>JALXJV020000007.1:39247403-39479903 GCA_024633595.2 Lepomis macrochirus
TAGTAGAACAAAGACTGGGCCTCCTGCCATCCTTCAGGCCTGACCCCGGCCTGTTGAATTTCCAAAAGCCTGAATTGGAGTTATTTTCTAACAAAGGACAGTAAAACAGGCGCCAATGCCCGTTTCACACCTGGTGTGAAATAGTGAGCCAGACCTAAAATCAGAGCCACTACTGGCTGTGCTTGTAATCCTGCAGGTCGCCCTGGTAACGCAGCTGGCATGCCCCCCTCAGGAATGAGTAGACCTGAGCGCAGCCAGCACACTGGTCTTTCCACAACTGAGTAAGCAGTGATAGGAGGCACAACATTCTCAACGTTGACTCTTTTGTTCCTGAATACCGACTCAAACTTGCTGGTCGAGCGCTGCTCTGTTACCCTTTTTCTCGTTTTTTTTCTTTGTTCTCTTTCTGTGTGTGCAAACACACATTCACTTTTTGGATCCTGAGATTCCTTGTTGTTTAACAAGGGATCATTACCTGCAGAAGAACACACATAGCTAAAACTACATGCTTTATATGGAAGAAGATAACCACGCGTCCTACCTTCCCAAATTTTAGTCTGGACTGTTTGCAACTGCTGGAATAGCCGTGAACCCACTATCGATTTACCAATTTTTGAACGGGGACACAAGTACAGCCAAAATTGTATCTATATATATATATATATATATATATATATATATATATATATATATATATATATATATATATATATATATTAGTGGTGAGCCGTTATCGGCTTAACGGCTGCGTTAGCGATGAGACTATTATCGGGCGACAAAAAAAATATCGCCGTTAATCTATACTCAAAGTTGGGTTGGGAGCTGGGTCTATACTAACGCAAGCTATGATGACTTTCACCTTGATATTTTAGCGCCGAATTGCACTGTAGGGGGCGAGAACAAGTCTTCGAACCTGTGTGTTTGCCTGCTGTGAAATTACCACATCAAACGTGACGTGCTAACATGGATGCAGCTGTTGCTGCATTCCATTTACCTCGGAGGTCGGAGCTGGGAATGACGTCACACCCGAGTTGACGGCGTTACAGTTACAACCTCGCTCGGCCAGCTGTTTGTTTACAACTAGCCAGGTTAGTTATTGATACGCCGGTTGATTAAAAAACGCATTGTGCGGTATTTACTCACACTAACTGTAGCAACACGTCCACAGACAGCTGTTGGACAGCACTTTGTGTACGAACATTTCTGAAGCCGCCGGGTTTGCTTCTGGGAAAATTTACTTTTAAGAATGCTTCCCAATGGAAAATTCGACAAGACTAAGGTTGTTTGCACCTTGTGCAATGCAGAATTAGTTTACTATAGGAGTTCTTCCAGTCTCAAGTACCACCTAAATGCAAAGCACATCACACGTTATATACAAGTGCATCTTATTGAACATGATTTATTTTCATCACCAACTATCATAGTAGAACAGCTTTCTCAAGCAGTTTGTGTTGCATTTTGGAAACAGGAGATGAGCCTCTGGTCTAATGTGCCACCTGGCTCGAAACCCATTCGCACACATATTTTAAATGCCTTTGGCAGAATTCAAATGAGCCATTTTAATCTAGATTAATTTCAAGATTAATCTAGATTAATCTAGATTTAAAAAAAATCTATGCCCACCTCTAATATATATTAGAAGCCATCAACACTTTTCCAAAGTGTACTCTCAGTGGCAGGATAATAACACAAGCTCAGATCCACCCAGGGCTGAGACTGAACTGTACTGGAAGAACATATGGGAGAAAGAGGCATCCCACAACACCAATGCTCAGTGGCTAGTGGATCTAAGAACAGATCACAGCAATTTCCTAGAACAAGAACCAGTAACCATTACAACAGCAGACATCCAAGAAAGAGTGGCAGGTATGAAGAACTGGATGGCACCAGGCCCTGACATGATCCACACCTCCTGGCTGAAGAAACTAACTGCACTTCATGAACGCCTGGCAGTACAAATGAACCAACTGCTGATGGATGGGACCCACCCAGAATGGTTAACCCAAGGACGGACAATCCTGATCATGAAGGATCCCAAGAAGGGAACAAACCCATCCAACTACCGGCCAATAACCTGCCTCTGCACAACATGGAAGCTCCTGTCAGGCATCATAGTGGCTAAGATGAGTAGGCACATGGCTCAATACATGAGGTTGTGGAAAACAAGTCTGGAAGCCAACTCAAAGCCAAGTGCATAAGTCACGATTAAGTGTGGCGATGCACGGATACCGATTCGGAAGTAGAACAATCATCAGTCACCTCCTCTACATGGATGACATCAAGTGGTATGCCAGAAATGAGCGAGACATCAGCTCACTGATCCACACTGCCAGGATCTACAGCAACGACATTGGAATGTCATTCGGACTGGACAAGTGTGGTCGCATGGTATCAAAAAGAGGGAAGATGATCAGAACCGAGGGAGTTGAACCAGAAGGCCACATTGCAGATGTTCAGGACAGCTACAAATACCTTGGGGTGCTGCAAGCTAACAGAAACCATGAGGAGGCAGCAAGGACGACTGCCACAGCCAAATACCTACAAAGATTGAGGCAGGTCCTGAAAAGTCAGCTGAATGGGAAAAACAAGATCCGAACCATCAACACATACGCCCTGCCAGTCATCAGATACCCCGCTGGTATAATAAACTGGCCAAAGGAGGAGATAGAGGCTACTGACATCAAGACGAGCAAGCTCCTCACAATGCATGGAGGGTTTCACCCCAAATCCAGCACCCTGAGACTGTACACCAAGCGTAGTGAGGGAGGCCGAGGGCTAGTGAGTATCAAGACCACTGTCCAGGATGAAACGACGAAGATCCAGGAGTACATCAGAAAGATGGCCCCCAAAGATGAAGGGCTTAGTGAATACCTCAGGCAGCAGAAACCCGAGGGTGAGGACAAGGAAGATGAAGAACCTTCATGGAGGGACAAGGAACATCTGCCATGAGTACCGGCTGGAAGCCCTAGGGTCAAAATGGAAGACACCTCCTAAGGTAGTTGAGAATGACCGAGCTAAGATCCTGTGGCACTTCAAGATCCAGACTGACAAACTGGTGATGGCTAACCAACCAGACATTGTGTTGATCGACAAACAGCAGAAGAAGGTAGTAGTGATAGATGTGGCAATCCCAAGCGACAGCAACATCAAGAAGAAGGAACACGAGAAGCTTGAGAAATACCAAGGGCTGAAAGAGGAGCTAGAAAAGATGTGGAAAGTCAGAGCAATAGTGGTGCCAGTGGTAATCGGGGCACTGGGGGCTGTGACCCCCAAACTGGGAGAGTGGCTACAGCAGATTCCAGGTAAAACATCAGAGGTCTCTGTCCAGAAGAGAGCAGTCCTGGGAACAGCTAAGATACTGCGCAGAACCCTCAAACTCCTAGGCCTCTGGTAGAGGACCCGAGCTTGAGGATGACTTGAGCATACCACCGCAGGGGTTGAGAGGGGATTTTTTGGGCAACTATTTATTGGAAAAATCTATTTTTATTACGACCCCCATCAGCACCAGTATAAATGCTGGCTGTTCTCACTGGTCTCAATTGTATGGTCATAATGAAACATTGATTATAAAAAAACATTTTCGCTGGAAGGAGCTGAAAATAAATTGCACACCATTTTAATTCTACATAATTCTCCAATTTATTTGTGTTTAATCACAAACTACAGTAATCTGCTCACCTTTCTTTTCCGGGTCAGACACACAAGCACCTGTCTGTCTCTCTCTGTCTGCTCTGACTTTATTTGTCAGCAGTTTTATTTAAAGAACTCGCGTTTGGTTTTTCACCTGAAATTCCGTTTCCACAGCAGCAGATGAGCCGCGTGTGGAGGAGGCTTGTTGTTAATTACCACCGTGGTCTGAATGACATCGTCTTCTGCGATCTTCTTCACTTGTGAATAACTTCCACACACCCAAGACATGTTTTAGCCTGTGTTTTGCAGCTGTGACATGAGGTTGCTGGTCTGAGCACAGGTGAAACACAGTGCAGCCTGTTTGTAACGTTCAATGTGACCGGCAGAAAATTGGATATTTGATACTGCTCTGCCCCGGTCACTGGTCAGAGCTGAGTAAGCGGAAATAAAGGGCTTATTTCAGTCCCCAGCTGATCAATCTGTGCATCTCTAGCTGTGGAAGATGAGTTCCAGTCCAATAAGCTGTTAAACAAGCTACCAAATAAGCAAAGTCCAAAAATCCAAAACGAGAGAATAATCCACAAGGAACTGAGAAACGTGAAACTAAACAGGAGACTAAATAGAGACTTAAACTCGAAACACAACAAGACTCCAGTAGAGACAAACTAACATACACAGTGGAAACACAGGAAACCTCCACAATGAACTGGCTAAGACTGAAAGACAGACAACCACTAAAATACACAGGTGAGTGAGAAACTAAATACACACAGGTGAAACCACTAAGACAATCAAGGGCTGGCACAGGAAGTTAAAAAAGACAAGAGACTAGGGCAGACTAACTCCGAGAAGGGTCCAGCTGCAGCCTGCAGACTTCCATATATGGTTCGTCCCAGAAGACACTGCGCACAAAACATGATGACGTTTATCTTGGCTCACGTACAGCATAGATCCTAATGCAAACTGTTTTATTCTTTAGAAGCCAACAACAGAACTTTAACTACACTTCTGAGAAGTTTTTTGGCGATCAACTGTGTAGATTTTGAATATCTGCAGTTTTACGAAAATTGGTGGCGAATCCAAAATGTGTTCAACTGTTTTTGGAGTTGTGCAGCTCCGCAAGTGCCGACCATAGTGCCGACGAGTGTTACACAGCTTCAGTAACATTACCGGAGGATGCACAGCAACACAGCGGCGCACATCAGCCTTCGGCCGACGTGCTAGCAGATAGGGTTAACCGGTCGACATGCATATAATCAGTAGCTTTAGGCACATACCCTGTGATGGTTAGGGTAAGAGGAATATACATCGGGGGGCTGTCAGGAATAGTTAGCTAGCTAGCTCCGGTTAGCTCCCCCAGGACCGGTCACACTGACCACTGCAGCCGACACAGCAGAAGGTGTCCAGCAACAGCTGAACGATGCTGTTAGTGTTCGTACCGCTGTTATTCTGTCAATATATTCTCAGTAAAGTTTTAACCTAATCGAGATCCATCTGGCTCGTGATGTAACATTACAGAATATTCTTGGTTTGTGAAACTTAAAATCACTTGGGAAGAAATAAAATATACAACAGTGGAATGAATTGAAACATTGCTTTATTATCATTACGCTATTAGAAATAAATATTTGCAGGAATGATAGTATAAATATACTATATTAATAATATATAGTTATAGTATAGTAAATATTAACACATAAAGTACGCTGATTACTACGTTGACACTTGACACCTCTTTTTTCTACAGCTCTTTTTTCTTTTATTTGACAGCTATGCATGGGCCGAGTAGGCGAGATAAACGTCATCACGTTTTGTGCGCATAAAACAGTTTGCATTAGGATCTATGCTGTACGTGAGCCGAGATAAATGTCTTCACATTTTGTGCGCAGTGGCTTCTGGGACAAACCATATATGGAAGTTCAACTTCCGTCAACTTCCGTCACAGTCTCACGGTCTGCAGGCTGCAGCTGGATATACTTGCTAACTCCAAACTAAAACAGGAAGTAAAGCCAACTGAAACACACAAGGAACTATGTCACAAAATGAAATATAACACAGACATGAAAATAACTAGCTGACAAAAAAACTATAGAACATAGAGACAGTAAAACAAGACTAGAAAACACTAATGAACTTAAAGGTAAACCTGACTAATAAACAAATGACCAAAGTAACACATACTACAGGTGAAGAGCAAACACAAGGATAGGGAATGAACACAGAAACAAACAAAACACACCTAACCAACCCAAACCCATGACAGTAAGGAACGACACCTGTTCCAAAAACAAACCCATCCCAACAAGTAGAAACCAAAAAAAATGGGAGAAGGGATCCACAGAACTAAGAAAACCGAATATGGGAAACAGTCCAAATCAAACTCTCTGGTGGGTGGCCAGAGATACTCAGGGGAAACAGGGAACCTCAGATGGGTGGCCTGAAGGCAGAGCAATGGGAAAACCAGACAGTGATGAACCGGAGGTCACCCCAACAGGCAGGGCAGGTCAGGAGGCCTAACGTTACCCGGAGCTTGGCAAGTCAGGCTGTGGTGGACAGGAAGTCGGTTAAGGTCCGTGTAGGGGGCCAGCGGCAAGGGCGAGACCTCTCCGGAGGCTGTGCAGAGCTGAAGGCCAGCAGTGAAGTAGCAATGCAGGGAACCAGAGACGAGGCTGGAGCAGGAGTGAGCTGGACCACCACCCAAGACTTTGGAGCAGGAAGCGGGTGGACCACCAACAGAGACCTTGGAGCAGGAACCGGCTGGACCACCGACAGACCTTGGAGCAGGAACCGGCTGGACCACCAGCTAGCAGGCCAGGGATCAGGCAGGACCAGCAGAGGGCTTTTGCCCCACATTGGCAACCGACGCCGCAACCATGGCTTTGCGGCTACCTCTCCTTGAGCCTTAATGAGGGCAGCTTGCCTGGATTTGCTGCTTGAAGCATATTGCCAAATTGTCCACAATTCCGCCAAAACATCCAAAACCATGTCCCTCTCCGTTCTTGAGTCTTCTGGGTCCATTTTTGGTCAGTTCAATATGCTGTTACGTTCAGCTGACGGCTGAACACTGGTGAACAGATGTTAGGACCCAAATGCAGACACGGAGCAGGTAAAGTTGAGTTGGTGATGTTTATTCACAAAAGGTGAAACTTGCAGGTGGTTAGTAATCCAAAGTCAAATGAAAATAACTAAAATTACGAGAAACACTGGAAACACTCACAACAACATCCGAAGATACACGGTGTAAGAACTAGAGTGGAGGAGGTGAGTCCACCAATCCGAACTGACTGGGGTCTATTTGTGAAGAAGTCCAATATCCAGTTGCAGAGTGTTGTATTCAAACTCAGAGTGTGCTGATCAGTTTCATGGGGAGATTGTGTTGAATGCTGAGCTGAAATCCACAAACAGCATTCTGATGTAGGTGTTGTTTTTCTCAAGGTGTGTGAGGGCTGAGTGGAGGGCAGTGGAGATGGCATCCTCTGTGGATCTGTTGGTTCTGAAAGGAAACTGGTGAGGGTCCAGGTTGGCTAGGATGTGGTTCTTGATGTCAAAGTCTCGATGCACTTTATCAGAAGCCGTCTCCGTTTGATTTACCAACTACACTACAGCACAAGCTCTGTTGCTCTGATTGATTGTACCTCTATCCAACTCCAGAGGTCTGTGCTCGTTAATATCTCCCCTAGGAAATTGAAGATGAAAAGAGGTTCTAGACTAATTTGCAATTGCATTTGCAAATGCGAATTGGCAATGCCAGGCCACTGCATCACTATGTCACTGAACAATGCAATGTTGTCAAGCTGTCAACTGTATAAAACAGTTTATTACTAATTTAAATGAACATATTAAAAGTCTCTCAGTGGCTGAAAGTTGGCTGAGGACTGGTTCCCAGTCGACAGGCAGGTGAGAGGCCTTCGGTTCTGAGTGCTGTCACTGAATACAGAACATATGCAGATGCTTTGTTGTTGTCAAGCAGACATAGTTTTATGTCACAAAATGTCACAAATCTGGTCCATCTTACACTTGTGACCTTTATTCTGTGTTTTTCAGCAAACAGATGATGCCGACCAGACAGACAGTCAGCCACCAACACAGACCGCACCTGAAAGCACAGACAGCAAGGCCCAACCCAAGAGACTTCATGTCTCCAACATCCCCTTCAGGTTCAGAGACCCAGACCTTAGACAAATGTTTGGCGTAAGTACAACAATACCTGACATACAGGGCATTTCTGAAATTTGAGACATCCCAGGTCGATTTTTATAGGACATTTGGGAAAAGGTACATGAGAAAGAAAAATGGTTGGTTTTAATTTTCTGTTGAATTGATGACATTTTGGACATGATTTAAAAATCATCAATCACTCATTTCCTTGTTTTGTTTCTTTACAGCAATTTGGCAAAATCTTAGATGTGGAAATCATCTTCAACGAGCGTGGTTCTAAGGTACATGGTGATTCTGATTTTTGTCTCTAAATTATTTGATTTAATCAGGTGTTTTCTATTATTATAAGGTTCAGAAGAATCAATCATTTATATTCAAGAAACATAGTTAGTTCTGCTTTTTGAACCTTGACATATCTGTGTACTGGAAACAGTTGAAATTGATGTTGCTCTTTTCATTGTATTTTTTGATGGAAAACTCAAACATGAAAAATGTTATTTTAAATTATTCCTTTCACTTACTTTGATCAATATAATTAATTGATTGATTGTGCTTAATTTATTTCTGCATCCACAAAATACATTAGGCTTTCTCAATACAGTTTCTGTAAGGTCATAATGAGTTTAAAGTTTGCAAGTTGAACATCAGAATCTAAATTCACAAGAGCAGGGGGACACAGGACCCTCAATGTGCAATCTGGACAAGAGAACATTTGCTGACATCAGCAGCTCATTTATAGTTATTTATAGTACACCAAACTTCATATTGTAAACCATAGTACATCAAGAAGGCCAGCTATTGAGATAACCAAGCTGAAAACAGAAATAGATCACATATTTGAAATCTAAATGATGACCGTTGTGTTGTCAGTGAACTTTAGGAGTTTAACGGATGGGTGTCCTGAGGTGCAGTCATTGGTGTAGAGGGAGAAGAGCAGTGGGGAGCACACACCCCTGGGGGGCACCAGTGCTAATAGTCCAGGTGCTGGATGTGATGTTCCCCAGTCTCACCTGCTGACTCCTGTCAGTTAGGAATTTTGTGATCCACTGACAGGTGGAGGCTGGCACAGTGAGCTGGGTGTGTTTGGTGCAGAGATGTCCGGGATGATGGTGTTGATTGCTGAGCTGAAGTCCATGAACAGGATCCTTACATATGTAGCTGGAGAGTCAAGGTGTTGCAGGGGCCTGTAATGTCCTTTGGTGGACCAACACCAGTCTTTCAAAGGACTTCATGACTACAGGCCTGTCAGTCCCTGTAGTCATTTAATCCAGAGATGGAGGGTTTTGGGGACCAGGATGATTGTGGAGCGTTTAAAGCAGGAGGGATCTTCACACAGCTCCAGTGATGTGTTGAAGATCTCTGTGAATATGGGAGCCAGCTGGTCTACATAAATTTTCAGGCAGGATGGAGACGAACTGTCTGGGCCTGGAGCCTTCCTGATCCTCTGCCTCTGGAAGCAGGTGAGGGGTCAGGGGGGGGCTACAAACCTACAGCAGAAACCTTTCAGCTCGTCAGCCAGTTGTTGAGTGCCAGATTGGGGATGGTCTCCTGTAGTTTATGAGTGTCTGCAGGCCTCTCCACACTGATGCAGGGAAACGGTTTCCTAGCTTTACAGCATAGCTCCTCTTTGCTGCTTTGACCTCTTAGTCAGTGTGTTCCTGGCCTGGTTATACACGACTCTATTCCTAATTCTGAAGGCCTCCACTTTGGTCTGACGATGCTGCCTGAGTTTCACTGTGAACCAGGGTTGTTGGTTGTTGTATGTGTGAACCCAGTCTCGAATCTCATCTCGTCTCGTGGGTTAAGTGTCTTGTCACACCCCTAATAGCTACATTGGTCCAGATAAAAAATATTAGTTTTATAATAACAGCTCTAAAATTGTGAGATGCCTACGTAGATAGTTTGCTTATTCTTTCAATTTCCCTGCGTCCATGTCACCTGCCAATTTTCTTTCTGTGAAAATTCTTCGCGCAAAATGAAAAATTTTCTGCATTAAAATGTGTTTTGATAACAATTCTTGGGAAAAATGTTTTATTTTCATATTTTTCATTCAGTGAATGTACCCTGAACAAAACTATATTTTTATTGTGGCCAGCCTAAGGCACACCTTTGCATTACCCATGCTGTCTGATCAACATCTTGATATGTCACACCTTTGAGGTGGATGGATTCTCTCAGCAAAGGAGAAGTGAACAATATTTGAGAGAAATAAGCTTTTTGTACATAAAGAAGGTCTTACATCTCTTACATGAGTTCAACTCATGATGAACGGGGGCAAAAACAAAAGCATTGCATTTATAATTTTGTTCAGTGTATATGATCTTTAGTTTGTTAATTATTACGAAGATTCTGTCAGGTCTGATGAGCTAACATGATGCTAACGTCAGGCTAACGTTGAGCTAGAAGGACGCGAGCATGAAGCTAACACGTGGTCTGCCCATGGATCAGGTGACCAAAGAGATCCTGTGTGACCATGTTGCTGCCATTAGCTGCGGCTAACAACATCTATTGAGATTGCTTGCTGCTGGCTTGACTCTTGTCGCTCAGAGCAAGCGACAAGTATGCTATGGGTTGGGACTATGTGTGAACCTTGTTGTTCCTTGTGGAAGTTGTTGAATAAACGCTGTCTGTGCCTGTCTCAGCCAACTCAGCCACACCAAACACACATTCCCCACACTGTGTGAGCCAGCTGCCGGCTGACCTGCAGCTTGAGATCGTGCAGAGCATAACACACACACCCCTATCAAATGTTTGTGTCCCATAAAATCTGCTGGGCAATGTGCTGTCATTGTGTCGTTCCACACTTTACGCACATTCCCCCTCAGCTGTGCCGGCAGTGGTCTTGCATCCAGAGGTGTGTAACAGCGTTGTGTGCCGTGCATGTGTTAAGTATGTATGCATCATGTATGTGCTGTACACATTACACACTGCCAGTGGCAGTGACGTTAGCGAAAAATGTGTTTCTTGTAAACTGCATGACTTTAGTGTTCCACTGCAGAACAGCAATTGTGTGTGAGCCAACTTCGTGTTAGATGGCTAACAAGCAACCTGAGCTTGCTGCAAAGCTGCACATACTCTCTTCCATGAAACCCTCCCTGACACGGTCAGGTGACTTGCATGAGACCAAATGCGCGGCAAACACTGTCTACCCCTGCCCTCCTGCCTTGCCGGTTGAGAGCTCAATAATGAGCCCACCAGTGTGGCTACGCTGCCTCATGTGGACCCCCCAGCAACACTTGTCTGCCCCCTTCCCTTAGTGGGAGTGGCATTGCCATGACCTAAAGGACACATGCTTTCACGTTCCCGTCAACACGGAACACAGGAAATTCCTGCTTTTTACTTCTGGGACACCCAGTACCAATACAACCGACTGCCGTTGCATTACTCCCTGGCCCCATGCACTTTTTCCAGGTGTGTTGAAATTGACCTGGAGCTGTTGCGGCAGGAGGGCATCAGGGTCCAGTTTTATCTGGACGACCTGCTGCTGCTGGAGGAAGAAAGCTCCTCTCCCCTCCCAGAGGCTCACCTACCTGGGTGTGGTGTTGGACTCCTCTCACTGGAGAGCTCGGCTCTCTCAAGAGAGGGTGGACACTCAAGATAGCTCTTCTGCTATGTTGTTCCATGGGTGGTGGGTGAGGGCTCTGTTGATAATGAGGCTTGTGGACCTCATGTCAGCAGCTCACGTGGTGGTTCCCCTGGGACCCCTGCACATGAGGAGGCTGCAGTGGTGGTTCATCCCTCTGTCTGTGGGTTTGGATCTAGTGTATTGGCTGGACCCCGTCTCTCTATCGGTTGGGGTTCCCCTGGGCAGGGTCATGTCCCATATCTCGGTCCTCACAGATGCCTCCCTGATAGGCTGGGGCCAAATGTGGCCTTCCGCTCTGCAGTGGGATTTGGTGCTAATTTTATGCATCCTGACCAAAGTCCTTTTTGAGCCTTTGAAGACGACTAATCTGACGTTCCTTTTCTCCAAGCTCACCTTGCTTGTGGCTCCTCCGCCAGCCAAGAGGGTCCAGGGTGATGGCAGCTCAGCTGTCCTGCACCTTAATCCTGTGTTTATGCCTAAGAGCATCACCAGCTCTTTTAGGTAGAGAGTGGTTACCCTCTCAGGCTTCCTTCCTCCTTCTTTCAGAGGATGAAGCTACATCCCACCTGGGCGACTGTGGCTCAGGAGGAAGAGCAGATTGCCTGTTAATCGGAAGGTCGGTGGTTCAATCCCCGGCTCCTCCAGGCTGCATGTCGAAGTGTCCTTGGGCAAGATACTGAACCCCCAATTGCCCCTGGTGGCTGTTCCACCAGTGAATGAATGTGTGTGAATGGTGAATTCAGTGTAAAAGCGCTTTGAGTGGTTGAAAAGACTAGAAAGGCTCTATACAGATATGGAGCATTTACAAATATGGAGCACCTCCTCTCCATATGCATGCGTTATCTTGCTACATGAAGCGCACTGCCACCTGACAGCATTCACAGCGCATGTTCATGCACTACAGGGGCTTCCCCTGTCAGCGCAGTGTTTGTCTCACTGACTGTGAGAGCTATTTTACAGGCCTATGTTTCAGCCGGTGAATCTCCCCTAGACGGCATCAGTGCGCTACTGGTCTTCCCCAAACTCGTCCTGTGCTTGTTGTGCTTCGATGTCTCCCTTTTCTCGCTGACTCACTCAGTACTGAGCGTTCTATCGGAGTGATTGTCCTGTGTGAGTGTGCAGTGCGCCTTCTCCCAACCGGACGGTGGGGGGAGCAGCTGCTGCTCATGCTGGCCATGCTTAGTTGCGCAGCTGGTATGGTCGCAGTACGTGACCTCATCCACACCTGCACAGCCCCTCATCCTGTCCCCGACCTATTATGCATGGGTCGGTTTTCTGGGCAGGTGATTCTGTGCTTGGTGGTACCGTATGGACCAGTGAGCCGTTGACTCATCCTGCTTTGCCTCTAACCCAATAGTGATAACCTTAGAGGGTGAAGCCTATACAATGTATAATGGTAGTTACGTATTGTAACTCCCAAATGTAGGGAGTGTAGGCGCAGCTCTCTAAGTTGTGAGCGTCACTGGACGTGTCTTTCTAAGTCCTGAAGAAAAGGTATTATGGGAGTGGGTATCTCATATGAGGCGATAATATCAGTCGGGCTCTAGTATTGTATATTATGTGGGTCACGTTAGTTACAGCGACTGAGAGGTGGAGAAGCTCTGTACCTGAATAAAAAAAGGACAACAAATTGAACATTACGAAGCAAGCAGCGGCAGGTCCAAGCTAATGCAGAGTTAGCTTTGCATCATTTGCGCGGACAGGGCTAAATCCCTACCCAGTGTCTTCACATAAGAAGCAGAATAGTGACTGTTCCGCATGGCTGTTCCAAGCAACAGAAAAAACAGGCATGTGCTTCATTTCTAAGTGAGGTTAGAGCCTACTGACAAAAAGGAAGTAAAAATTTAATTTGATATTCTGTTTTCAGAAAGATGATTTCATAGTATGTGGGGCTCTTTGATGTATTATTAGAAAGTGCTATAGGGCATGAAACGTATGAATTAATAAAACAATGTATTTCAATAACAAATGTGCAATTAAAATTGGAATCAAAAGAACAATTTCTTCTCACAGTAGACTTGGTGTGAAACAGTGCTGCAGTATGAGCTCAATCCTCTTCATCATCTATATAATTACATTTTAAGAATGGCTTTTTAAAGTACTGTTTTTAGTGTTTTTACATGTGCAAAGCTCCACGGTCAACATGGCAATAAAAAATATGCACGTCCGTTTAGACTTTAGAAAATAAACATGTTGTTTGGTTTAGGTACTCGGTTATGTTTAGGAAAAGATCATGGTTTGGTTTCAAATAAGTAAGTTAAGTTTTTCAGATGTGGATCCAAGTTACAAAACTTAAGTTACATACACTCACTGGCCACTTTATTTAGGTACACCTTTTCAATTGCTCGACAGTTCAGCCTAGTGGTGGTGGTATAATGGTGTGGGGAATATTTACTTGGCACACTTTGAGCCCCTTAGTACCAACTGAGCATCATATAAACACGAAAGCCTACATGAGTACTGTTGCTGACCATGTCCATCCCTTTATGACAATAGTGTACCCATCTTCTGCTTCTTCCAGCAGGATAACGCACCATGTCACAAAGCTCAAATCATCTCAAACTGCTTTCTTGAACATGACAATGAGTTCACTATACTCTAGTGGCCTCCACAGTCACCAGATTTCTATCCAATAGAGTGCCTTTGGATGTAATGGAACGCAAGATTCACTTCATGGATGTGCAACTGACAAATCTGCAGCAACTGCGTGATGCTATCATATCAATATGGACCAAAGTCTCTGAGGAATGTTTTCTACACCTTGTTCAAAGTATACCACAAAGAACTAAGGCAGTTCTGAAGGCAAAAGTGGATCCAACCCGGTACTTTAAATTTTGGAACGAAACCACCAAATCGCATGGTGGCACAGTGGGCCTACCTGACTACCATGACTGATAGAAAACTAAGGAAAACATTGGCAATGAACAGATGCAGTGGATACAGCCTAGACATAGAAACAGGCACAGGTGGTGCCTATAAAGGGAGCCCTGGCTGTGTTCACTTTCTCATAAAAGGGAGGTAGAGACAGAATTTCACTTATTATAGAGTGAGAAGTATTTAATAAATAACACAAAATAAAATAAAATTGGTGACTCATTAATTGGTGACTCTAAATTGCCCTTAAGTGTGAGTGGTTGTTTGTATGTGTTGGCCCTGTGATGGACTGGCAACCTGTTCACGGTGGCCCCTGCCTTTTGCTCAATGTCAGCTGGGATTGGCTTTATGTCTAACTAAATTGTATGCAATTGTCATGAACCCCTGCTATAAAAGCAGCCTTTTAATATTGAGGAATGTTATTAACCCTCGAGGCCTGATTTTATTAGGACAGAGTTGGTAATGAATGGGAGAAAACAATGAAATGCTTCATTTCCAATAACTAATAGTTGTGAAACAGTCCTGTAAATATTCCCGTGTTCCCATGAAAGTGTATTTGCTTTGTTTTCCTTTTATAACTTACTAACTACATTTTTAACATTAATTGATGTTCTATATGAATTACCCCAAACAGCGGTAGTCCATAGCCATAACATTTCTTCATTAAGCTGACGCTTTTATCCAAAGCGAGTTCCAATTGCTTTTGCTACAATTGCTTTGAGAGGTTGCACGCCACTGGAGCAACTAGGGGTAAGTGTCTTGCTCAGGGATAAATTAGTGAATGTGTCAGATTAGGGGATTGAGTCCAGGTCAAGCAGAAAATTGTGTCATGTACTGTCGTCCTATTAACGCAAGTCACTGCTAATTGTAATGTTGAGTAGCCTATATGTTAAAAAAATAATTTGCATGTTTTTCTGCCTCTTTCTGTTCTGTATCCAGGGTTTTGGATTCGTAACGTTCGAGCACAGCGTGGACGCCGACAGGGCCAGAGAGAAATTACACGGCACTGTGGTAGAAGGCCGTAAAATAGAGGTGCATGTTCTGATATATTTCTTAGAACTTTTTCCTTTTCTCTGTCCTCCGTTTCCTCTTTGGGTGTGTATGTGTGTTCATATATTTGTGTATAAGCGTTTGACCACCAAATCCCACCTTGACATCATTCTCTTGACATCAAACTGTCAAATCATCCAAGCATCATTATTTCCCTTTCCTTGTGCAGTTTTATCAATCTAAACACAAACAAATGTTGACCAATAACTAGTCCAACATTATGGTACGTAAGGTACTTTGGTTGTTTTGTTTCATTTTTGTTCCTTTTTACCTGTTTTAAAAATGTTGTACTGTTTAGAAGAAATTTAGCCTGCAAAAGGTTTCATAGTAAAAATCCACACTACCCAGCATTATAGATAGACATGTTTGTGTTTAAGAAGGTGCAAATGTTGCTTTGGAGTTTGGCCATAAATGTTCAAAAGGAAAGGGGTTCTCATATAAGTTTTCCCCCAGAAAAAGTCCTCAAATCTAGCTTAGTTATCAAAAGAGGAAGTACAACTTGATGACACCTGGATATATAATAATATAATAATAATGATAATACCTAAACGTTTCAATGTCTTGTGTACATTTAGAGGAAGACCAGCCTTGAAGCATAACTCTGTCCATTTTTGACCCAAGTTTAATATCATAATGATGTTAATTACCTGCATAGCTGGTGGTTTAGATGGCATAGCTAACAGAGTCCACATAATCCACATTCCAACTGTGGACCATATTTTAGTTTCTAGACCACTGTGGAATTTTCTGCATGGACTGCACTTTGGAAGGCAATGTTTTTGATGATTGGGCAGAATTGGCACCGTACGATAATAATAGGTGCATTAAAGAGGAACTAAACATAAAAGTGCTTTTTGGGCAACTTTTGGTTTTGCTCCCGTAGCCTTTATCCTTCATACAAGGCAATGTCCCTATTGCACCTACAGATATAATATCATTAATTTCTATGATTGTCCCCTGAATAAAGCTATAATACCCTTACACCACAGCAAGTCTGCTATCAATCTATCCATACATTTTCAATCACATATCTGGGCTACACTGGCAGCAAGCTAAGCAAGGTAGCCCTTGTCAACTTCTCCAGGGGTTCTGGGTCTTCCCCTTAGCAGAACATGCTGAATTAGCTGATGCGAGTGAGCAAGTGAATTCAGCAGCTTGCAACTCTTGTAGGGCGTCATGTGTGAGAAGCAGTAGTCTGCCTGCTCCTTGCTTATGTTCTGGTGGAACTCTTTTTTTGTGACCAGGTGGACCTCCCCAGAATAACTACACAGGTAGGAATAAAGACCAGATAGAAACCTAATCAGAACCCCAACCACCTTAGCTAGCTTCTTCTGATGCAGGTGAGAAGCCGCTCTACTCCAAACTCCTTCCTGAGTTCCACCCTTTATGTCTAAGGTTAAGCCACCTGCTAAATGAAGCTCCTTCTCTTGGTCATTGACCAAACCTTATGACCGTAGGTGAGGTGTGGGATGTAAACTGTGGTACATGAAGAAATTTGTCTTCAGACTCGACATCCTTTTCACCATGACATTCCGCTATGGCCATCCGCATTTTCCATCAGTTGATTGTGTGCTCCATCTTAGATTCAGTCATAAACAAGGATACGAGATACTTGAACCCCTTCACATGAGGAAGAAACTTCAGCCATCTTTATCTTGCTGCTTTAAATAGCAGTGATGGGGACACTGACCAATGTCATTATAGAAAATACCCAATGGGCCGCTGTCCATACTTTATGGGCCGATCATTGGCCCATTTTTAAAAAACAGTTATATAGAAAAAATAATTTACGTTACACTGGCCCCAAAGGTGCGTCGGCCCACCAGGCATTTGCCCAGTATGCCAGATTACCAGTCCAGCCCTGATACTGAGTGAGAAACTTTTACAAAGTTTTCAAAACTTTAATCCCTAATTTTCAGGTAGGAAGTAGCCTTTACAAGCCCAAAACAAAACGGTTTTTAGACCTCTAAATTCTCTAAGAATACTGTGTCATTATCAGCCATTTTAAGGCTACAAACAGTGTCTAACACACACATGTGTCATCTCCATCCCTTTACTCTCTATTTTATTTTCTGAATAACCCTGTGAACACAGGTACAAAAACATCTATGTCCTCAAATAACTATTCGTTCCATCCGCTACAAAAATTGATGCAGAATGGAATTAGAATAAGGTGATGCTCCTGCTGGTGCTCCACACTCCACTCACATGCACTGGTTCACAATATTCACACAGTCCCCATGTTGACACACTGTTGACACACTGTTGACACAAGTCAACTGTTGTCTTAGACACATCTTTACCTCCACTTTGTGTCTTCAATCCCCTCAAATCAATCCAAAGACATCATCACCATTTAGTGAGAGTGGCTCGTCCCAGCTTTCTCGTTAATCTCCTACATGCTGGGCCTGTTCTTATCGACTTAATCTGTCTCCCATCCTTCGCAACACCACAAAGTTTATCTTGCAGCACTGGTAGCTCATACCCTTATTGCTTAGACACAGAGGTACTGTCTAGCTCTCAATACAACCTGTTTTTGCAGTCTCCTTTTTGCCTGCTCTATGATAACACATTAGTTTAGGTAATCATGTAGACTTTGCAAAGCATTTCAGCCTGTCACATACATACCATCCAAGTGCAGATTAATTAAAACTCACTTAAGTTCAGCTACAATTTATTACCATAACCCAATTGGTAAATGGACTTGTATACCATATATTGCCCTTGCAGTCTTCCAAACACTTAAAGTCCCTCAACAATACCTCCTGAGCCACAGACACCTGTTCTAAAGAACGCACGTCTGCAAAATTCACATTTACATCCCCCTCTGACACTGTGCACCGAGTCTATCTAGACCCACTGAAGAGCCAAAAATTAAACTGATTAGGCTAATTATCTCTCCATCAAGCCTGACACTTCGCAAATACTGGCTTTTGCTTTGACCTTATTCTGCAGCAGGAAGCTTCCACTATAGCAAGTAACTTACTGAATTTCAAGGTTTTTTGTAAGGCCTAGTACCATATTTGTGTAGCTTTCCTTTCCTTCCCTATGACACCACCAAACGCACAAAGCTGCTTCAGAGTCACTCTGTCATGGCTGTCTACATCATGGCCCCCAAAACACCCCATTCTCCCCCAAACCATCCCATATTCCCATTATAATCTCACAAAGGTACCCTCACTACGTTATTATTGCTTTTGTTATTATGAAAAATTGAACTGAAACAAAGGCTGATCACATTCTCCAAATATTTTGCAGTTCAGATGTACCTCTAGTGGATAAGACAGTGTATAAAATTTACAGAAGCACAATTGACCACACACACACCATGGTGCTTATCCCTTGTGTATTATAGATCCCCACATCAATTAATTACTAGAATCTGTGTTCTTTTTGTCCTTGTTCCCTTTTCTGATTTGTCCATTCACCTTTCTGACACACCAGCTCCTCCAATATTCATCCTAATCATCTACCAACTCTCTTTACCCTCTGTAACAGGAACAAACTGGAACACTTGTTTACCATTTACATGGTTAGTCTGAATGCTGATCACAGGCTGTACATTTCCAACCCATTTCCACCTGGTTTTAATGTGTCATCTGTGTTTGGATCATTACAAACAAAAGTAAGGTGTGTAGACACACAACACATTTCAAACGGAATGCTCTTGGGTCAAACTGACCACACATGGAATGTCTAGACTACTGTACATAATTTGTCATCTCAAACTGCCAGTCAAAAAGGTACAGATGAGCTCTTCCACTGAAAAAGAAAAATAACTACAGCCCTCTGTTGAAATAGAGCAATGGTGTGCATTGGTGGGGGAATGTTCCTTGATGTGCATTCAGAGTGTTGGGCTGGTTCTATAAGACTCTCTTTGAGAGCTGAGCCAGTATGTAGTTATTTTCATAGTGAAGCAAATGAGATGTTTTTGGTCCAAATCAATAAGTATAATGTATCAAGAAAGCTTGTCCAAACAAAATGTTCAGAGTTATGCTTTAAGAAACCAGCTAGCTGCTTGTATAGAGAGAGCTGAAAGAGAGAGTTTGTGCAGTGAAATGATGAAAGTTTTCTTGGCCACCTAAGTAAGATGCTACTTATTCCTTTCTCATCCCCTCCTCCCCCACCATCCTTCTAATGGTAGCTTGTTTAGGGCCCCATCCAACACAGTTACAACGGTAACAGTACACTAACAAGTGGGCGGGGCCAACAGGTTTGGGAATGGTAAGTTTGGATGAGCAAGCCATTGTGCCAGCATTTCCTCTCTCTCTTCCTCTCTCTTTGGAACGTTTGCAACGCTAAAACTCACGTGACTTTTTTTTTGAATTGTGGTTGAGTTGATACGTGTCGGCGTGCGTGTCCATTCACTAAGTGTTCTCCTGAAGCTGCGTGTGCGAGCGAAATTGACTGAGATATGAATTTGTTTGCACATCAATCTGAGATTGTTGGAAACCTGTTTAGTGATTTATTTTACTTCATTTTGAAAGACAATGCATCCTTATTTTGATTTACTCTGTTAGCTGTTGAATTTGGAATGAACTGATTGGTTGAATGATTGACTTGGTTGGTTTATTTGAGTACATTTATTTTCTTTGGTTGTTTTTTTTTTACTTAACTTAATAATTATTCTTGCAAGGAATTAGACAGGCTGTTGTATAAGTGTGAATGCTTTGTGTTCACATTTTAAGGTTGACTTGATGTTGCATAATGCTCCCAACATGTTCTCTTATCCCGTCCCCCAATGACATTTTCTTTGTTGTTCTTTTCTCCTCCTCCTCCTCCCCACCGCATGCATCTATACATTTACAAAAAATAATTTTGCCAAGTGCATCTGTTGTTTCTTTACTTTACTGTCTGTATGTTAGTGAAATGTCACTATAATTGGGGAAAGCATGCTGGAAAACTTAACATAGGAAATATGCAAATGAGAAAGAAACTGATAAGTTTTGGATGTTTATTTAAGTGTTTCTGAATGCAATTTCAAAAACACACAAATGACATGGATGTTTGCCATGATAGTGTACTGCTTTCTTTGTTTACAACATTAACAAACTATGCATGCAGATTTACTCAAGTATAGCACTTACTACTAATGTATTATAACTCATGGACCTCTATTTATCTGCTGTAGGTCAACAATGCAACAGCCCGCGTAATGACAAATAAGAAGACTGTCAACCCATATGCAAATGGTAAGGCCAAGTTTACAGTGTTTACAGTGCCTATAAAAAATATTCACCCCTTGTAATTTTTGTTTTGAATTTGAATCAGTGTATATTTAATGTGGGTTTTTGACAGTGATGAACAGAAAAAGACCCTTAATATCAATGTGAAAACAGATCTCCATGAATTGATCTAAGTTCATTACCAATCAAAAGTATTCACCCTTTTTAATAGGACACATTGAAATCATCACTGCTGACGGATTTAAGTAGATCATCTGTGTGAAATCGAGGGGTTTCATTTGATTGTGGTATGAACATAGCTGTATATCTGGAACCTCCACTATGAAGATGAAGGAACAATCCAAGCACCCCTGCAAAAAAGTCAGGCGATGGATCCATGAACATTTCCAAATGTTCAAACAGTTTTGTACGGGAAAATGGGGAAAATTTGCAGTGTCTAGATGTCCAAAGATAATATAGACCTATCGCACCATGTAGATTTTATAATTCACATAATAATTTCATTTTACATCCACCTTGGAAGTAAAACTATACTTTTTGTAGGCACTGTTGAACCTAGCTTCCAACTGCTGATTTCAGGTAATCAGATATAAAGGCAAGGCAAGCACATAAAACATGGATGGTTTATCTATCATCACACAAAGGTTTCTAATAGGCCATTTTAAAGCCTGGATAAAGCCTGAACTTTGTTCCAGCCCCCTGAAATATAATTCAGCTTGTAGAGTTCAGATCTTTATTGTCCTACAAGAGGATATTCTTTTTACATCAAGGCAGTATAAGTGCTCGTAAAATGCACACAAATCAGAATAAAACAAAGGGTCTGTGATAAAAGAAGGAAAACTTCAATGAAAGTCTAAGCTTTGTGAGGAGCCAAGAAACACATACAGTGTACTAGAATTTAAAGTCCATCTTGCACGTTGAATAAATGAAAACATGAAACTGTTACGCTAAATGTTTTGAAACCTGTATCACTGACGAGAGCATTGTCGTACCCATAATAATTTACTCTCACTGCTGCCTTTGTGCTCACAGTGCAAGAGGAGAGGGAGAAACGCTGACTGAGATTACTCTGAGCAACATGTGGAGTAACACATTAGCCTACAATATAACAGACTTTTGTGTAACTCACTAGATTTGTTGTGAGTTGCTTTTTATAAATAAAGTCTCTGAGGGTCTGAAAAAGGTGGGCAGCGTACCAAACCACTGTGAGGCATGAGGGGGGAGGACATAATATTTCAAAACTTAACAATGCCTTGGACTGGTAGGAGAGAACGAGAGCTGTGATCCATTTGTGTACCAAATACATTTAATTATTTTCATCAAAATTAATGCTAGAAATAATTCAGTAGTTGATGGATATTGGTATGGACATGTCCCATCAAAATTCTAAGCCCTTAATTAACTTATAACTAAATTAGTCTGATATAAATGTCAGACATAGAAGTCTGCTTTTCACCAATGAATTTACTCACTACTTGTTCCAGTTGATGAATATTTTGTGCATTTAAATTACCATTCCAACAAATCAGAGATGAATCTATAAAATAACACCATCAGGTGTCTGTCAACATTGAAAATGTTTTTAAGGGCTGTTTTTTAGAAGTGTTTTTTGTTAAAATAAGTTCTCTACATTTCGGCAGTGATCATTGAAATAGAGTGATGTCTGTGAAGGTTCTCAGTCATCCAGGTCATAGCTATCCAATGAAGGTTAAAGTCAAGGGCAATTGAACTTGGTTGAAGAAACTAGAAGACGTTTCATCCCTCATCCAAGAGACTTCTTCAGTGCTGACTGACTGGTAGGGAAACTCAGCTATTTAATCTCTGGGATTGTTAGCTAGGATCATCGACACCACTGGTTCGTTAGTGCTCCTAGCTGTGGTAACGATAGTCGTCATGGTCATTAGAGCCACCCTTGGCCAAGTCTGAATGACCATCGTTGGCATCTTCACCTGAGGCCAAGAGGAAATGCTTGTTTAGTTTCCTGGGAAGAGATGAAAGGACAGCATTGTAAGTGGGGGATAAGTGGTGGCATTGACCCTCCTCTGTTCTCAGTCCGGGTGGAAATGGCTTCCCTGACACCTCTTTCAAACCATCCATCTTCTCTGTCTAAAATGTGCACCTGGTGATCCTCCTCACAACCATCCTTTCTTTTCCTAACAACCAGTTTGAAAAATGAAAAATACTAAGTGACTATTAGGAAATACAGTCTTTGTACAGGACAGAGCTGTAGTATTCACCAGTTTAGTCTAAGCTTGTAATGTTGTCAATACTTGACAGATAGTAATGAAATACAGCAGCTAGAACTTCCTATAAATTGAGCTAATGTTACATTACATGGCAGCCAAAAAACGTAGCCTGTTGTCAGCTTTCCTGCTCAGCTGATCAATCTCTTTTCCAGCAGTTGGGGAAACAACAGACAGACTTTTCTTTGTCTTGAGAGGTTGACACACTGTCACTGACGCATACATTTACTGGCAGAATATTTTCCGTCGCCTGCATTCACCGTCACTTACTGCTGCTCGGACAATCTAACACTTGCTGCACACCTTCTGATTTGTTAAAGAAGTTATGTTGCTTTTATAACAGCACAATTCACATAGATGTTCTGTGAAGAATGAGGAGAGGAAGCTACCCAAGCGTTGAGAGTTCCATGCTCACACAGTGTGCAACGGTACAACACCACTCCTGAATCAATATAGGGGAAACATTGTTCTTCATTTTTAATCCAATGTTTTGTAATCACACTTGATGGATATATACTGGGAATATTGTCCCAGTGTAAATGTGGCAGGTTATCTAATCAGGACATAATGACTTGTAATTTCATCACAAATACAAACGTGTGTGTTCACCTCTTTACCTTTACTTGAGAAATAACATTTGAAATATTTTTCAACATCAACATCATGTAAAAGACTTGGGGAAAAGACCCATTGTTTTTAATTATCTACTCAAGTAATTTTTTGTAAATACTTGTTGATAATGATAATGTTGTTATCATCCCCAAAAGTTTCTTTCTTGACAGTGTTATGAGCACCAAGCATCACAGATGCAAAACACAGCTTGTCCTCAGAGTCTTGGAAAGCTTGGAAAACGATGTGCATGGACTGTCGATGCTTGTGGCCACAAAATATTACCACATTCCCACGTTTTAATTAGAATTTTATTTTTTTCAGGGGGCTCTGTACTAATTTGCAAGAACAGACAGGAAGTTAGTAAAAATGACAAGGCAACAAGTACAGGTCAGAGCGGATTATGAATGGAAAAAAAAACAACGAGGCAAGGCAAATCAAATGAGCAGCACCTGCTTAGCTTATTTTTTTTTTTTACTTGTGACTTAAACAGCATTAGAATTACACAGAAAATTATTCAATGTTCCTTAAATAAATGTATATTTTTCAACTTTCACTACTTTGCCTGCTTTTAAATGGCTACGCTATCTTGGCAAATTATGTTCATATGTAACTAGTTTGCATTGGCTAACATATTAAGGGAGAAATGTAATGCAGCCCAGTCCTCTTGAAAGATTTGATTCCAGTGCATGAAGTAGCGTGACATTTGTATACAGCTTTGACACCAGACCCAGCAGTTCTTGTGAAATGCTTCTGTCAAGGGAAATGGCAGAGAGCTGAAGGCAGAGGTGTGGACCCAAATGCAGATGCAGGAGAAGCGATGAGGGTGCAGTTAAACAAAGATTTATTTAAACTCAAAAAACTAAACAGGCAATGCTGGGAGCTCAGCGGCAGTGTCCAAATTGAAAAAGCACTCCAAACAAAACATAATCCAAAAGGGCAAAATCCAATAACAAAGTACAAACCAAGAATAAATCCAAAAGGCCAGGAAAGTGCGGAACAATAAACAGATGATGCAGACAAACCAGACTCTACCATGTAGAAGACTCACACAAGGACGTGACAAAGACTGAGGAGAACTGAGGACAATATATACACATACAGGGACTAACGAGTGGGGCGGGAGCAACACAGGTGAGGGGAATCAGGACTAATGAGACAAGCAAGCAGAGAGACAACAGGGGAGAGAAGCACAGCTGAGACACATCAGGTAATCGAGTGAAGCTAGACAAGGACACCAGGTACAGGAGGTTAACAAAGTAAAACAGGAAGTAAAGTTCACAAGGACAGATCAACCAAAGTAAAACACAAAGACAGCAAAAACAGTACACTGACAGAGACGGAACCAAACAGGTGACAAGACTATACTTAACATGGAGACAAAAGACTAAGGACTAAGACAGACCAGAAATACATATAACATGAACAAATGTACAGGACCAAGAACTAAGATAAGAGACAAGACAGTACTAAGAAGACTAAAGTGAATGAACCAAAATAATAAACAAGACTACAAAACTCTAAACCATGACCATATCAAATAAACACAGGAAAAACAACAGCACAAAACTCAAATCCTAACAGCTTCAGTGATGTCTTTGTCTGATGTCAAGCCTTTGATAATGTGAATCACAAAATCCTTTTAAATGAATTGTAAAACTGTAGCTTGTCAAATGATGCAATAACTTGGTTTAGATCATATCTTGAACACAGGCAACAGAGTGTTAGAATAAATTCCACCCAGTCATCTGTCCAAACTTGTCGAATTGGAATTCCACAAGATTCAATTTGAGGCCCTTTACTTTTTACTTTATATAAATGATCTTCCTGACAGTGCAAAAGGGTTAAATGCCAAATGTATGCAGATGACACAATTGTATATGTCAGCAAAAACCCCTCAGATTGCAGCTGATGTGCTTTCAAAAGAACTGGACGGTGTATCACCGTGGCTCCGAAATAATCATCTGACCCTGAACTATGATAGGACAGTCTATATGTGCTTTTCAATAAAAAGAAAGGTCAATGAAAATTTCAGAATAGGTTGATAGATGAGTTACATAAATTTAAATTTTTATGGGTTACTTTAGATTCTCATCTGAAGTTTGATAGACATGTAAAGAGAATGTGCAGAACTGTGAGGACAAATTTAAACTGCTTCCGATTAATAATACCATATATACCCCTTAAGGCGGCACAGCAATTTATGCATTCTATGATATTTACTCATTTATCGTATTGCATAACTGTATGGGGTCAGGCCAACCAAACAACAATTACACCCATTAGTTCATTATATAAACAGGCACTAAAAGTAATGGAACAGAAATCTGTGATATGGCAACACTGCCTCATTCTAAGGAAACATAATATATTGAGTTTTGTAAATTTTTCATTTCTAAAACTAATTTGTAATTGTGTGAACAACCTTGCACCAGGAATATTCTGTCAACTAGTAGAGAAACAAAAGAGCGGAATAAGAATTAGAGGCACAGTAAGTGGAATCTGTATAGCAACAAATCGTAGAACAACATTTGGTCAGACATCGTTTTCAGTAAGAGGCATACATCTGTGTAATGCTTGAATTATTGACAGAACTCAAGGTTTTTAATATGTATTTAAAGAAATGGCTGAAACTAAAACAACTCTGTGAACACTGACTGTACAGGATACAATACAATGCATACAGGGCTTATCACCTGCCAACCCGCCAAATTTTTGCCGTGGCGGGTAGCACAGTCACTCACACCAGCAACTTTGGCATGTTGAAAAATTGTAGTCTTTTCAAAAGGCATAAGTAACAATCGAATTACAGTGTGACACTATGACACTACAACTCCCACAAGTACCTGCAGATAGTGTTTAATCATTGGTCCATTACGACCAATGAGCAATTATGTGAAGCCTATAGTCTTGCACGCTACTGACTAATGACACTATAAACAAGAAGATGTTGTGGAGATTAAACTTGCACACTGGCCGTCGGACCGAGGACTGTTTGTGGCCTGCCGTTAATTATCCACTTAACCAGCAGCAGCCATGACAAAGCAAGCTTTTTTAATAACCCTCTCTCGCGAGGGTGCGCACGTCAAATAGCCTATGACATCTAGACATTTGTAAAAGAGAGTATAAATAAAAGTTGAATCTGTCACAAGGCAGCCACAGTCCCTCAGGCCTGTAGACCGTTGGCCTCCGGGTCGCATGTAAGTTGATGGTATGATCTCTTGTCATCACATGTGACTGGTTGCATGCACACACACATCAATTTAGCGTTCAGTCAGTCCATGAGTGTGTGTGGCCATCCAGTGTGGAGAAAAATGCACAGGTGAATGAAGGAAAGAGAAAAGGCAGAGCAGAGGCGCAGAAAAGCAGGACAAAAGTGGTTAAATCCTGTAAAATATAGATATCTTCACGATTAAGGAACATGCTTGTGTTTGTGTTACCTGTATAGGTCAATTCAGTTCAGAACTCTGAGGAAATGCAGATGCAAAACAAACACTCCAAAAGTGCACAAATATGATATAGGTCTATACATAAAATTTGCCTTAATTGTGTGTGATATTTTCACTTTTGCTCTTTGTTTTTAATCATTTTTCGACTCTGTATTACAGTATTTAGCCTGCTGCTTTTATAAATAGGATTTACACTGTGTTTCTGGTGAAGTTTGTTTTCAGTTTTATCTTTTCAGTTAATCTTTTACACACATGCAGCACTTTCATTACATACAATAAAAAGCTGCTCTTTTAATGTGTTTATCTTAATAGACTACACGCTTTTCAAAAAAAGGAGCTTTACACACAACCTTATCAGACCTATTGATAATATTAGTATATTTTAGCACGCCAATTTAAGCATGCCATTGTCAACTTTAATGATATAAAATGTGTTTTTCCCAACAACAAAAATGTGCTAGTAACTTTGGAAAACCACTAGACACATTGGCTAGTGATCCAAAAAAGTTAAAGTCAAGCCCTGAATGCATACAAACATAAGGTTGCATACGTTAGCATGCACAGACATATGCACACTTCTTATTTTGTGTTCTTGTATTGTTAAATGTTTGTAGACTCTGTTTTATAGTGATTTCTACATTTACTTAAGCCCATATCTTATTTAATTTATGGGATGTATTTATTGTATGCATTTTACTGGTTGTAAAGTTTTAACTCTATACTCTGTAATCTGTAATTCCATTTCAATTTTATAAGCCTAACCAGGGTCAGGGGTAGCAAATTAGTCATGGCTAGAAACCTGTATTCATTGCATCTACTTTGTATTCTTTATTATGCAATGTTCTATGCATTTGTCCCTGTCAAATAAACATTAAATAAAATAAAATATGTTGGTCTGTCAGTCAGTCCAACACTTTGTTCCACGCTGAAATATCTCAACAAGTAATCAACAGACAAATTGTATACAGGTATTCATGGTCAACGGACAGTGTAAACTAATATCCCCTGACTTTGCCTGCAGTGCCACCATTAGGTTTACATTTATAGTTTTGATTAAAACAACTACTGGATTGATTGCCAAGACGTTTAGTTCAGACATTCATGTTGCACTCAGGATAAGCTGTAATCACTTCCTGATCCTTCAACTTTGATCCCTACTGTGAGTGATCAATAGGGACCAAAGTTGAAGGAAGTGTCAGGATATTATATCCTCTGCTGATTCTGAATCTGTCTCTCAGAAGTCCTCCGTAGTTATGGAAGTGTAATTTATAATCAGTGGAGTACTCCTCTAACCAAGAGTTTTGAGATGAACATTTCGTATCAGACAATATCTAATATGTCAACTGACATGACAAGAAGGTATTAATGTGACCTTAATGTGTTCAAAATAAAAGTTCAATCAGAGCATATAGGGCATTTAAACTAACTACACTAAAACAGTGTTCCCTGTCTTTGTGTGTTTCTTTGTCTTGCGGCCTGTCTTGTTTCAGGCTGGAAGTTAAATCCAGTGGTCAGCACTGTCTACAGCCCAGAAATCTATGCAGGTAGGAGGACATACCCTTCTCCATCTGTCACTATCTCCTTTGTCGTTATCTCCCTCTTCATTTGTTTTATTCTTCAGTTTCTTCGACATCTTCATTTCTCTCCTTCTCCTTCCTCCTTTCATTTTAACCTTCCTCACCTCTTCCTCCTCTGCTTTCCTTCCAAGCAACATGCAACCAGGCAAAATCTGTTTATAGCCTGAGAACTATGCTGAGTTGCACAAACGCAACAACAGACTGTCATTCTCGCTGCAAAACAAACACACATACTGCCGCCCTCATTGCCACCCACATGCCATCCATCTTCAATCTCGACCACCCCAGCATTCACCTCCCCCAACCCTTAACCACTGGCCAACCCCCCATGGTCATTAACCATGGTTACTGAGGTGAAAAATACCTGGATTTTGTGATAAGAAGAACAGAGACAGATAAAAGAGTGAGGCAGAGGAGAGGAGGAGTGAAGCAAAGGACAAGAAAGGAGGAAATCTAATTGCCCATTTCAGCAAGGACATCAAAAGGTATGAAATATATTTTGTAAATTAAAATCAATATATTCTACTTCTCCAGTCATTTGCCTAATTCACCCCTACGTTCTTTTAATTACAGAATCGCTTTGTATTGATTTACCTTTGTTTCACCTTTCAAGTACCCAAAATGCCATTGGGGCGTGTGTGTGTGTGCTTTGCATGCATGTGCAAGGAGTGTACCAGCTTTTCAAACTTTGTCTGTATTAGTAAATTGTGCTATTATGTTATGTCATGACTGCAGCCAGTCTGGAGAGAGGCCTGATTGGTTAGGATAAACGGATTGCAGAGCAAATTACGAGTCACAAGTCAGTGGTGAAGACTGACTGAAACATTTGTTTTGTCAGAATCCAGAAGTTCTCAATTACAATGGGTCTTGAGAAAGTTATGCTAACCCATAATACTACCAATTCTCCACTTCCGCCTTGTCTCCTACAAATTATGTTCATACAACTATGTGGTTTTGCCCACATTTGTAGTTGAATATTGGTAGTATCCTATACAGTAATACTAATAGGGGGACCCTTTCGAAATTTGGAGGGCAGATGTATCAACCATAGAAAGCCTCTTGGAGCCATACCATAAACCCAACAGCAAGTCAGCCATTTTGAATTTACCTAATCTTAGGTCAATTTTTGCCATTTACAGGCTCTGTACTCTGTACTCTGTACAAACTCCTACAGAATAGATCAGATGAACTTCATATTTGGGCTGTGCAATCTAAAGGCCTCTGTGATGAACAGCGTGTTTGTGATGTGGCATCTAAGTGTCACCTTGAAAAGGAAGTTGTTGTAAATTGAGTGCTCTTGGTCACATCTGTCCCAAACATCACATGTTTGATAAGAGTCCCAGCCTGTAGACATCTACAAGCTAATGTTGAATCATAATCACAGTGCCACCTACTGGCCACAGAAATTAACAGGCCTTACACTCTTACAAATTATTCCTACTAATCATTGTTCCTACTAATTCCTACTAATAGTGGCTCATTGGTTACAGTGAAACAGGAAGCTGAGTAACTTGAGTGTGTTCAATCTTCCCCAAACCTTACATGTTTGATAAGAGTAGCGGCCTGAGGACATCAACATGCCAATTTAGAGATTAACTCACTGCGCCACCTACTGGCAACATGAACTAAATCATGGTTTAATTTACATGAAATTCTCATGGTGTGGTCTACACTTTGTGAACTGGAAGATAACACTGGTGTAATTAGTGGGTGTTCTCTAGCGTGACGTAGTGGACACTGGAAGTGACATTTAACCCCTTCGTGCAGTGTCCAAAACACATGACAATCCAGAGCCGTGCTGGCCTACCTCTGGTGTAGTGGTGCTGGCAATGACTCTGTGACATGTGGGAAGGTGTGACGGAACATTCAATGCTGCTTGTGACAAAAGTAGTTGTGTGATGAATGATGAAAGAGATCTTAAAAACGAAGTTCAAACCCTGCCTACTTTGACATGTCTGGATTCCTGTCCAATTGGTGCATAAAGTTGCCATGATTGTCATCCTAAAGAATTTGAGACTTGACCTGGAATCTGCACAAACAAACTTAAGACATGACTTTGAGCTTCTCCCAGTTGACGTTAACCCAAACATGCAATTTTGTCTTTTTCGCAAGACAATGCATTGGTGCAGGCCCATAGTAAATATGTAAACAACCCCTTTATGACAATTTAGTGCTCAAAAAAGGGCTGCTAATCCTTAGTACATAACTAACATTGTCAGTGGATTGTGCAGTATTGCTCAGTGTTCTTAACTCCTAAGTTTTCTTAAGTCCTAACTTGTTCTGTATTTGTAAATGCCAAGCACTCCTTTTTTCGTTTACCCCGAGTCAACAGCAGAATGGAGTAGTGTTGGGAAGAGTCATCGGTGTGACTTTAAAGGTAGCCAGGCCACTCGGTCCTTAAATCAAGGTGACAAAAGATGAATAGAAACAATTATCAGCCTCACACCGCTCCTTGTCTCTCTTTGATAAACTCTTATCCTTTGGCTCAAACCTTCCATTTTTTATTAGGTCAATGAATGATTCACTGTTTCTATTAGCATTTTATTAAATCTCCCTTTTGAAGAGACGTATAATTAGGGCTGGAAATGGCACCTCGATCTCCTTCTCAACCTTTACTCACCCCAGTTCTCACATTAAGCCTCGTCTCCCTTTAAGATTAATGATAAGTTAATAACACACAGCTGCAATAGCTCCACTCCACTGTCATTATTCTTTCTTTCTCTTCACATTTTTTGTACTTTACACATTCTCTCCAGCATTCAAATGCTAATGTAAATTTACAGGGGTACAGCTCTTTGTGCCATACCATCCATGAATACTACTTAAATAAGTTGCCTTGAGCAGTGGACATTGTGACATCAGTGTTATGCATCATTTTCTGTTCTCTGTCTCCAGTACCAGGATTTCCCTACCCAGCAGGTGGTGCAGCAGCAGCATATAGAGGAGCCCACCTACGAGGTCGAGGACGGACTGTGTACAACACATTCAGGGCGGCTGCTCCGCCTCCCCACATTCCAGCTTATGGAAGGTGAGTATCCTTTCTTGCTTTTGTCCCGTTGTCATTTCTTCATGTTTCTCATTCTCTCTTTCCCTTATCCAATAGCAAGTCCTGAATACCTGTGCTTAGTGTCAGTGGAGTGGTGCATGCCAGCCTCACCTCACGGCAGTAACACACTCCCCGACAAAAACATGGTGAATTAATGAACAGGCATGCTCCATAAAAAATATTCCTATTCACAGACTCATGAGAAATTACTGTCAATTCAGTCCTGCACTGTGGCATCATTGAGGAATGCCGTGTACATGGAGGAATGGGAGGTTGTCTACTTAAACTTAAACTGGAGTTTACCCAGTTACCAAAAAATTAAGAAAAAAAATCTTCCCAGACCCAGTGGAAGCTCTCGCTAACTCTCCATGGCTTAATGCTCTGGAGACGAGCCAAGCAGAGCTGTGTATTGTAGGCAGCCAGATCTAATTTGCCATTTCACTATTGGTTCTTGTTATTTATTTTGCTTTTTATGACTGCAAAATAGTGATCATTAAGGAGGCTGGCTGGGAATTTATTTAAGGATGGGAGCAGATAGAATTTTTCTCTCCTGCTCACTATAGTCATTTTTATTCAGTCAATTTAATTTCATTCACTTTTGTCATGCAAATATTAGGAGTTCAGTGCATCAAGATAAACAGTTGGTGGCACTGATTCCAGTCTGGTGCCATTAAAAAATTGCAGATAAAGATGAAACAACAGGATGACATGTGTGAAAGAGCTCAAATAACGGAAAATCATGTGGAAAACATAATAGAAATATGACATCTCTGTTTGTTCCATGTTTTATTGTTAATCAGATGTTTCCGTTATTTTTCTTCTCTTAAGTGGAGCAGAATCTGACACATCATGTAGGTCATAAATTATTCTCATCAAAGCCACCAGACTCACAAAAACAGTAATTCCACCTTGCAAAAGGAGTTGCTGGTCCACTGCTGCCTTGGTTGGTTGGTTTGCTTGTTTTATTGTGTGAATTTGGTGTTTTAAAGGGTTTATAACACAAGAGTTTATAACACAATTGCACCAACGAATCAATCGAGGCAGGCAGACCAGAGAGGTAAAAACTGTTTTTTCTCCATGGAGTCTGGTGACTCTGATGAGAGCGACTTATATACTGTTCTGTTCAAAAAGGATTTTACTCTTTAAGAAAGGTTTCTCTCTGAAGGGATCCTGTCCATGATGTTGTCAGACACTTAATAATAATTCGTGCCTGTCAGTTAAAAGCATGCATGTCAAGGCTAATCACAGAAGGCTACACGCGTCATTTCCTCCTCTACTGACAAACAGATATGTAAGGACAGACGACAAGACAGCAGTGCTGTACATGCAGACTTTATGTCTTGAGGTGTCCCTCTCACAACGAGTGGAAGCTGAGTCCCACACTTGCTGTTGTTTCAGACACTGGTAGGTAATAAATTAGGTTAATCTACAATTAACACATATGCTGCAGCCATTTCATCCTGACACTCAGGCTATGGAGAGAGATCAGTTTTTGTGCATCCTTTGGTTAGGAGACAGACGATAGTGGGATTCACAGCCAACTATCTGTTCTGGGAGGTCCCCCTTTTGAGCGGAAAGCCCAAATCTCTCTCAAGATGCTATCCCTAAAAACAGCACTCCTCCTAGCCCTGACCTAGGCTAAGAGAGTGATGTCAACCTCTTCTGTTGGAGAGGATGAGAGAGTGGCAACTTTACAGCCTAATCCCTCATTCACACCAAAGGTCCCAACAAACTCATTTTGGATGACATCTTTTTTCCCTTAAGGGGGTTCTTTCCCCCGCCTCACAGAAATGAGGCAGAAGAAATGTCTCACCAACTCTGCCCAGTACACGCCTTATCTCAGTACGTCAGGCAGACACAGCAGCTTTTTGTTCATTACAGGAGGCACTCAAAAGGATGGCAGTCGCAGACATCTGCGCAGTGGGTTTCTTGCTGCGTGATGTGTCTGAGTTCTCCCTGACTCATTCAGTTTTAAACATGGTTGGCAGATCTGGCGCTTTTACGCACATGTCAATGGCGTGCCTCTAATCCCACCATCACTGATTAGTGGGCTGTATGAGGTACCGTTACGCTACGTAATCAATGTCCCACCCTTTTGCAGTTGCAGTGGTGTGTGGAGGGAGTGTAATATCACTGGGCCCCCTTGATTTTCACACATGGCTGACATGGTGTTAACAATGGCACAATCTGTGCCTCCTTGCCTTTTCACGCTTGGCATTTGCTTGTGTATGTTATCTGCTTGTGGGCCTGGTGTCATAGTGGGCACTGACTACATCAGCTTAACCCTTAAGCCTCGAATATACTCGGTAGCGGACACAGACAGTAGATAAGGGGGGGTGGGGTGGGGGGGTGGGGGTTAACTAGAAAAAGAAAACAGAAAAAAATAAAAAATAACTGACGCAAAAAATATATTAATAACAATTATATTAAAATTAATAGCAATAAAATTTAATTAAATAAAACATCTCTTTCTGCCTCCCTCCTCCCTTTCTCCTCTGACCCCCCTCCCACCCAGTCGAAGTGGATCTGTTCCTGTGCTGAACATTTATTTGTTAGTCAATATTTTTTTAAAAATTATCATTATTATACATATTTTTTGATTTTTTTTATTCCATGGTAGGAAGAGGGAGAGTCAGGGCAGGGGTATCGATCAGGCAGGCTTGAGAAGGTAATGCAGAAATTGCAAAGTAAATTTATTTTAAATTTATTAAAAAAAGAAAATAATCAAATAAAATAAAAACAAATAATAATAAAAATAAAAATAAACAAATAAAATTAGAATACATGAATAAAAACAAAACAAACAAACACTTAGGCGGAACAAAAATAATGAAAATAATAAATGAATAAATAAATAAATTATGACTACATAAATGATTGAATAGGGGGCAGGTGGGATTACAAAAATTGCATGTAGGTTATGTTGCTGATATGTTGTTGACTTCTATTTGTTTTTAACAGACACAGTAGTATGTGGTGAAAATAATTGTAATGTATTGATAGCAAGAGTATCCTTAATGATTAATATTAATAATAATAGCAAAAAATAAATATAAAAATATACAAAATACAAATTAATTAATACAAGCAATAATTACAATAATATTAATATTGCTAATACTAATAATAATATCTTCATCATTGACTTGCAGCTTTTTACACCATCAACATTATCTCTAAAAAATATATTTAAGATACATGATATGATGTAATGATGATTAGTGAATAGTACCAGTATCAATATTATTGATAATAGTGTTATACAATTTACTTCATATCTGCACCAACCAGGATAAAAAACTGTGACAATAAGAGATTCTAATATTGATCATAAGGACAGCAACAAGAACAGGAACAGCAGTGGAATTAGTCTATATAGAAATAAAATATGATATTAACATTTTTTATAATAATGTTATTCATAATAATTTAATATTTGAATAAGGTATCAGGTTTTCTTTCTTTTAGTTTTGTCCTTGCCCCGGATTGCTAATCCATTCCCATGCTATTATCATTGTTATGGCTGCCATCAGAAATCATCAAAAGGGATTTAGTTAGAGTCTATTAATGGTAAAATAGATATGAATGGATATGAATAGATATGATGTTTTGAAGCACAGGTCAGGTCAGGCTGCTGATAAATACTGCAGGAAGGAATCTGAATGGGGCCAGTGCAGGGCACAGAGGTGCAAGTAGGCAGGGCTGGACTAGCACAAAAAATTGGCCGTGGCATTTTTGTCGTGGATTCGAGGCAGTTACCAAAATCGGTTGGTCCATCGATCCATTTAGGGGTCAGATTAGGGGTTGTGATGAAACACTAAGACGTAACATTCGCACAAGATTGGTGTGCATGGCTACTAGACAAGAATGTATTGTAATAGAGATACTATTTAGACAAAATATCTATAGATGAAATATTTGATAGAGGGGTCTGGGTCCCCCCCCCAGAAGAAGCATTAAACATTTAATTACCTGCATTCTGGAGACATTTTCTGCACCAATTTATGGTGAAAAAGTCTATTTTTTTAAAGGGAAGCACAAAATTCAGGTGACAAGTGACAATTCACAATTGTTTGTGTTACTGCTTGTTGGTTTCTCAGCCTTAATTTTAAACATTTGATAAAAGTAAAAGTTATTGTAAATCATCCATAACAATTATGATAGTTACCAATTAAAAATAACATTTAATAGTGATCATCTTAACTAAACCTAACTTCCAGGAGAATACTGATTGTTAAACATTTTTTACTTAGAAAATATTTAAGAAAGTTATGAGAACATGGCATCAGATTACAAACAATAAAACAGAGTAATGTAAATTAGTCACAAGGAGAGGCAGTTAACAATGGCATGCAATACTTCTTTTGTCCTCTGGGGACACTGGTTCCATGAGAGGGGAATCTTCTGACTATCTACTTATAGTTACCTCAGTCCTTGGGGTCAGGAGCTCGGAGAGTTGGTTATTCAACACATGACAATATCTATGTACCATATATATAAAGAAAGTATATAAAGGTGCTTGGAACAACATTAGTTACAACATAAATGAAATGCACGAAGGACAACGAGCATTGATGAAGATTATTTATCTAATCTTATTTATGGATTCTTCTTTTAACAAGAACATCCTGTCTAGTTCAGGATGAGGTTAGTCTCTGAACAAGGTTAATGTTGTCATTTCAACAGTTATACATAGAGTCTGTTATCTCAACTTCACCGGAGGTGGTAGGTTTTATGGTTGAAACTGCCCAAACAGCACTTGGGAGTGGAGCAAACATTTCACCTCCTTTGGGGTAGTTCAGCTGTCTGTGGAGGGTTGATATCTCAACACCCCACTTTCTCTCAGGGAAAGAAAGGGGGGTGAGCTTCTGGATTATTCCCTTTTAGTATAAAATAATTAAACCAACACAGGCTGGTTCACTACAACATAAATAAAAACATTTCCATAAATTGGTGTGGATTTTTTTTTTGTAGTTCATTAATAGTGTTAAAATTTTGTCTCATCTCTATCTCGTAAACCCAGGCGAGTGAGCTATGTGTCTTGTCACACCCCTATTTGCTACTGGTTTCTCTTGGGAAATGAACACTGATCTGGTGTTTGTTTAACCACCCATCCTTCTCAACCACCTATGTTTATACTCCCCTGACATATAATGTTTATAGCACAAATTATGCTAAAGGAGTACCCAGTGTGTTAAAAAGGGACGCCAGTGTCTTTTGACCAAGCATTCGTATGTGAAGGCTTTAGAAGTGAGACCGGGTTGCTCATTTTCCAATGACATGGAATAACTAATCTTACAGTAAATAACATTTAATATTTGGTGGCATATCCCTTGCTTGCAATAACTGCCTCAAGCCTGCGACCCATCGACATCACTGAACTGTTGCATTCTTCATTTTTGATGCTATTCTAGGCTTTTACCGCAGCTTCTTTCAGTTCTTCTTTGTTTCGGGGTGTTTCACCCTCCCACCTCCTCTTAAGGAGGTGAAATGCAGCTCTATTGGCTTAAGGTCAGCTGATTGACTTGGCCAGTCTAAAACCTTTCACTTTTCCCCTGATGAAGTCCTTTGTTTTGTTGGCAGTGTGCTTTGGCTCATTGTCCTGCTGCATGACAAACTTCCTCTCCATTAGTTTCAATGCATTTCTCCGTAAACTTGCAGATAAAATGTTTCTGTCGACTTCTGAATTCATTCTGCTGCTGCCATCATCAGTTCCATCATCAATAAATATTAATGAGCCTGTTCCAGAAGCAGCCATGCACGCCCAAGCCATGACATTACCTCCACCAGGCTTCACAGATGAGCTTGTAGCTTCGGATCAGAAGCGCTTCCTTTCTTTCTCCACACTTTGACCTTTCCATCACTTTGGTACAGATTAATCTTGGTCATCAGTCCATCAGATTGTGTTCCAGAACTTCTGCGACTCATCTCTGTACTTCTTGGCAAATTTCAATCTGGCCTTTTGATTCTTGCTGCCGATGAGTGGTTTGCATCTTGTGGTGTGGCCTCTATATTTCTGCTCTCTGAGTCTTCTTCCAACAGTGGATTGTGATACCTTCACCCTGCACTGTGGAGGTCTTTGGTGATGTCACTTACTGATGTTTTGGGGCTTTTCTTCACAGCTCTCACCATATTTCTGTCATCAACTACTGTTGTTTTCCTTGGCCGACCTGTTGGACATCTGTTGCTCAGTACACCAGTAGTTTCTTTCTTTTCAGGACATTCCAGATTGTTGTGTTTGTTATGCTCAGTGTTTGTCCAATGGCTCTGGTCGATTTTCCTTCTTTTCTCAGCTTGACGATGGCTTGCTTTTCTCCCATAGACAGCTCTCTGGTCTTCATGTTGGGTTATCCTCTTTAACAGGAAATGCAGTCTTCATAGGTTTGAACCAAGGATGAAAACTTATACTAGTCATACAGAGCTATTTAATGTTTGGACAATCAAACTAAAAGGCAACAGCTGGGCAACAAGAAACATCAGTCAGTCACATGTTCCAATAGTTTGCTCACTTGAAAAATGAGTGGATTCAAACAAAATGTGGTCTGTCCTGAGGTGTTTAAGACATCTAGATGTGGAAACCAGGAAATGAGAGCTGAAATTCTGAACTCTTGTCTCATACTCATCTTAAACCCAAATGTCTTCAGTGAATAACAAAAACATAGGAATTTACCTTACAGTTGCAATAACTTTTGGAACCCTGATGGAGAAAAAGTGAAACAGACTGAAATGAGCATTTCTTTTAAAAACAGAAAGTGAGAGCAGTGCAGTGGTGAGTATGACATGGCTCTGTTGTTTTACTGATGGAATTAGTGCTGTGGAAATGTACATTATGCTAAATGTCTCATGACAACATAGAGACAGCGTTGAATTTACTTGATCATCAAACACTATAAACAGCAAATTAAAATGAAAGTAAATATAAAATAGAAGTATAAAACAGGGGGGAAAAAAATAGAAATAAAGGCAAGACTCTGATGTAGAAAGATCTCTGGGTGAACATTCAGGCATGGTCTTGACAAAGACATATGAGCTACAGGTTGTACTTTCATTAATGCTGCTTTACCACTTAATTGTCCCCACTGGAGTCGGATGGTGAATTATTAATGTGGACCGTGATGTATTTTATTAAAACTGTCCTGAGTGGCAATGCGCTGACCAGTGAAAAATCAAGTCTGTGTTCTATATGTGGTCATAAAATGTTCCTTCATGACTTTAAGGGGGGCTGACATGACAGTCTAGTATCAGTATGCCAATATGCATGTACCTGTGCTGCAGACTCACAGACTACATTTAAATGTATGAAACGGCTCTCTGGGCCACCTTGACATTTGAGAAGTTATTAATTACCAGCTGCACAGATAGCACAAACTGTGTGAAAAAAGCCTATTGGGAAATTGGAAACTTGGTCCTGTTAGTAGCTCTTCATGTTAAATGGAGCTACGTCATCATGTAGTGCTGACAGCAGCATCCTGCTTATTTTATTGACAGCTAGATGAGGAATGTATTCTCTCTCTCCCTCACACACACACACATACACACACACACACACACATACACATGCACAGAGGGAGGTTTTTAATGTCAGTATTAATGGTGATACAGCCTTATATATAATTAGACAGATCAGCTGCCTGCACTACGAAGTGAGGTAACTGGCTTATCCAAGTAACTTTGTGACGTCTGGTGTAACTTCCCGATTAAAGCGTACTACGAAAGGTGGATAGGTTTTACCCGAGTTGTGTCGCCATGGCAATTTACGCTGCATCTCACTGCTCCGAGCAGGTTATCTTTATGAATAACTCAAGGTTACCCTGTAGGCTATATATGGACTGCACACCACATCTGTATGCCTAATACACACTACTTGTTAAATATTTTTTGATTTCATACTGACTTGTTCCACTGAGCTGGATGAGGTTATTCTTAAAGGTTCATTGTGTAATATTTAAAGATTTATTGACAGATCCAAAACTATGTTTTCAGTGGTGTATAAAGACCTTCTACCTACCTTCTAAGTAATAAAGGCCCAGTTATCTTTTTATTACCTTAGAATGAGCCATTTCTATGTACATAACCGCGGGTCCCCCTTACATGGAGGTTGCCATGTTGCTTCCCTATGTTTCTACAGTAGCCCAATATGGACAAACAGTGCTACAGAGCTTGTTTCGTCACTATGTTATTCTTCTTCTTCTTGTATAATTCTGGCAGTGTAGACGCCGGTCAGTAAGTTGAGTGAGTACGAAGAAGAACAAAAGGAAATAATAATAATAATAATAATAATAATAATAATAATAATAAAAATGCCTAGTGAGCAGAGTGCAAACTACTGTCCAAAAGTGGTGGGGACCAAATCAGCCATTTCAAAAAGTGGTGGGGACATGTCCCCAGCGTTCCCGGTATAAATGACACCTGTGTTAGTAGTGCCAAAAACCTGAAAGCCCACAGATAGCTGGCTAATCCACTAATCTCACTTCATGAAACAGGCCCCAGCTGAGCTGAAGAGGTTCACAAAAACACTTGCAAATTGCAAATGAAATGTGCTGAATCCTCCTGTCTCGTATTCAGACTCTCAGTAACACAAGTCTGAGCTTAATGTACTCTGCATTAAGAGTTCTTTAATCCATGAAAGTCAATGGATGATTTCTTTTCTTTTTTTAAATACATAAATCTGATATTGCTGATCAGACTTCTAGCTGTATAATATTTGTACTCTTGACACAGTTAGAGATTGTTTTGGGACCATCACAGCCTCCTTAACCAGCTATTAGATAGGAAGGGGGGCTTGCTGTATTTCCCTTTTGACTCTTGCCCCTTTAATGTCTATTGTGAATCAGAAAAGTGCCTGCATGTTAACATGCTCTAATATGGATGTTTTTTTAAATTGTGTGTTTGTTTGTGTTTGCATCCTTTGCAGTGTTGTTTACCAGGATGGATTTTATGGTGCAGATATTTATGTAAGTACTTTTTACTGGTATGACATTGCATGCTACACTGACATCTCCGTGGTTTCTGCCCTGTTGCTATGCACATGCAAGCCCCCAACCCTCCATAGCAGGTCGTGTCACAACTGCAGTTCAGATTATGGCAAAGAGGCAAGAATAAACAGCTACTACATTCTAACAAAGAGAAAAATACAACTGTATTTTACAAGTGCAGAAATACATACTGAAACTCCCATTCAAGAAACAGGAAAGAGGCACTATTTTCAGGCTTTATTTACTCATGTTCCCTCTGAAACTGTTTGCTACTCCTTCTCCCTACTTACTTAAACTCCATTTACACGTTCATGCGGAGGGTCCGCCACATTGAGTGCCATCCATAACCATTGAGGGTGGAGTGGTAGTGGGTTGTGAAACCCTCCAGTGCAGAGTGAGCACTGATGCCGGCTTGTGGAAGGTGTGTAACTCCCTTTGCTGCACGATGGGTTTTTTTTTTTCAAATGTGAGTTGTGCGTGACTTCGCTGCGTAACATGTAGGATTTCTAAATTCCGGTACTACACTAACATTTTATATCACCACTCACGGGTTAACAACATAGCCCAAAAGTTATATTGTGTTTAATAAAAAAGTGCTTTTGTCTGATAGACAACTATTGTTTTCATCTTATATGAAAATCTTCAGCCAAAACAAAACAGCCTATTTTGAACAACAGAATAATTGAACATGGCACAACTAGATACATGGGGGATCACGTAACAAGCAACAAAAGGATTAAAGAAAAATAGCTAATCTTAGCTAGTCTAAACATTTTAACTGTTATACATTCTTCAGACTATAGAATGCTTATAATGTATGATTTACAGTATATAGGCTTTTTTTTACAATGAATATCAATCTTTTCATAAAGGAATATAATAACATTATAATAGTTATAAACAGTTATAATAATACTTTTCTTTTTCGTAAATATCTAAAGTTATGTTCTTAAAGAAATATTCGACACAAGCACAAACACAAAGTTAAAGCTCCAAGTGTAGCACGTCAAGGTGTGAAGCGGCCGCATTGCAGATTCTGGAGCTCTGCCGGTGTGGCTGTGAATTTGGGCATGCCGTTTCACAAAAACTCACCGTTTGTACAACTTTTAATCGTCAGTGGAATTTGACTAGATAGCGAAAATCTGACGTAGGTCGGACTAACTCTGTAGCAGGAGTTCAGAGTTAGTATGGTGTGTGTAAATCATCCAAAAATTACCACAAAATGTAAAATGGCCGACTTCATGTTGGGTTTAGGGCATCACTCCAAGAGGCTTTTTGGTACGTCTGGACATGATATGTGCCAAAGAAATTTCTGTACAGATCTGACCTTGTACAGTCAACAACTTCCTGTGTCATTGCGAAGCGTGGGACTTCACCGCCATGTCACCGTCACGCCGTTAACTGAAAACTCCCAAGTTTTACATCATGGCTTCATCAATGTGTTATGGGTTTTCTGGGATAGTTTTTTTAAGTTGATATGTCCAACCTGCTAGGAGAAGTACATTAAAGCATAAAACGTGTCATTTCGTGTTGCCAGCAGGTGGCACTATGACAGTAAGTGAATATTGGCATATGGATGCGTTCAGGGCGGGACTGTTGTTATACTTATCGAATTTGGTGCTAATGTGAGCATGTGTACTGAAATTATAACAACTACCTGTTTCATGGCAGATCACCAATTTTCGATGACACGCCACGAGCAAACTGATCGATTTGTAATAACTGTTTGAATAACTTTTAATCGTCAATGGGTTTAGAGTGCACAGCAAAAATTTAAATAGCACGGTTCGTGCTCGGGCTCTAAAAGACAATCCCTTCAGTTTCAATAGAGGCCTCGCACGGTTTGTGCTTGGGCCTTCATAATCAGAACAAAACCAATAGGGTTCCAGCAGCTTCGCTGCTTGGATCCCTAATAATAATAATCCCTTCAGTTTCAATAGGGGCCGTGCATGGTTTGTGCTCAGGCCCTAATGAAAGACAAATGCTTTCAGTTACGCTATTGCAAAAATACTTTTCCTCAATATCAATCCTGAATCTTAATACAACTGTTGTTTATTTGATACACATATTGCAGCAGTGAGTGCAGCGGTAATATCAGATCCTTTTTACCCTGGAGAGAGAGGGTAGTTTGTCCGAAAGTTGGCCGCTGTATTTATACTCTACGCGGGTTAGGGAGCTCAATTTGGCAGTGAGGGTGACTCCAACCAGAGTTCACTCCATGTCGGAGTGGAAGTGGCGAGGGTCTAGTTTTGGAAAGGCCCAGAGAGAGAGAAGCAGCTAGATCAGAGCCAAAGTAGCACATTTTAAAATAAAACCACAAATTGATCCGAACCTTGAGTTTTGTGATCTGTTGCATCACAAGTGAAGTAGCATTGATCACTCTGATAGGGGGAGGGGTAAATTTTGTCCCTACAGGGTATAACAATTATTCAGCAGAGGCAGGGATATATAACACAGAACGGGGGAAATCCCATGCACCCCTCCCTCCCCCTCTGCAGGGTGAAGATGCATGATCTGGAACTGGGACCATGTTGGTAACCAGCCCATACAGTTTATTAATCAGTGTGTATTGTGTAATAGTCATACTTCTATCTGCGTTTTATCTATGAGTGATACATCTTGTCTCTAAATGATCTTTGTTGGGAGTTGCAAATGCGCAGTAACTATATAAGGATTACCAGTCAATCAGAAGAAGACAAGAGTGGGTCAGCGAAAGGTTGGTATTAGCCAAACAGAAGCAGAGAAGGGCTGGTCTGCGAGAAGCCCGTAAACATCTTCGATTCAGCTGTAGGCTAGTGGTGAGTTATTAATCTGTAACAAAAGTATCTTTCATCCATAACGTTTTAACTGAGCTCTGTCTCTACATCACAGTAACAACTTTATGTCCATTGACTGCCAGGAGGATAGCTACTGTTTGGAAGGGAGAGGAGAGGTGTGTGCTGCAGCTCACTGTTTTTGAGGGTTTGTCGGAGTAGCCGCATGGCGAGCGTTATGAGGCGCATTTAGCTTTCATTCCTGTTCATACATTTAAAAATTTTAAAAATGCAAACATGTGGTTTCTTATTTAGTCCATTCACCCCAAATTCAATTCAGTTTTAAAGAATTTCATAAAAGAAGTTATCTAAATGCACTTTTCATACAGCAGATTTAGACCATACTCTTTATAATATTATTCACAGAGACCCAACATGAGCAAGTGTACAAAATGAAGGCAAATCATATACTTCCTGCTAGTGGTAAGTGTAGCAGAGATGAAACGTTAAAAGATAATAAAAGGAAAAAACACTGCTTGTGACAAGTTGTGCAGGCATTAATGATGTGGAAATCCAGGAAGAATAACATTTACATTTATTCATTTAGCTGACGCTTTTATCCAAAGCAACTTATAATTGCTATACATGTCAGAGGTCGCACGCCTCTGGAGCAACTAGGGGTTAAGTGTCTTGCTCAGGGACACAGTGGTGGATTGGGTCACACATTGCTGGATCACAGTGGGGAATTGAACCTGGGTCTTTCACACCAAAGGCATAGTCTTATCCATTGCACCACCACCACCCCAATAACATGTCCACTAACAATTTACACAAAAATTGACTACTCAGAAATTTGGTCTCATACTTCTAGAGAAGGTTTCAATGTTTTCTGTGGCACACAGTTAATACTCATGTTCTGACTAAGTTACCTAAAATAAGCCAAGCCTACCAAAAGGCATTTCTGCTGAGCTCAATTTGACAAACACACTCATGTTATCTGTAATGGATCACTTCTAAATGTTAATTTTCAAACCAATGCTGCCTGGAATGTTAAAGAAACAATTTCAGAAATGAGGAATAACTGACAGATTTAAGGTTTTTAGGCACTAACATTGCATGAATGAATAACCACAAGCACACACATGGTGGAGGCTTATATAGACTAATTATGTACTTTGTGTGTGCAAGTTTGTCTGTGTGTATGTGTGTGGACGAGGTGCTTAGATAGGTCCCATAACATTCAATCTCCCTGCTTCCCCATTAGCCCCTGTGCCTCTGCCATAGGGACTGATTACTATGCCGCAGTCAGAATATTTAATATTTGTTAGCGTCATTAGCAAGGGGATCCAGAGCTCCTGACGTTGTGTATGTGTATACTGAAAAGTGGTACTTTAGAAGTGTGTTCAGTCAATTCAAATAGCAGATTAGGTAAAGTATAACAAGAGCTAGCCATCCCAGAGAGGTTCATGATGTTGGAAAATGTAGATGAATAAAGGACATTGTGTTTGTCTCTGATAGTGGCCCAGGCATTTTTGAAGCAAGCTTACATTGTAGTCATGTCTTTTAATTCCTGTTCCCTTGCAAATGCAAACTTAAAACTCACTTTTAATAAACTGACAGTGAAATCTAACACTTACTGGATAGATATTGCATTAACAGTGTTCCAGTGGTTCAAAGAGCATAATCCCTACTTTTCTGGTAGGCTCTTAAAGTGGAAAAATCTGCAGAAAATGTTCACCTGTGCTGGCAAATATTCAGTTTAACACACAGTAGCACAATGTTCCACAGAGGTGTAAATTAAATAGCAATAATAATAATAATAATAATAATATTAATAATAATAATTGTAGCAATGGGTGTAGAGCTGGAACACGGGGGCAGCAGGAAGCCTACAACCACAGATCCAGACTCCACAGCTCCAGAACCAGAAACACCTGCAGAAAGTAATAAGAGGAGAGGGATGAGAAAGCACAAAACTATGGGAAAAAGTCGACTTAGTAACATGCATTAATGGGATAAGAATGCATACAGATGGAGAGGGAGACGAGGAGAGAGGAGCTCATGGGAAGGTCTAGGCCTTGGCAGCATAACTAAGGGATGGTTCAAGGCTCACATGAGCCAGCCCTAACTATTTCAAAGAGGAACGTTTTAAGCCTATATGTTAGACCTAAACCAGAGAGAAAGTTTTTTTTTCCTAAATTAATCTCTGTGGTTTGGAGTGTAGTTTCACTCCTGTGTTCCTGTAATATGTTCAAATACCAGCCTCATCTCTCTTTTTCTTTCTGGTAGTCCTTCTGACAAACATATCAGAGCTTTGTTACTGATTCCCAACATTTCATGCTGTTGCTGCTGCTTCAAATTACAACCCTCTTTTATTGTGAAGCAGCTATAAGTAATGCACTGTATTTGTTACTGATTCTTCAATAAAAATCTCTCTACACAATATGATAGGGACACAGTGAGTGCAGAGTTGGCCAGTAGTTCACTTTTAGCAAACTACAGGCTCTTACACACCTCTAACACATCACATCTACTACTATTACTGGGCCATGTTGTCCTTTAGAAAACCACATCAGCCTGATTTCAACGATAACAATTTCTCATGGCTCAGCTCAGCACAGGTATCCCCACCCTTGTAAAAAGTAATTTCACATGACTATGTTTCTTACTGATGGAATCGGTGCCACATCATAAATAATTTACTGTGTGAATTATTATAGAAAATCACCCGCTGTTCCCTCGTGTAGGAACATGCCTTAATTTGTTTATGGTGGTGACAACACTCAGCCATCATTTGAATTGTAGCTTCCTTAGAATTGTATTCTATCAAGTAACATGTGAACACAGTATGTTACATTTATGAATTTTGTCTGGCCATTGAGATTATCCCTTTTCTGCAATTCATTGCATGAAGGCAGTGCCACAGAGTGTTGGTCTGTATACTGACAGTCAATGAAGATGGATGGATGGACAGAAAGAGGAGTCCTGCTTGGCCTTACTTTCCTTAAAGGCATACTTTGTGAATCTAATCCAATACACAAATTCAGCGAATATTTCCCCACGGGTGTGCTCTGGAAAAAAGTCCAGTTTTCCTTCTCAGCCCTGGGTCTGTTTATAGAACACAGCTGTGAGTGAGCAGCCACAACAATCAGCAATAGGTGGTAGCGCGCATGTGCTTGAAGCACTTGTAAACAAACACCGGTACATTTGAACATGCTGGACTCCTGATGGGTATCTAGGCGCTGTGAAGATGGCTGAGAAACAGCCAGAGAGGAGAAGGTCTGAAGAGCAAGATTTGTGAAACAGGTTATATGATCAGGCGAGGGGAAGATCCTCAGAGATTTAAAAGACATGAAATCCAATGCGGAAGCAGGTGAGTAACGTTAGCTTTGCCGTTTACACAAATGAGCTCTGTAGTGTCTTATCCATTTGTTGTCATGTTTGTGATGATGCCAGCTGGTTAGCTTTGTTTGCTAACCAGCTGGTGCGAGTGTCTGAACGGGTGGCCTGGTTAATAGAGAGAAACGGGTCAGCAATAAACCTAAAGACTGAAGCTTCTCCAGACTAAAGCAGAGCCCATCAAACCTTCTACTGTTCTGCAAAAACTCTGCTTTATTGAGGCTAATGTGCCCTCAGGACACAGGGTAGTCCTGGTTGCCAGGGTAATGTGCGTACATAATATTAGGGGGTGTAGCTTCTGAAGGAGCAGTAAAGGGAGGGTGTATTTGTTTGGCAGTTGAGGTCAACAAATGCTGCAGAATCGCATACTATACCTTTAAGTGAATCAGCAAATTTGATGGATTGGTATATTCTCTGTGTGAACACACACACACCAACACACACCAACTCTTAGTCTCCTTTCCAAACACAATCTGCATACAAATACACACGCTCATACATAGAGCTATAGTCATTGCCATTAGTCACTTGTAGGAGTGACAGTCTACAGTGGATGGTGACGAACACTGGCAAACCTGTTCATTTTCCTGCCACAGCCCATTATCACATGCAATAAGTATCACTTACTCGCCTCCACAGTTTATAGTGGTAATAATACATTGCTTATGTCAGGACAGACACACTGTCTCAGGTTGGAAGGTGAAATGATGTGAGAAGTGCCTGAGTTGTCACTGAGCCTGGAAAAGAGAAAAATGGCTTTTGTTTTTTGATAAATGAAGGCAGGGGTTCTCTGCCATGTGCCATTTGAAGCCAACATTAAAAACAGAACGACTAACAAGCTGTAATATAACAGCTTCCATCTTAACAGACAGAAGAGTACAACAACAGAAACACAAGTAAATAGATGTAGATATTCTTTAAGTCTTGTGTTGATGGTGTCACAAAGAGCTCAGTGCGGTCAAACATCTGAAAACGCAAGCAAAGAGACAAAACACGCTCAATTTGACATATATATGGCATATAGAGAAATAGAAAGAAATACACTGCACATGAGAAAATATAAGCAAGTACAGAAACGCTGCAGGCCGCACACACAGCAACACAGATGTCTAGGGACACTGAAACCAGATTTGGGACTCAATTTCAATTTCAATTCAATTCAATTTTATTTATATAGCGCCAAATCACAACAGTTATCTCACAGCGCTTTTCATAAAGAGCAGGTCTAGACCATACTCTGAAGTTATTTACAGAAGCCCAACAATTCCCACAAGAGCAAGCACTAGGCGACACAGGCAAGGAAAAACTTCCTTTTAAGAGGCAGAAACCTCGAGCAGAACCATGGCTCAGGGTGGGCGGCCATCTGCCTCGACCGGTTGGGGGTGAGGGGAGAGAGAGAGAGAGACGGAGAGGGCAAGAGAAAGAGAGAGAGAGAGGGCAAGAGAGAGAGAGAAGGACAGAGAGAGAGAGCAGAGGGAGGCAGCCTACACAGTATACACATAGAGGTACAGACAGTAAAGGTAATGTTGCTATAGACTGAATGAAAAATGGTACAGATATTTATAGTAATGTTAATGATAATAATAACAGAAATAATAGCAATAGGACTAGTAACAGCAGTTGCAACTGTAGCAGAGCAAGCACTAGGCGACACAGGCAAGGAAAAACTTCCTTTTAAGAGGCAGAAACCTCGAGCAGAACCATGGCTCAGGGTGGGCGGCCATCTGCCTCGACCGGTTGGGGGTGAGGGGGAGAGAGAGAGAGAGAGACGGAGAGGGCAAGAGAAAGAGAGAGAGAGAGGGCAAGAGAGAGAGAGAGAAGGACAGAGAGAGAGAGCAGAGGGAGGCAGCCTACACAGTATACACATAGAGGTACAGACAGTAAAGGTAATGTTGCTATAGACTGAATGAAAAATGGTACAGATATTTATAGTAATGTTAATGATAATAATAACAGAAATAATAGCAATAGGACTAGTAACAGCAGTTGCAACTGTAGCAGAGGGCGTCGAGCAGGAACACAGATCCAGACTCCACAGCTCCAGAGCCAGGAACACCCGCAGGAAGCGACAGGGACAAACTCAGTATTTTTCTAATTATATTTTTCTAATTATAATATAGCTCCAATTTAAGACAGACAAGCACCAAGTCCTACATGTGTTAATCATTTAAATTGTTAAGGAGTCAGAAACTAGTAGGCTACAGTAAATTTACAAAAGTAATCAATGCATTTTATCATTGTCCCCCCAGTCCAGTGGCTTTTCTCCTGGTGCTCTGGCTTCTTCCCACAGTCTAAAGACATGCAAGTTCTGTTAACTGGACACTGTAAATTGCCCGAGCTTGAATGGTTGTCTCTCTGTGTGCCAGCCCTGTGATTGACTGGCAACAGTCCAGGCTGTACCTCGCCTCTTTCCCAGTGTCAGCTGGGCCCAGCTCCAGCCCCCCTGGATCCCTCCAAAGGATAAGCGGGTAGCATAGCCAATGGGTGGATAGAACTTTCAAATAAGCTTTACAACATTTAAAAGCAAAATGATCCAGTGAGCCTTGGTGGGGTGTCTCATTCCTGTGACACAATTACAGTTACACAGTGTGCAAGTGAGAATTTTGACAATATCATCATTTTTATGCATACTCCAACTCCAAGCTGTGTGTGATGTGTATTTGTGTAAAGAGGGACGGTGTGGCATTAACATTACTCATTTGGCACTTTGACACTTTTATTCAAAGCAACTTACATTTCAGGAACAACATACAAGGATCAACAAAGCATCAATACAGCAAGAGATCTACAAGTGACAAGAGATAAAAGATTAAGAGCAGCCTAAGGAGATCAACATGCTATTTCAAGGAGTGCATAATTATTAGGTAGCTTCCCTCCTCAAGCAAATCGGCCAAAAAAGAGATGTAACTGACAATGAAAAGTTAACAATTGTAAAAAGCCTTTCAGATGAATGCAACACTATTGAAACAGCAAAACTTTTGAGGCTTGACCACCGGACAATCAAACGTTCGGTCAACTTGGGCGCAAAAAGCTCATGGAGCAGACAAGGCACAAATTAACGCCGAAATCTTGATCTATTAACAATCAACTTTCGCTGAAGCAGCAACAACAGCATTCCATATTCTGTTTAAAAGGGTGTATTGTCTTCCCTGTAAATCTCAAGCTTATGATGGGCCCACAAGTTCTCAACTCATGTCAGTTGAGAATGGGGGCCAAGTCATTATTCAGGCATCTTTGAGGCCTTTCCTGGCTAGCCAAGAAGTGGAGTACTTGGAGGCATCTAATAAGCTTTGTCCTGTGTAAAGATCATGGCATTCTTGAATAGCATCATTTGAATTTGTATTGTTTAACTTGAATAACTGTATTGAAAAACTGAATAGCATAATTTGAAATTGAATTTATTAGTTTGAAACTGAATTCCAGTAAACTTTAAACTAAAGGTAATATTATGAAACTGCGTTCAGTTGCAATTGAAACGGTATTGAAGCCTCACTAAAAATTCAACTATTTATGTACTTTCACTTTCAATTCTTTCTATTCAAATTTGCTTCTCTCATTTCAATTTCAATCCTAAAGATTCAGTTTCAAGTTCAAAGAGACTTCAAGGTCCTAGAGGAAGAGCAATCTAGTTCACAGAGCTCCTTTTTTGTCAATCAGCACTTTTGTTTTTGACTATTTCCTGCACTCCTGCAGCCCCAGCTGTGTGTAAGTTCTCTCCTAAAGTCGACACTAGAGGTTAAAGTAACTATTAGTTAGTTTGTAACTAAATCAGCTACTAAAATTGCTTGCAACACTATTATTAGCATTAGCTTTCTGCCTGCCATTAGCTACTTAGCAGCTTAGTACATCATAGTAAGTTAGATCGATATGAAAATATCATATAAATTAGGACCACTGGAGTACCGTGTAGCTAAATGACATGCAGTTGATGAAATATGCTGTGGGCAGAAAAACGGCAGTTTTACCAGTCGTGACTATAATAGCATACCATGACACTTAAACCTTGGCCCTCTGTCATCCCTTCACTTGTCGGGGGGGAAAAGCATGATACAGCGCACACACAGGCCTATATGAAATTTTGTTGGTCATTAAGCACATTTACGGTAAATGTGCATAAAGACCGCAGGGTTTTTACATTTAGCCTACAGACTGAGTGGTAATTCTGAAGAACGACAACCATTTCCATAAGAAATCAACCATAACATAAAGGCTATACCCTAGGCTACAAAACAGTGGCAGCAGCAGCAGCAAGAATAAAGTCAGCTGGCATTGCAGCCCAAACAATTTTAAATGACTTAGCCTACCTTTTGATGATGGCATTAGCTGAAAAACACTTCTATCCTCTGGTCCTGTTGGATGAACTGGTGGTTGGTGGGATGATGCAACTGATCCTTTGCTTTGAATTTCATCAGCAATTCCCTTTCAATAGAAAGCCAAGTTTGACAGCTGGGCCTGCCCAGTCATGTTCCTTGAGCAGGTTTTTATGTGCTTCAGCGCAGAGAATGACCTCTCTACCGAGGCAATGGACACAGGGATTGTCAGGATGGGGCATGTGAGACTGTACACTTTTGTGTACACTGAATATCAAAACCTTCTTTAGACTAATATCTGGTATTAGTTATTCACAAGTTTTGTTATTATTATTATTATTATTATTATTATTATTATTATTATTATTAGTAGTAGTAGTAGTAGTATTATTTGGCTATCCTACCTCTCTCAGTTCCCTAGTCTTCTCAGCCACTGTGCACACAAAACGTGAGTTGAAGCACTAGCGAGTGGGAGCTACTTGTGGAAGCTTACGCTGGCAAATATCATCCAACAACTTGGTGCGCTTTGGTGAACGAGAGAAAAAGTAAGCCAACCTAGAGATGTGTGAGAAGAAGACAGGTAGTTACGTGTTGTAAAACCAGATTCTATGAGTATAGAAGCAGCCCTCTAAGGCTATCGGGTTTACCCCAACGCACGCATGCGCTGAGAAAAGCTTTTCTATACCCACCCACGGTGGGGGCCTCTCTGTCGTCCTCACCTTGTGTATATCAGGCAATGTGATTGGCCAAGGGCAAAAAAGCAGGAAAATACTGAGACCCCTCCAGATCTTGATAAAACTGACGGTGGCTCTATTATACCATGGATGATAAAGCAGGACTCATGACAGTAACTTATTTGGTGGATGTGTTGCAGTGGGAATCAAAGAAAATGGTCTAATCCACTGCACCATTGCAACCTCTCTAAAATAATTATTATTTTGTATTCATTTTTTACCAAACTCCAACAGCTACATTTAACTGACAATGTTATTACAAAAAAATAACTGAGTCTATAAATAATACAACAACTAATTTTAAAATTACTTTAGTAGAAGTTAATAGATTATTTTTAATGAATAAGAGACAGCAGCAAAGGTTGTTGTCTGTTTAAGACCTGGAGGCCTGACTGTTAAAGAAACAATTACATTATTCAGGAAACTCAAATCAAACAGCTGATCAGTCTCTGTCTGTTGATAAACTTTAGGAAAAAGTTTGACATTTCAACTCTGGCAGCGCTCGGGCGTGTGCGTGAGACAAGAACAACCGCGACAGTTTCACGGGATCGCGCCAGTTACACAGAAGCCGTTGCAATGGTTAACTCAGAGCGCTTGTTTGCCAGTCTGTTGTTGAACACAGAATGACCCAGCATATCAAAGCAGTCGTAAACCCTGTCACAACCATTCACAAGAAATTCATTATAACGTGCCAAAACATTTAATATAAGGACGACTTAAAAAGCAACCACTCATACAAGTGTAGCCTATAGCCATCAGATTGATCAATCGACAACAGTAAAGTAAACATTAGACATAGCCTATAATAAGCAATAATCAATAGGCTACCAAATTTATCCGATACTGTCAATTCAGTGTTGGGCAAGTTACTCAGAAGTAATAGTTATTATCTACTAGTTACATAGCATATGGGTTACTCCTTAAAAAAGTAATAGTAGTTTCTTTCTGAGTTTCACGTTGCTGTGTTTCTTTAACTAATTGCTTCGATTAACCTCAGTATAAATGTAGAACTGTTTGCAGTCAAAAACTTTTTGCTGGTCGCACAAAGTTTACAACGGACGGCAATGTTCGTTGCTGACTGTGACACAATAATGGCAAAAACGTTACTTACAGCTGTCGAAAATACCTCTCTCTCCCTAGTCTACAGTAGCTTTTTGGCTAACAGCTGACTTGAACAACATAAGATCCGGTGCTGCTGAGCGCAGCGTTACTTGGATTAGGAACTGTAATAGTATAAGTGTTTTGGAAATAGTAATCCGTTACATTACTCTTTACTGGGAAAAGTAATAATGTAGTATTACTGCCCAACACGTTACATACCACTGATGCACGCCTGTGGCACACATTGCGCAGGTGTGGAATTGGCAGCTCAAACAATTGGCAGTGGCAGCAGGAATACAACTTTAAACACGTCAGCTATAGATGTCCAAAAATCCTTTCCATTTCACTTGGCTTGCTCCATTTCACACGGCCAGCTCTTTTTTTTATTACAGATATGCATGATTAACATGGGTCAGATTTTCAGGTCGGAATAATCCGGAAAAATCACATCCCTGGTATATAAAACAGTGAGACCTGGCCTTTGGCTACTATTATGCCTTTTCTTCAGAACTCTCGACCTAAAAGAGCTGGTGATGCTCTTAGGCATAAATGCAGGATTAGAGCAGAGGAAAACTGAGCTGCGGTCACCCTGTATCCTGAGACACGACAGGGCCACAGAGGGGGCAGCCAGCTCGCTGAACCTCTTGGCTGATATCAGAGCCACAAGCAAGGCAATCTTGGAACTTCAGGTCCGCCCTGGAAAGTATCAAAAGGGGCTTTGGACGGTGCGCGTAAAACCTGTCCCAAATCCCAAAAAGGGTGAAAAGCAGAGGGTGCCTCCAGACCCTTTTCAGGAAACGCTTCACCAACGAGTGAGCGAATACCGTCCTGTCACCAAACCCTTCATGAGAGGATGAGATGGCAGCAGCGTACGCCTTAACCATACTGAACGCCAGACTTCTGTCCATCAGCAGCTGGAGGAACAAAAGCACCCAAGGCAGGAGCCCACCAAAGAGGAGAGCTTCTGGCGGGGGGGAGGAAGGTTCATGGGCACCGACACGCACCGCCATGCAGGAGGGCGCACCTGCCTGCGTGATGAGCATGTGTGAGTCAATCTGACAGGAAAGCAAGGCCACCAGAGAGGATGAGCTGATTCCCATCTCGCCGGGGCCATCTGCACTCTGCCGCTTGTGTGACAGACCTTTACACACAGTCAGAGGGGGTTGAGGTACCTTCTTGTGTGTGGTTGAGGGTAGTCAGCCACCTGACTGTGTCAGGGAGGGGGGAAAAGTGGAGATACACAGAAGGACCGTGTCACTGATACCGTGATTATGTACAAGCTCTCAATCAGGTACTGTGTAATGTGTGCAGCATCACACGCTGCCCGGCAGTTTTCTTCAGAATGTCTGTACATGGTGTGTGTATGTGTTCTGTCCATATGAACATCCGCTCTCGTGGGCTCATTTAGACAGTTACTGTGAGGAGGGGTGTGTGTGGGAGAGTGTGCTGCTTGAGCTGCAAATTATCCGCCTGGCTAACTGCAGCTAGCTCACACAGTGTGGGGAATGTGTGCTTGGTGTGGCTGAGTCGACCGAGACAGACACAGAGCGCTTCCACACAAGGAGCCACAAGGTTTTAACACACACAGTCCTGACCCATATCTTACCAGTCGTCTGCTCTGAGCAACAAGGGTTGGCCAGCAGCAAGCCATTCAGTTTCTAGACATCGTTAGCCGCAGCTAATGTGTTGCAAGGAGGAGACACGGGCTCCCTCTGGTTGGCTGATCCAGGTACAGACCGCATGTCAGCTTCACAGTAGTTTCCTGTTGGCTCAACGTTAGCATACCTAAACATAGCGAACGTTGAGGCCAGTGTCACCTGAGGTTGGAACAGAGCTGCTGGGAGACCCATGAATGGGAAAAGTCTATACATCCGACTGCCGATCCTCCAGTAACAGCAGGTCGAGTGCTTCGAATATAGGATATACCAACTTCCGGCCCCGCTCTGACCAACTTGCTGTAAGACATCGTCATGATTACTGTAAAAAGACTCACAAAGAGACTCAAAATGTAATAATAAACTCTATATTGATGTCAAAATGTATCTGTACAATATCTTATCCCTATGTCACTGCTCATGCCTATGCACCAGAGTTAGCTGACATTTAGATAAAATATGGATATAGTGGTAATGAAATGATATGACCGTCTCTCAGCAAGCTAACATTAGATGGCTCATTTTAAGTAAAGGAAATGCTAATTAAAGCTGCAAGCAGCATTGAGCCTGCCCCTGCATTTGTAGCTCGTCGAGGTGTGAAATTGCTGCATTGCTTATTCTGGAGCTCTACCCTTGCAGCTATGAATTGGCTACACGCTTCGGAAGATGTATGAAAGTGTTATACCTTACTTCCTGTGTCCCTTTTGGGGCACTACAGAGCACTTAGTGCTACAACCACAAGTGGATATTGGTGTGTGATGTATTGGGGCAGGAAAGTTATCAAGAACGCAAAGTTTGGTACAGATTTGAGTATGTACATATACGTGACTTTGCCACCACACCACTGCCAAGCTGTTAACTGAAAATTCACAAGTTTTACAACATGGCCTCATCAATGTGTTAAGAGTTACCTGGGACAGTTTTGAAGTTCAAATGTCCAACCTGCTCAGAGTAGTACATTGCAGCGTAAAACGTGTCATTTCCTGTTGCCAATTCAATTCAATTCAATTTTATTTATATAGCGCCAAATCACAACAACAGTTATCTCACAGCGCTTTTCATAAAGAGCAGTATTGCCAGCAGTTGGCGCTTGAATGTTAGTATATGGATATGTTCAGGGTGGAACTCTATTTTTCAAATTTGTTGCAGATGTGAGCATATAGACTTAAATTACAATAAATTCCTGTTTTATGGCGATTCATCAATTTTGGACGCCACGGGCACGCCGTTCCATGAAAACTCACCGTTTGCACAACTTTTAATCATAAATGGGTTTAGACTGCACAGCACAAATCTGAAGATGGTTGGACTAAATCCCTAGGAGGAGTGTCTTAAAGCGCAAAATGTGTAAATCTCTGAAAATAGCCAACAAATCCAAAATGGCCGACTTCCTGTTTGGTTTAGGCAATGGCTCTATAAGGCTTTTTTTAAGTAGCTTTAATAATAAATGATAAAAAATAGCGCTCATCACTTCTACCATTAGCCCAAATAAAGGCCTTTTCACACAGGAAGCGACACTCTGCCTGCGTAGTAGCCTGGCCCCACAGGGTCACTCTGCGCTTCTCATGTTAACAGACACTGAGACAAGCATTCCGCGAGTAAACGGAAGTCAGTCAATTGATAATATTGACAGCTTCTGTGCACCACTGTATTCCTTCATAGCCTAGCTTAAAGTAAAACTATAGGCTTAGTAACGTTAGTTGATAGGCTATATATATATATATTATTCATATTCATATAGCTGATAAATCTAGTCATGCAAACGCCCTCCCGTTAATGTCCCAGTAACTGATCAGTTATAACATATTTTTCAGGGCAGTCACAGACGGCGAGGATCAGTCTATCATCCATCTTCTTTTTGTGCTGTGCGTCACATAGGCTACAAAAAGTTCAAGTCAATTCAACTTCGGCAGCAGCAGGCGTGTGCGTGAGACGAGCACGGCCGTGACAGTTTCACAGGAACACGCCCGCTTGTTGCTACAGCAGCTAACGCTGCCGATTGCTAAATTAGATTAGCCAAAAGGCTAGTTTGATCAGTGGATGAGCGCTAACATCAATGAGCGGTTAATTATAGCATTTAAATTATTCTAAATGTATCTGCGAACTGCGTGTCTGTAGTTACAGTCCAAACCAGAGGGGACATGTAAATAAACGGGAGCTGAACCTAACACAGCTTGCAGCCAAACAAAGTTATCTAGAACCTCTTTCAAATGTGCAACGGTGTGAAATCTCAAAGTTGTACTTTCTCATAGCTTTGGATAGAATTTAGGAGTGCTGGTAAAGGGATACACTAGATGTGAATATGCTATGTAGAAAATAGTTATTATGGCAGATTATGTGTAAGGTCAACACATGCTTATTCTCACTCTGCACTTTCCAGCAGCAAATATTTATTTTTTACATGTTCAGTTGTTGAGACTGTAATCTAAGACATTTTTAACATAATCCACACAGAACAGCTTTCAATATCTAAGTAGTTTATACAGGAAACAGGTCTACTATCCAAATAATTTTCCAATAACAATATCAGTTTATAAATCAGCTCTTTTTTGCTTCGTATCAGCATCTGCTCCAAGAAACCCATATGGTCGGGCTCTACAGGATTTACACTGACCTGTACACATCCTCCATCATACAGGATTTCCACCACATGATCACGACAGTGCTTTCCTGCACCACAATATTAATCGTTGTCCCTGCTTACTGTAAATCACATCAATCAAGCAAATACTGCCCCACCTCTGGTCCAGTTCTATGAATCACCTTCTTCCATAATTCAAACACAAACACATACAGTATAGGCTACTTCATCGTCGCCATGTAAGGCAGACCTCTTCCATTTAGAAACTTAATGACAACCCGCTCGAGCTCTTCCCGCCTCTCCCTCCAACTGTTGTACTAGTTTAGGTTCACAGTCCCAGTGACCGATGAGCGCCGAAGCAGTGCTAACATGTAACAACAGTGATCTGTGCTTTTCTCACACACACGATCACCATGTGTCCAGTCAGAAAAAAACACCAACAAATAGATTTTTCTTAGTTGAATAAAGTACAGGCAAAACTAAAATTACCTGTGGATGGTGAATATGGGATCCACTCTCTGGAAACTTTTTCCCCATTTGGGAGGTAACAACACAGCAGGTCATTGGTGAGGGAGCGCACCTTACCCCTTGAACCCCATCATGAGCTGAAGCTGGATATTTCCACGATCGGCGCGAGCAGGACTTGAAATTAACACCCGCCAACCCGCCAAATGCGGGTGGATTTCGCCCGTGGCGGGTAACACAGTCACTCCCACTAGCCACTTTGCCACTTTGGCGTGTTGAAAAATTGTAGTCTTGGTAAAAGACTAAACTAACAAACAAATTGCGACACTATGACACTACAACTCCCATGGGTACTTCCTGCACATCGCGTTGCTCATTGGTGCATAGTGAAGCATATTGTCTTGCGCGCTACGGACCGACAACACTGTAAACAAGAACACGCTGTGTAAATTAAACTTGCAGACTGGCCGTCGGACCGAGGGCTGTTTGGCGTGTCGTTAATGATCAACTTAACCAGTGGCAGCGATGACAAAGCCAGCTTTTCTAATATCATGAGAATCCACACAGGCGCGTCTCACCCTCTTACCTCTCTCGCGAGGGTGTGCACGCCAAATATGACATCCAGACTTCTGTCAAAGTGAATATAAAAGTTGAATCTGTCAGGGCAGCCACAGCCCCTCAGACCTGTGGACCGTCAGCCTCCGGTCTGCTTTTAACCTGATGGTTTGATTTCTGTCATCACACGCTACAGGTCACATGCACACACACATCAACACAGCGGCCAGTCAGTGCGTAAAGTGTGCGCGGCCGACCAGTGTGGAGAAGAAATGCACAGCAGAACGAGAAAAGGCTGAGACGTGATCAAGAAAAGGCAGGAGGAAAGGGCCCCTTAAATGCTTTAAAATTTAGATACATTCATGATTATCACATTAAATCATCCTATCACAACTACCTTTCCAGAGTTGATTATTAAAATATAGGACTGTGTTTTAATAAAAGTTGTCATGCCATATGAAAGCAGAAGATGTGTCTGTATGGGAGTAATCTGGAAAGAAGACCTGTATACTTGTTCGGTATCTCTAGTTACTCAGAGCGACCACAGCTTCGTGATGATAAACATAAATCCAGTTAGAGCTCTGAGGAAAGGCAGATGCAAATGTTTCTAGTGAATTTTTTTTTTCAGTTTAGTTTTTATCTTTTTAATTAAACTTTTACACCCATGCAGCAGTTTTATTATATATAAGTAGAAGCTAGTATTTTAATGTGTTTATCTTAATAGAATACGTAAATACACTAGGGTGAAGAAGTTGTGGAAGATAACCGAAGATGACGAGCAAGATAACCTAGAGGAAGCTGGTGTTAGCAATGCACCGTAACATCAAGCCCAGGCTAGCAGCGCAGCCATACGGTCAGTTAGCGCAGAACAACCTGAGGCTAGCTATAGCAGCAGCAACGAACAGTGGTTTTATTAGCTGTCTGACACAGTGTTGAAGGGCAATCAACGAAGATGCTCACGCCCAAGGCTTGACATTAACTTTTTTGCTCACTAGCCACATTGGCTAGTTAAAGTTGACAATGGTGTGCTAAAATGTACTAATATCATCATTAGCTCTGATAAGGTTGTGTGTAAAGCTCCTTATTTTCCCGGCAACAACTGACTTCAACACGAGACTACATCTCGCCGTCTAAAACACTATTTAGGTGAATTTAAACAATGGCTAAGTTGCTAAACGCATGTTGTTGTCATGTAAGAGCCCTGTTCATGTTGGACAGACACTTTAATTGCATTTTGTGTCTGTTAAGAGGCACAAAGACACTCTTTATGTATATGCTCCTATAACTGCCGTTTTAGCTACGTGGGAGCTCTGGGCATTAGCTGTAGCAGCTCCATGTTGCAAGCACCAATCCGGCTCGTTTTTATTTCTATAGACAGTACTCACAAAGGTATAACGATTAACTTAAAAATTGCCCGGAGTTCTCCTTTAAGGTTGACCAATAGTATAGCCTAATTCTTTTTGTTGGTTATAGATAAAAAAAGTTTTTTCTTCCCCTCTCTTGGGCCCCAGTATTACACAGAGTAATACGAGTCAATATCTGTGCTCGGATTGAATAAAAATCCTCATTGGGTAGCTGACTGTCTGCACACACTCTCTCTCTCTCTCCTTCTCTCTGCCAGTCATCGAGATTTTTTTTAAACTGTCAGCTGGCTCTTTTTTGACTTCATGCACTGAGTGACACTTTCTTGCTGTATTTTATAAAAAAAATAAAGGTAGTTGTTTATTTAAAATAATATTACAAATTAAGCTACACACACACAAACACTCTCCCCCCCTCTCTCTGTCTCTCTCTTAGGGCCCGTCCACACGAAGACTGCTATTTTTTGAAACCGGGTCCCAGAGTGGATAAATCTGAAAACGACACCCTTGCGGTTTCGTGTGTACAGCCAATCCGTATATTTTGTGAAACGATGATGTCATCACATCACGTGTCGGCTGCGTCTCACGTAAGGCGCAAGGTTATGCGCATGCTCAAAGTCTTCTTCTCCGTGTATAGTGTATCTCTGTGGCAGAATTACAGCGCCCATACTGGTCTGGCATATATACTACACCGTTTTCAGTTGGTTTCAGTGGTTTCGTGTGTACGCAGATATTTCTTGAGACGGATAGGAAAAAATATCGGATAGGGAACGCACCGGCTTCGTGTGGACGTGGCCTTACTCACTCACTCACATACCAGTGTCCTGCACCCCGAAGCGAGTTCAACAAACACAGGATGTGTTTTCCTGGCTTCACTAATCCTAACAATTGCGATCGGGATAAGCGGCACCACGAAGCTGGTTATGAACTGTGTACCCAGGGTTTCCTGATCCAGCCAGGAGTGCGTTCACATAAAAGAGGCGGTGTTAGCAGCAGATGACCAACCAGACATGAACAGGTCCACTGTCAGCAGAGCGTCATATTTTACGATCGGTGATTAAACTGTAACACTTCAGAAATACGACAGTTGCACGGCTGAAACTGACCCATGCAGGGAGACAGAAAATCGCAAACAGTGTGAATGTCTAAATGAACAGGCGTTAGTCTATAATAATGCGTTGATAAAAAGTGTTCTTATGAGCTGCAGAAAATATCAGCCTTATTCTTTTAGCTCGGCTGTGTGTCGGCATTTCCACATTGAAAGACTCGGGCCGTTCTTCCTCACTTTAAAAAAAACTTGTCGCCACTTCAAAAATGAGATTAATTTATTTAACACACTCAAAAGTGTGCCAAACATTGTTTTAAATTAACTTCATAAAGCAATGAAACAGAAAAATTCCTTCATGCCATAAAATGAGCTCAAATAATGTTTGAAAGACTGAATGTCAACATTTAAGCTGCTGAAAACTCACCGTCCCACCTTTTGTGATGTGGGTGCAAAACATGACTACAGTCTCTGTAGTCGGCCTTAGAAAGCTATACTAACCTAAATAAACAGCCTATGTTCACATGAAAATTTAGTATTTCAATATCCCTACCAAACTGCTCATAATATTCAGCCTCACATAAGAAAAATAAAATCCATTTATTTAACGGCTGCGTCAGGCTGTGTGAAACGAACTGGGAGCAAATAAAAATATTTTATAACACTTTTAAAGGCAGTAAGTAGGCTGATCCTGCTGTACTGTAAAAACCTGTAGGCAACAATAGGCTTTTAATCAGTCTCTGTAGGATCGTTATAGACAAGAGTTTCTCCACATCACCGCTGCAAACATAAAGCAGCTTATTGGCTAAAACAGTCTGAGATTTCCTACAGATGGTGATGTCATTTTCCAGAGAGCTGATTGGTCAGTAGGTGGTGTTTTCACAGAGTTAATCTCTTATCTGGAACATAACCTCCTCCGGAGCAGGTTAGCCGTGCAGCATAAGTTACCATGGAGATCTACCCCGGTAAGAAGTGAACCACCTTCGTGCCAGGGTTTACCCGGAAGTTACCTGGATAAGCTCAAATCCTGCTTAGTGGTACAGGCCTCTGGTGTGGACATAAAAAAATAAAAAAGAACCACTGATCATAAAAAAATTAAAAGTTAAAAAAAGAAAGTTATGTTGAGTATGAAAACTCTTGTTCATTACATTTTACTTCATTATTGCAACTGCATGTGTTGTATTCATTGTTGCAAAACTTGTTCTGTATATAGTTTGTTTGTTATCGTGATCAAAACCATTGATCTGAAGCTCAATGCTGATGCTGTCATGTAAATAGTTTTCTAATCAGCAATAAATATAACAATTTCTGATCAACCCATATAAATTGCATGCTTAAAATAACATACTGGTTAAAGCCCCGCCTTTAAAGACAACCCGACCCACGTCCTGGTCAAATCCCGCCCACTTTCGGGTTAGGCCCCGCTCAGTCCGAGTACAGATACAGATAATTCATATGGTTAACAGATACAGATACAAATAATTCATATTGTTAACAGATACAGATAATGCTGTACTCGCTCATGCCTAGTATACTGTTCTCCTGTTCTCCTCCTTTGTTGTCTCATTGTTCTCTACCTGTTTTCTGTGAAGTTTCAGAGCGTAACCATAGTAATTCACTCTTAGTCCTGCCTGGGTCTGCGCAGTGCAAGAGGAAAGGGAGAGACTCTAACTGAGATTACTCTGAGCAGCAAGCAGAGGAATTAATTTCACTTTTTTTTTCTCAATTTCTGGTCTGAATAACTGTAGGTAGTCACTTTTTAGAAATAAAGTCTCTGAGGTTCTGGAAAAGCTGGGAAGTGTACCAAAGCACATAATTGTTCAAAACTTAAAAATGCATTGGACTTAGAGATAGTAGAGAATAAGTGCTGTGAACAGTTTTGTTAACTTCATCTCTTTATTACAACCCTGTGTTGTAGAATGATAAATAATTCTACCTTGTAACTGCACGTTGTGCACCAAATACATTCACATCAAAAGAAGTACGAGGTTACAATTCAGTAGTTGCTGGATACTGGTAGGGACATGTCCTTGCCACCTCTACTCAATTCTGCAACCTTGTTATTATTTGTCAAAATTGATAAATAAATAAATAATTCAGTATTTCTGAGAATTTTATTTTTGTCAGTCACCAGTTAGCTTTAAAAAAGCTTTTAGACTTTTATTTTGGGAAATACAATGTGCCTATGTTTACATATTACATACAGAACTGAACAGCTAATGGCAATTACATACATTTGGGATTCATGCTCTAATAGTCTACTAGAAATAAAAAAGCAATGTGGGACATGTTGTAATTCTGGTATGTGTGTGTGTGTGTTTCTAGGGTGGTTATGCTGCCTACAGATATGCCCAGCCTACTGCTGCCACAGCTGCTGCTTACAGTGACAGGTAAGATATAAACTGTCACTGACACACAAGGAGATTCATTATTAATTTGTTTTATGTACAAGACAGGGAACAATGACCTATAGACCTAGAACAAGGCTACACTGGCTTTGTAACTCTTGGACTGCAGAGCAAAGTGTGTTCAAACTGAAGGTCATGCATGCTTTTTTTTATTTGGCTAGGTTAGTTAGACGAAAATTTAAAGAAGACAGTCCACTCCACACTACTGAATTCAGTCAACTACCTCCAAACTACAAGTCTCTAATGAGTTGTAATGAAAGTACTGTGAAAATATGTCAAATAAAAGTACCCTGCGGCTATTTCTAATGACTTCTGTTTTGCCACAATTGTGATTGCTGTTGAACTAACTTGACTGGGATTGTTTAAAAGAGGGATCAGTCACATAGTTATACATTCAGGTGTTTGTTATTGAATTTGTAGGAATTTTATTGTATCATTCATTAGCAAGGACTACAGTGATTTTAAAAGTTTATTAAACGAGTGAGTACAGGATAGAGGAAGAGGCAGATGTGGGGGAGGAAGTTGTCTCTTTTGGCCGGCCTGAGACAAATATATTGAAGGCTTGGGAGGAGAAGACTCAGGGGTGAATTCACAAAGAATGGATTGCGGTCGCTGATTGCACCATGAATTGCACATCACTTGCAACTGCTATCTGCCCGGTCTCAAGGTCCAATTCACAAAAGATATTGCACTAATGATATTACAGGACAAACATGCCCATGAAGTTTTGCAGCTGAGCATAATTTGCCCTGGTTTTGCATCTGTTAAATGTTCATCCACACTTTTCTGTAGTGCTCCCAGGAATATTTGTTTTTAAAGTGCACTCAAGTAACATATTGAGCAGGCCTAAACTGTGCACTCCCGCTCATGTGTCTGGGCCCATGAGGGGGAGTGCGCAGTTCTTTCTACTCTGTTCTCTGCTGGACTGGTACAGTGTGTAACCATCAACTCCGCTTCTCACAGCAGTAGGTTTGCTGTTGTTTTCCAGTTTCATTCTCTTGTGGTGAATATCAGGTATTGTACTGTTTATGCGCATATGATGTACTGTGATGTGCTATTGCTTTGCCTGGCTACAACCACCACTGTCATGATCTCTGGAAAGTCTGGATGTGACACCCCTTATAAATCTTTTATATATATAAATTTTACAATAATAGCATGTGGTTTGTGATTGGACTTTTTTGCAAAACGGCTCATCTGCATAGAAAAGGGCCAATTTGCAAAAAGCATTTTACCTAATTTAATTTCATGCAAATAGCATTGGAGCACCGAAACGCTATTTGTTTGGCAGTGCAGTTAGGGGTGCATTTCACCATTTGCGGGTGCTTTGAGAATTACACAGTTTCTTTTTGTCTTATTTGTGCAGGTTTAGCAGTCGCAGAAGCTGCGCAATCCTTTTGTGAATTCGCCCCTCAGTGTGGTGGATCCATTTTGGGAGTTGAGGCATCCAAGCCAATTACGGGCCCCCAAAAGAGTCAACAGATTTAAATGGAGTTGAGGTGAGCATGAGTTTGATGGAGATCGTTAAGATTGTTGTAAATGTAGGAGAGATATGCCTGAGATGACCAGCGACTGAAGACTTGAATGGTTTAATCAAAGGTGATCTCGGATAGACTTCGGATTGAGAAAAAGATTATAGGTAGATGAAGCTGAGGCAAATTCAGAGCACTGCAAGAAGCCAACTAAAAGATGGATTCTAGAGTTAAGTCAACCATGCCGGATAAGTGGCCTGAACATAGAGAATAGATGCAGAAGGTCAGGAGTGCGTGGCAAGCGTTTTGCCGTGACAGTGGGTGTAGCATAGATCAGGTGTTTTAACGTGGCTGGATGGCACTGGAGGTGAGTAAAAGTTACATTAAAACAGCAGGAAAAACAAGTCACAGAAAAATCAACAAGGAGCGAATAAGCTGGAAAAAAACTTAAAAAAATACATCCTCACAGGAAACTGCTACCAACAACATCTGGCCAATGGCCCCCTCAGGTCAAGGAATGCTTTTCCTCCCATGGCAGCAAAGCCATGCAAGGGCTTTATTTTCTTTAGTTTCTTGTTATAGGGTCAAGGAAAGTTATACTCCATGCATCTTCTCTTGTTTGAGCTGTATCACTACACAACCCAGTAAATAGCCCAGATACTTGACTTCCTGTTGGGCAAGGGAACACTTTTTAGGCTGAACAGTCAAACCTGCTGCCTGTAGTCTCCAACTACCGCTGAAAAGTGGCTGGAGCACACTGCAGACCAAATGCATAAACAGTTAGCTGAAAAAAACAGACTTCTAAAAGGAGTGTACTGGTGGAGTGTCTGGCTTCTGGAACAATGGGCACCAGCGTCTACCACTTGCATAAGTCCAGAGCGCTGTGAGATGCTCAGTGAGATCATTCAGCCTGACAGTTGGATAAACATCAAACTTTGACGGCTAAGGTTCAATAAAAAGAGTCAATAAAAAAACTTATAGTGCCATCCTTCTTAATTACCAGTACCACAGGACAACTCCTATAACTGTTACCTTTCAATGACCGCCACTGACTTCATTACTTCCAGTTCCTGCTTTATGGCTGGGAGCATCGTCTCTGTGACCCGGTACTTCTGGCGGACAGTAGAAGGATCTTCCAGGACAATGCTGTGTTCCTTCGAAGTGGTGTAACCTGGTTTGTCTTGGAACAAATCTGGAGGAATAATGGCAAGGATATCCCTCTGAATTTCTGAGGACCTTAACCTCAGTTTGAGAGAGATCCTCTTCAGTATTTATAGCCCTGAACTGGAGCTGCTGGCTGGCTTGAACAGCCTTGGGTTGCCATTCTTTCAAGAGATTGACATATGTTTGCTTCTTCCTCCTATGGTGTGGCATGTCAAGATCATACGTAGCAATACCCCTCTTTCTGAGAACTTTAAATGGCCTCTGTCACTCAGCTAGCAGCTTGTTTTCTGTGGTGGGTAGCAGCAGCAGCTCTTTCCTGGGCTAGAAATCTCTGGCCTTTACCTTATTATTAAAAAATCGTTTTGCCTCTTCTGGGCTTCCTCCATGTTGGCAAGTACCACAGTTGTAATCTGCTCTATCTTTTGCCTCATTTGCAGGAGATACTGGAGGTCAGGCTCACATGTGTCTCTGAGCACATTAAGGGGGTCCTCTTGCTTTCCTCCTGTTGGCGGTGGCTTGGGCATAGGGTAGAGAAGTTGTCCTCTTATCACAAGGTCGATGGTTCAATCCCCAGCTTGTCAAAGTATCCCTGGTCAAAATATTCCACTCAAAGGCTGTTTTATTTGAGTGTGAATGTTATTTCCGTTCTGATGAACAGTTCGCACCTTTGCTTCTGATATCAGTGTATGAATGTGACAAGTGTAAAAAAACAACTTTAAATGCGGTGTACATTATACAGACCATTTACCATGTAGAATAGTTCAAAGTAGTTACTTAAGGGACTTAAGACTTAAGTTACTTAAGAAACTTAAGGGACCTGCATGTAAAAGAAAAGCATTGTATTTTTCCAATTACAGCATCAGTAGGTGGTGGTAAGGATTGACCCTCATACTCTTAATCCCTAACAAACTATACATTTGGTGCAAGGTCTGGGATAGAAAATCAATACCTTGGTCTGTCATTATTTTTTGGGGAATGCCCACCCTGGAAAAGAGCCGCAAGAGAACAGGTGCTATGGCCCTGGCAGACCCCTCCTGTTTTCCTGACAGAGCGTGTCTATATTCCACTGTAAATACACCCATTCATTCAATTGCATTGGGTCCCCATGACATGGCGCCTCCTTCAAAAAAATATGTTCACACATATGCTGGCCACTTTATTAGTTACAACTTGCTAGTAATGGAGTTTGGACCCCCTTTTGCCTTCAGAACTGCCTTAATTATTTATGGCATACTTTGTGTTGGAAACATTCCTTAGGGACTTTGGTCCATATTGACATGAAAACATCACGCAGTTTCTGCAGATTTGTTGGCTGCACATCCATGATGCAAATCTCCCCTGCGACAGGAGTTGCACCTGGTGTAGTCTTCTGCTGCTGTAGCCCATCTGCTTCAAGATGTGACGTGTTGTAAGTTCAGAATAAAATGTATTCTGAATAGATTAGTTGTAACAAGTGGTTATTTTAGTTACTGTTGCCTTTTTGTCATCTGGAACCAGTCTGCCCATTCTCCTCTGGCCTCTGACATCAACAAGGCATTTTCGTCCACACAACTGCCGCTCACTGGATATTTTCTCTTTATCGGACCATTTTCTGTAAACCCTAGAGATGGCTGTGCATGAAAATTCCAGTAGATCAGCAGCTTCTGAAATACATACATAAATTCTCTTTCTTTCACATTCTGATGCTGGTTTGAACTTCAGCAAGTTGTCTTGACCATTGAGTTGCTGCCATATGATTGGCTGATTAGCTATTTGTGTTAACAAACAATTGAACAGATGTTTCTAAAAAGTGGCCGGTGAGCGTAAACCAATGAAAAAAAAATCCTCTTACGGATGAGGTCGGGGTAACCAATAGTCAATATTGACTTCTCTTTAACTTATGTAACAACATACTATTTTAAACCCAAACGATTATCTTTTCCCTAAATAAAGGTTTTGGTGCCCAAACAAACCTAACCAAACTGATTCTTTTGACCATGACGACAAATGTCACCCGACTTTGTCCTTTCCTGCACGTCCAAAACACATAAAATGTTTCTGGATTACTTACTGTTTATCAACGATAATAATAGATCATATGCACCTTCCAGCCTACTGCAAAAATGTTTATAGCAAGTTTATTATCCCATGACTTTTAAAAAAGCTTTTTAAAATGGTAATTTTAGGATTTTTTTTACAGGCACCGTACTTTAACAAATTCCTCCCAGAGCTAAAACAGATTGACTTAAAGTTTGCAGTGAAAAATTATCAAAAGTGTGAGCTTTTTGTTTAAGGTTGTGTCTGTGGCATGGCGTAGAATTTCTGTGTTTCTATTTCTGTAACTTGATTCTACATTGTTGAAACTTTTTCACATGTCACAGTCCTGGCCTGAAGAAATCTACCTGTCAGTTTTCAGTCATAGTCATAGTGCCACCTACTGACTTACACTTACACTATATTTCTCCTAAATGGTTCACCAGATCCACCTCACAATTGGGCAGTCTAACAGTGTTAAGACGTTGATAATACTATGTTGTTAGTGTACATTACATACCCCAAATTTCACAGTCCTGGCCTGAGGACATCCACATTTTATGTAGGAGTTATAGTCATTGCACCACCTACTGGCAACACAAAGTTGGAAGCCTTGTGTGACAATCTTCATTTGATTTACATAAATTTTTTTACGCGGTGTTCTACACAACATTTAACTCCTTTGTGCAGTATCCAAAAGGTGTGGAATTTCAGATCCATGTTGACTGACATCCAGCGACAATGCCAGAACACACCCTGATGTGTGTGGAAACACGAGGGCCCTTTGTCGCTGCTTGCAGCTTTAATTTAGGGCCAGAGAACTCACGGTATGAGGAGGCCATTAAAACAGAAGGAATTATTTTTTCTGCAAATGAATCACATTTTTTCACGCACCAAACATGCTTGAAAACTCACTAAACTGAAGATAGAAAGAAAGAATGAATAATGAGAACAAAAACAAGCTGATGCTGCTTGAATCTCTAATGATAGACATACAGCACAGAGTCATAGCTCTGGTTAAGTAGTTAAAACACGTCCAATGTTTATTGGAAAATGTTCTCATCTCAATGCGTTATATCTGATGGAGACGCACAAGGTGCTAAAGGTTACCTTTCGCGTACAATACCTATGCTTTGTCACTCTTTCTCAAATCGTCGGTATATGACGCCCTGAGATGAGAACGGGCTGGTACATTCATCTGCATCTTTGCTCCGATGATCTTCTGCTCTAAAAATGTCAAATTATGCAACTTTTTTATCACTTTTCTCTAAAGCCTATTTTTGAGAACTCGTCCTAGACGGTTTGGCCAATCAACCTGAAACTTTGGCAGGATCTTCTACAAACGTTGCGAATCAAAAGTTCTCAAAATAATTTTTAATCGTCAATCCATTTTTTTCTTCCATAAATTTTTACTTTTGTGTCTCTATTTAAAATTTTACGTAAATGCTCGGAAATTAAAATTACCTTAAGCTATTGTATTATTATTATTATTATTATTATTATTATTATTATTATTATTATTATTGTAGTTAGTATTGTATTGGTTGTATTGACTGTATTGGTGTTACATGTTTTCAACATGTTCTGCTGCCCCCAAGGGAGCAAGAAATCAATTAATGGAGCTTTAAATAAACACTAAGCAAAGCCTAAAAGACGGCTGTTTGAATGTTTCAACAAGATCTGGTGTGGCCTATAGGACTTGCTTGGGTACCTGTGTACACTTAAAGTGCAGAAGCACACTTGCCCCATGTGGGTCATATTCATGCCACAAGGGTCAAGATAAGAAACAGCTAATTTGGGACAGGGACTGACTAGACCCATCTGACACATGTGGCATACAAACCAATGCAAATGCAGATATGCTCCTGTAAGCACATCAAGAGCATTTACATGCACATGAGTGAGCACAGAATTGTTGGCATGTGGATTAATTTTTCCTGAATCCAGGAATTATAAAAATACACAACATGTACACAAGCTCTGTGACCCAAATATTAGCTCTCCTGAAAATAGTGGCCTGTCAAGTCCTAAACACATACAGACATAACACCAATTGGATGGATAAAACACAGGAGACTCAGGGCCCCTAGACATGTGGCACTAATGGCTCACTATCATGAGAACATGCTTTGGTGTCCATGGCACAAATCATCAGCTATGGATCAATTAGAAATTGCCTAATGGTTAGCTGGTAAGGCAGGTTAAAGGATTTAAACCCTTCAAGTTGGAGTTGTGACCTTACAGTGGTAAAGTGACATAACTTGTTTACTTCCAACAGAATTTGCATTCTGGCTGACCTTCAGTAGTCTCAGCCATGTTCTGCCAATGGATCAAGGTGGATCAGGATGAGACATGTATCTGCGCAACTCTTCCTCACTTTAATGAAAGTTTTATTGAAATTTTCTTCAAGATGTAGCTCTTAAATATAGCCCCCCCCCCGACCACAGTCCAGACCCAACAAACGAAATTTGGTCCAACAAAAAGAGGTAGTCTCGGTCCAGTTAAAACTGAACCATGGTTCAGGATGTTTCCAGTGTTTGAACTGAGGATACAATGACAGCCTATGACAGCTAATCTTTTAAAACAGACGGCCACTATGAAAGGAAATTGCCACTCACCTCTTTGGTCTCTAACCAAATGGAAGTGCAGAAGGATTGCTGTCATCTCTTCCTTTTCTGCCGGCGCCGATAAAATAATGTTTGCACAACAAGGATGTCCATGTGGCGCATTTAGTATAGTCTTGAGTATAGTTGGTGCTGCAGGTAGTAATGTCATAATAATAACAATATAGTGGCAACGATATGCATCTATTCATTCCTCATTCATTCATTCTTGTCAAAGCTACCGGCGAAGCTTACAACATGCTGACGTCAGACACATATCCATTTACAAACCAATCAGTGTCAAGTACAGGGAGACACAGCCCACATAGATGATGACGACAGGATGCAAGTGTGTCATGTAAAGTTATTTAGTGCGCTTGGATAATTGCAATGTGAAACCAAACCAAAACTAACCGAATGTATCAAAATGTTTGAAAACATGAACTTCGGTTGGGACCTTCGGTGCAGACTTTCAGGTGTGAAAGGACCCTTACAGTTCATGAGTTCTGGTTTCACACACCATTGTTATTAAGCTTTTACTGCCAAAACAGGGCTCTTTAGTCACTTACAAACTCACAGTTAACCAAACAAAATGACTTGATGCTTGTGGTCTTCAAGCACATTTTTTATTTGATTGATTTTCCCTCAAGTGCGCAATGGGAAAACATCTTATAAGATCACTTGCAGTGCATACAGAAAAAAAATAATTAAGGATAGTTAACACAAACGCAGAAATCTAATTGTGCCAAAGAATGCAGTGCACTTTATTCTCATGAATAAGGTGAACAGGAGGACAAATTACATTTAAACTGATGTTGTTTTCGATGCCTCAGTCCAGCAAATACTAGTGCGTAGTTTCATACATTATCAAATGTTCGTTGCCTTGTGGTATTTGAGCCAAACACTGTGTGCCAATGTGTAGATGTGCTGCGCTGCTTGTAAAAACATGGTATGGAATAATGTAAGGCAAGGCAAGGCAAGTTTATTTGTATAGCACATTTCAACAACAAGGTAATTCAAAGTGCTTTACATAAAACATAAAAGCAACAGGGAAATATTAAAAAAAAAAGTTTAAAAGCAACATAAAATAATAAAAATCTAAGAATGAAGAAAAAAGAAAACAGGACAGTAAAAGTTACAGTGCAGTGTAAGTTATCAATAAAAAGAAAAATCTTAAATATTTAATTAAAAGCAGTGGTAAAAAGAAAGGTCTTCAGTCTTAATTTAAAAGAACTGACAGTTTCAGCAGACCTGCAGTTATCTGGGAGTTTGTTCCAAATATACGGAGCATAATAACTGAACGCTGCTTCTCCTTGTTTAGTTTTGACTCTGGGGACAGAAAGCAGACCTGCCCCAGATGACCTGAGAGGTCTGGATGGTTCATAACGAAGCAGAAGATTAGAAATGTATTTTGGCCCTAAACCATTTAGTGCTTTATAAACTAACAGCAGGATTTTGAAATCAATTCTTTGACATACAGGAAGCCAATGTAAGACCTCAGAACTGGAGTGATGTGATCCACCTTTTTGGTCTTAGTGAGGACTTGAGCAGCAGCGTTCTGAATCAGCTGCAGCTGAAAAGTAACACTATTTATTAAGTAGATCTTTCAGTGTACTCTTTATGTCATATAAAACAAGTCATATTTCTTTGAACTCATCGGCAGCCTCGTTAAATGAGTAGACTGTTTGCATAGCCTAAATAAATGTGGAATGCGTTTGGTTTACTTTCTTTTCAAATGAGGGAATCCAAATTATGTCCCTGAGTCACCCAGTGCATCTTGCATGTATGTGTCCCCCTTCACCTCTGTCACTACTCAGGAGCGATGCTCCTTCCTCCACATCAGTAGCCTATAGGGTTAGAGTTAGGGTTAGCTCCGATGTTCAAGCGCTGCGTGTAAGCGCACATTTTACCCACCAAACAACCATGCATCAGCTTTATAAAAACAAACATCAGTGTCACACTGGGTTAAATTTCTTTTTGTAGCTTTTCTCTGTCAGGATTTGCTGTCCTTTTCTTCAGGCAATCAGTACATATTAGTATTAATGAGGGGCATTTCGCTGACCATTTATAGGCAACTGTAGGCGTTTAAAGGGTCGGACAAGGAGCTCGCTCACATAAGCCAAATTTCAGGTTGATTGTGATTTATAAAGGAAATCGGCGTAGGACGTGCATGCGGACTGTTCTATAAATCAGAATATTTTTGTCTATGCAACTAAGGAGTCTTTTTCTATGTACAGACCACCTGGACTACCAGAGTCCACCTTTAGAGATTTTCTTATCTTTTTCTCAGAAAGAAAATGCTTTCTTCTGTCTAAAAACATTGTAGTTGCATAACTATGTTTTGCATATTTGGAAAGATTTCTTGCTGTCTAAAATATTTACTTTATCCAACAACCTTGTGCATTTGATCAAGCTCCCAACCCTTTTAGAGCTGCTGAAAACGGTATTTCCATATTTATCTTTTCACCTCTGGGTCATAATGTTTTTGACTTAAATTGCATTTGAATTTGTGTTGTAGTTACAGCTTACCACAAACTCTCTCACATACATACTGTCACACACACAGACACAGACACAGACACAGACACACACACACACACACACACACACACACACACACACACACACAGACTGATGATGGGTTAGGGCTCTGTGCTGTGAGATAAGATAGGTCAAATGTAGTGCTGGGCTGAGTGTGGGTGTTGGGGGTGCTTCATGGTGAATAGCAATGTCCAAAGCTAATCGGGATTAACTTCTAATCGCTTCAACCACTGGGCCGCTATGCAAATCAGCTCAATTATGGGCACAGGCCCTGGCCCCTGATTGGCTCTTATCATGACTGGCTAGGACACAGAGGGAAGGAGGGGGTGGACTAGTTGGCCACAGCATGGCTGCTTACTTGGAATACTGGAAACACTGCTGCTGTCTATTTCTGTCTAAAAATAGAAAACTCATTGAGTCTCTATGCTTTGATTTTTTATATACTTTGTCTATTTTCATTTTGCTTTGGGGTTTTTATTCATCCGCATTGCTCTCTTTCTAGTGCTGGAGTGTCTCTTAGCTAATTTCCTCTGACTGTATCCTAAACTATTTAATCATAATCCTTTAGATTAAATTAAATACATCTGTACACAAGAGGTGGACACAAAATGATGTATAAAACTTTGGTCTTCTCAACACTCTGGTCCACACAACTACTGGCCAGACTGCTATGAAGTTTGCTTTGGATAATAATGTTTCTGAGGGGATTATTGCCAATTTATTTTAATAATTCCTTGGCCTTTCTTCTTGTACTCCTATCAGGCTAAAACGATTACATGTGCATCTCATTAAATATATCAGTTCAGTAATTTTATTCAAAAAATTTTAATTTTAATACATTCTAGAATAATTATGCATAAAGTGAAATACTTCAGTTTATATCCCTTTTTTTGTGCATTTGCAAAATGAAAAGGCCCAAAGTCCAGCCCAAAGGGAGTTCCTATCTCCCACAGAAAACTCTGCTGCCTGAAAACAGTTTGTTTGTAGTCCAGCCGTTTCCCTTTCAGCCCTGTGATGTCAAAATAATGAAATGAAGCAATACATCACACATTAAAGCAATATTAGTATAAAAACTAACTGGTCCAAAATTTAGATAAAGTGCAATCAGTGTGTGTGTACAGTTTGGCATCACGTGATTAACATTCAAAGTTTCAGCGGCATGGCCACAGGTCTCAGAAAAAAGTCAGTCCAGTGACTTAAACCAGACTGCAAAGGGTGTGCAAAGTTATATCATTGAAAATGATTTTGGGCAGGACCATCATTTTTATGGTGGTGATTCTTCCCATGAGTGATATGGGCAATGTCGCACAAGGTCATCCTCTATTGATTTAAGTAGAGGTGTGTATTTTAACCATGACAGTTTGGACAGCCTGGAGGAAATAATGACCCCCAGATATTTAATGTTACCTGACTGCAGCAGTGTGGTATATATACTCTGGAAATCACACATTACAGGTAAAACTAAGGATTTACTCCAGTAAATGGAGTAGTGTCATTCTTTCCATGAGGGATTCAACGGAACCTCTAAGGACCTTGTTTTCTGCAGTGAGCTCAACATGCCTGTTTCTGGCTGAACTCCAGGGATTCCCACAAAGCCTGACACACTTTGTGGAGAACTTCCACCAGAAATAATTGGTCATCAAAGCTGGACAATTTCTTGTCTTTTGAGTCCAGGATGTCTGCGAAGTTTCCGCCTTGTGAGGAGATCTCTTCAGGTGAGTCCTCACAGCGGTTTCTCTTAGCCTTCCCTATGACCACTCTGTGAAAACACTGGTCAATGTCCTTCAGACACTCATCTTCGAGGTCCTCCAGAGCAGTGGGTTTAACTAATGGCGAGCCGCCATTTTTAAATTACACGTCTCTCTTGAGATACACAAACTCTCACCGTGTCATTGCTTTAGCTTTGCAATATTAAAGAACACCTATCGCTCTGTGCCCCGTGCAGATTTGAGACACTCTGATCACTCTCTGGTTCATCTTCTCCCGACTTAAAGGCAGAAACTAAAATCTGCTAAGCCTGTGGGCAAGGCTGTGAGGAGATGGACTAACGAGGCAAAGCTGGAATTAAAGGCTTGCTTTGAAGTTGCTGATCAGAGTATTTTTGAGGCTGCAGCTACACTTGAACTGACACTGTTATATCTTATATCAGCTTTTGTGTAAGCCAACAAAAATTTCTGGCACATAGCAGCACAGCAAGTAGGCCAAGGAGAAGGCCTGCAGATGTGGGGACATAATCCTGTCCAACCAGGCCTGCAGCTTGTTGCGCCAGCTCTATGTAAGTTCAAACGTAGCCTAGTTATAACTTAAATTATCATAAAGTTGTGATTTATGCAATACTAAAATAAACTCGTGGTGAACTAATTTTGGTAGCTAAATCAGTTTAGTAGTAGTTGCTACCTCTAGTGTCATCTTTATACCCTAACTTAGGAGAGAAAACATAGGTGGTGTAACCCAGTGCAGAAGTCCTCCACTCTTAGGTCAACCCTTCTTGCTGTACCAGCCCCCACATGTCAGTGGATCCTGAAAGACAGGAAGTAGCAATAAAGGCTGCTGAAAATCACGTTCATGGTTGTGGACTTCAGAAGGAGCCCTCACTGCCTCTCATCACCATCTTTAACAGCACTGTGTCTGCTTTAGAAACCTTCATGTTTCTGGTATCCGCAATCTTCCAGGACCTGGACACAACCAGAACATAGACACAATCATCAAAACGGCTGAGCAGACCATGTACTTCCTGCACCAGCTCAGGAAGTTCAACCTGGCTCAGTAGCTGCCGATCCACTTCTATGATGCAGTTTTCTGGTCTGTTCTCTGTACATCATTCACTTTCTGGTTTGAATCTGCCACCAAACAGGACAGGAACAGACTACAATGGACAGTCAGGACTGCAACATCATTGTGCCAACCTGCTCTCTATTCAGGACTCATACATGTTCAGGAGTCAGGAAATGGTTAGGAAACATCCCTGCAGAACCACCACACCCTGGAAACCTATTCCAACTTCTCCTCTCTGGTAGTCATTACAGAGCACTATACACCAAAACAATCATACAGAAGAACAGTTAGTGAACAGTTACTATAGTGTCAGAAAACAATCCTCCTGCAAAACCCATCCATTCATCCATCCATCGTCAACCGCTTATCCTGCGTACAGGGTCGCGGGGGGGCTGGAGCCTATCCCAGCTGACATCGGGCGAAAGGCGGGGTACACCCTGGACAGGTCGTCAGTCTATCGCAGGGCCACACATAGACAGACAACCACTCACACTCACATTCACACCTAAGGACAATTGAGAGACACCAATTAACCTAGCCTGCATGTCTTTGAATGGTGGGAGGAAGCCGGAGCACCCGGAGAGAACCCACGCAGACACAGGGAGAACTTGCAAACTCCACAAAGAAAGGCCGGGGCAACCGGGGTTTGAACCCACAAGGCGACAGTGCTAACCACTGCAGCACCGTGACGCCCCCTGCAAAAACCCGATAACACTAAATATCAACTATACTTACAAATCAGAATTTATTAAACATGTCACCATTTCAAATATAAATCTAAGCATTCTGTATATAACCAAATATATTGACATGTGTATATGCATACACATCCTCCTACTCGTATCCACCTACTTCATGTTTATAAAGCAACCGTTTACATAAATTATTCAATATTTATTCCAGCACTCTTTGCACTATTCTGTTGTTAAAAATTTACAGAAACATTTTGACTTGTATTTAAGTAGTCCAAACACACACACAAACACACTGCTAAAAAGTTTGGACACACCTTCCCATTCACTGGTTTTTCTTTATTATTTTCTACATTATATCATCAATACTAAAGACATCAAACCTATGAAAGAACACATGGATAGCAAAAAATGATAGTCCCAGTGCAAACCAGATGGGAGTGCATGTTGCTGCAGAATGCTGTGGTAGCCATGCTGTTTTAGCCATGCTAGAGCAAAACACCACCACTCCTCCTCCATGCTTCACGGTGAGAACCACACGTGGTGGCCTAAACAATTTTCTTCTTGTTGTTGTTCCTAAGCAGCAGGCTTCTTTAGAGCGATTTGGCAATGAAGTCCTGATTTTCACAGTCTCCACTGAACAGTTTATGTTGAGATGTGTCTGCTACTTGAACTTTCTAAAGCATGTACAGTATGTGGGCTCTAACCTGAGGTGCTGTTAATTTGCGGCTTCTGAAGCTGGTAACTCCAATGAATTTATCCTCTGTAGCAGAGGTCTTCTTTTCCTTTTTATGGTTGTCACAACTGCACTTGAGGATACGTTCAAGGTTCTGACTGACCTTCATGTCTTAAAGTAAGAATGGACCGTGATTTCTCTTTACATAGTTCAGTAGTTCTTGCCATAATAAGGATAAGAAAAGTAGTCAAACAGGGCTATTCACTGTATAGAACTGTGTAGCAACCCTACCTCTGCACAACACAACTGATGATTTAAAACACATTAAGATGTTAAGACATTCCACAAATTAACTCTTGACAGGGCACACCAGGTAACTGAAAACCAGTCCAGGTGGCTATCTATTGAAGCTAACTGAGAGAATGTCGAGAGCTTGCAAAGCTGTCATCAAAGCAAAAGGTGGCTACTTTGAAAAATCTAAAATGTAGAACATATTCTGGTTTAACACTTTGTTTACTACATAATTGCATACTGTAGATGTTCTTTCATAGTTTTGATGTCTTCTGTATTATTCTACAATGAAGAAAATAATAGAAATAAAGAAAAACTGACTGTTACCGTATATAGTTATTCCCCTAGTTGTATGTACATAATAATTGATAGTTTTTTCCTTTGTTCTGCTTTATTGCTCCTGTTTGAGCTATATGTCTTTTTATGTGTAAGTGCATTGAGAGCACTGAAAAATCAGAGTCAATTTCCTTGTATGTGCACACATATTTGGCCTATAAAGCTGATTCTGAATCAAGGAAGAACCTATTTCATTCAAACATCCTCCGTTATTTCATGTGTTTCTACAGTTACGGACGAGTATATGCTGCTGACCCCTACAACCACACACTCACTCCAGCAGCCACATACAGCGTTGGTGCCATGGTAAGACCACACATCTCTGTTCTCCATTCCAGATCTTCTTTACATCATGCATCACCCCACTTCTCATTTGCAAAGTATCTAAAATCTTTTTTTTTATCTCCAAAAATTTTTAAATTACCTTTTGCAGTGCATGTCGCTTGTATATTTTTTTTAAAGCTGCATTTGGTGTACAGGTTTGAGTGGAGTCAGAGTAATGAAGGCTCACATTTGGAGTATGGCAATTGCAACATAATCCTGATAATTTACTATTAACTGAGTTTTGGTGGCCATACTTCTATGAAAACATTGAAAAACTAAGAGAAGAGAAGCAGAGATGACACTAGAAAAGCAAATTATATCTGCCATGAAATTATATCCAGTCAATTTATTGCACTGACTGAAGAAGTAAAATTCAGTTCAGCTGTATTTGTATAGCGCCAATTCACAACAACAGTTACCTCATTGTAGTTTTCATATAAAGCAGGTCTAGGCCGTACTTTTTGTAACAGTATTTACAGAGACCCGACTATTCCCACCATAGACATGGACGACAAGAGGCAGAAACCTCAAGCAGAACAGTGGCTCAGGGTGGGTGTCCATCTGCCTCCACCGGTTGGGAGTGAGGGAGACGGGCAATACAGCAGCAGCCAACACGATATCCACGCAGAAATACAAACAGTAAAAGTAGTAGTGGCACAGAAAATTAATAATGGTACTGATAATTATATGTTTTTTTCATAGCATTGGTACCAGCTCGACTCGCCTCGACTCCACTTGCCTTTTTTGGTTTTACATTGGGGAAAAAGTTGTACCTGTACCTGTTACCTGGTACTTTTTTCCCATATCTCCTCCGTAGAGGTTCCAAGCAAGCTAAGGCGATACTGAAATGTTACGTAATGTAACACTGAAGACGACAGAGAGAATCGTCATTATTCACTGCATCATCATTGTGCGTGCCAGACAGAGACCAACAAAAGAATGTTTAATATTTTACAATTTTTGTACACTATTTCTTCACTAAATCCACCTCTGAGAAGTTTTGAGGCGAGACATCAACTCTGTAGATTTTGAATATTGGTAGTAAAAATTGATGGTGGATCGAAAATGTGCTTAAAAGTTTTCAGGGTTGAGGAGCTCCCCAAGTCCCGCTCACAGACCACACAGATCACTGCAGCCAGCGCAGCAGAGACTCCAGCAGAGGAAAACACAGCTGTTAGATTTTCAAACCGGTATTCTGTCTTTACATTCAGAGTAATGGTGACGCTCTCTAACTAATATCAAGAGACAGCTGGTGTCTGTGGGTCATGGGTATGTGTTACGTTGAACATTATGTTGCGACAGTTGTGTGCGGCGTTACTATGATGACCAGCTAGATTGAGGGAGTACTATCTGCAATGGAAAACGGAGGACGGTTTGCCAAAACCAAGTCGAGTAGAGTCGAATACAGTAGGCGAGGGGAGGCGTGTTGAGCTGGTACCAACAATGGAAAAGGGGCTTTAGTAATATTAATCATAATATTAATAGGAATAGTAATAATTGAAGCAGCGGATGCTGTGCAGAAACAGCAGGGCAGCAGGTGACTTGCAGCCACACATCCAGACTTGTGGAGTCCGGATCTGTGGCTGCAAGTCATGCTCTGGAGCCAGAAACACCTGCAGGAAGTGACAGGAGAAGAGAGGAGAGGGACGGGAAAGCACAAGACTACGGGAAAGGGAAGAAGTCAAGTTAGTAACATGCATTAATGGGATGAGGTTGCACACAGAGGGAGAGAGAGAAGAGGAGAGAGGAGCTCAGTGCATCATGGGAAATATACCAGTATAACTAAGGGATGTTTCACGGCTTAGCTGAGCCCGTCCTAAGTATAAGCTTTATCAAAAAGTAAAGTCTTAAGCCTTCTCTTAAATGTGGAGATGATGTCTGCTTCCCGAAACCAGACCAGGACCACATTCCACAGTAAAGGAGCTTGATAGCTGAATGCTCCGGCTCCCATTATATTCCTGGAGACTCTAGGAACCACAAGTAACGCGGCATTCAGGGAAAACAGTGCTCTAGTGGGGTAATAAAGTGCCATGAGCTCCTTAAGATATGATGGTGCCTGACCAATAAGAGCTAGACGTGAACAGAGTAATAACAGTCAGGCCAAAACACCAAAATGTAAAGCCAACACAGGAAATCTTGAACAAAACAAGACAAGTTGCAGTAGATGTAGCTTAAAACACAAACACGAACAAAACAAAAAATGTCCTTGTCACATAGCCGAGCGCAGACAGAGGAAAAACAAGGGCTTAGGACCCAAATGCAGGACACCCAGGCTGAGCAGGTGTTTATTACCAAAAAAGGTGAACATCTTCACCAAAGGTGAGGCAAACAGTCTTAAAGCAAACAAAATCTAAAAATAGGTACAGGCAAAAATATTATAATCAAAAATATTTCCACACAATAAGATACAAGTATGATCAACAAATGACTACACTGACTCAAATATAAAAAAGAGAGGTGAGGATAGCAAGGGATAAAGGTGGAACAAATTAGACCAGAGCAGATAATCAAATAGGCACACAATGACAGGAAGCAAAGTTACACAATATACACAATGAAGGATATTCTCAAAATAAAACAGGAAATAAGTGTCTGCTTGTTGTGCTGAAGAGAGGAACTTGTGCTTTCTGGCAGAGGCTAGAGATGCTGGAAAGGGTTGGAACGGAAGTCCTCAGGCGGATAGCCTGAGCGCTGAACTGGAGCTGAGCATGAGTTTTCAGGCATACGGCGTGGGGGCATAGGAGGCTGAAGGGCTGACCAGGGCAGGAGGGTGACCAGCAGGCAGGACCGAAGAGCTGACAAGGTCCAAAGGATGACCAGAAGGCCGGTATCAAATCATCTACCGCTATCGCGGTAGCCCTCTGCAGGCTGGTGGCAAAGGCGGAACCCCTCTTAAGCCAGAGGCATCAAACAAAAAGCCTACAGGGGCAAAAATAAGTAGATAAAAGAGTGTCAGCAGGTACAAACTCTTGTGGATGGACTAGTGAAAGAGGCAGAAAATTCTTCAACAAGGAGTAATCTAAAGTACCCTTTACAAGATCACCAAGCTCCTTAGTGGAAGCAACACAAAGCCCTCAGCTCCTGTACTGGATAAATCTGGCAGGGAAATAATAACAGAGCACCAGGAAGCAGCACGCTAGGTTATGTTGTTCTGAAATGTGCTTAATCAGCCAGAGCCTAATGAACCAGACAACCCCTCACCTGCAGCTGATGTTCTGAACATTGATGTTGGTGCTCTTACCCAAACTCTAACCCTAGAGGAAGATGGAGTCCATCAAATCCATGAAAACTGGTAAAGTAGCAGGTATCAACGCCATCCATGCTGAGAAGCTAAAGGCTGACATCATTTCTCATCTACAAGGGCCCTAAGAATATATTCCTAGTTACTTGTCCAAGGGCCTTATTGTCAAGATCGCCAAGAAAGGAAACCTCCAGAAATCTGGAGGTGGCGTGAGCTCACGCCTCGAAGTGATCTTTCAAGTTTCTCTGGACAGAATTAACAGTGCCATTGGCAGCAAACTCTGTAAAAAAACAGGCTGGATTTTGAAATGGCAGAGGTTGCACAGATCAAAAGATCAAATACTTGCTCTTTGAAACATTAAAGAGCAATGCATTGAGTGGAATGTTCCATTGTTTGTTAATGTCATCGACTTCCGAAAGACATTTAACAGCATTCACCACAAACCTGTGGAAGATCCTGCAGATCGTATCACTAATTGGAAAGTTTTATGACCACTTTGAATGCAGTTTCATACTCAGCAATATAATTTCTGAGTGGTTTCCTTTACAATCTGGAGTATGCCAAGGCTCCATTCTCTGGGGGAACTGTCATCGATTGGACTGTGCGAAGAACAACTGACATATATTGAGGCATCCAGTGGACCCTCTCTAGCTAGCTGGAAGATCCTGACTTTGCTAATTATCTTCCTGTCCTTTCCACAAATGTCATTTGAAAATGCATTTAAAAGAGAGTGAACTACATTGAGAGCAAACATGCATCACCCCAACATGCATTTAAGCAATGCAGTTTCAGTGCTATGGTACTTCCTGAAGCCTGACTGAAACTTTTCAAAGATATATTTTTTTCCAATGTATAGAAAAGCTACTTGGACACATTTTTTCTAAAATTTTAGCATTAAAAGGCAACTTGGAAATTTTCTGGCTGGATTTACCACCAGATCAACAATCAGGTGTGCTGCATAAGTTTATAACACAGACAGTAATATTAACAGTATTAAAGTGTTTCGGTAGCCCTCCTTACCTTGTGAAACGCAAAACAGAAACTAAACCATGGTGGCTGCGGACATTCAATAAGGCTCAAGACGATGGCAAAGCAAACAACAGAAACATATAAGATAACACAAGAGTGCTCTCTGCTGGCGAACACAACTCACTATCTTACACTATTATACTGTGATAGCTGCTCCTTCATGCTTCAATAGTGTACTTGGAAACCAGATTTCTTCTACCCACATTCTGCTTTTCTATATTCCCTTTTTAAGCTGTGAGTACTGTCATTGAGCCAAGGCTGCTTTTTTCTCTTGCCTTAGACTTAACTTTAAGGGGTGCTGTAATATTTAATAAAAGGAAAAGCAGATCAAAATGAAATTCAACCAGATTGTTGAATACTCAGACACTCTCGACACTTTAAGGTCCAAAGTGTGACCACGATTATTATTATTAAAATCACCACAAAGAACCACTTTGTCATATTTTAAAACAAGAGTAAATAAAAATTCAGTTCTGTTAAAAAGCTGCCCAGTGGTTTTGGAGGGCAATAAACAATAGCGAATGTGACTTGGTTTAGACTTCCAAGTTTTAAAGTCAGAGCTTCAGAGAATAAAAATGTTTCACAGGGTACTTTGTGACACTTTTCTTTTCTTTCTTTTTTTTGTCTTCATAATATAGGAGACACAGTTCAACAATTTGGCTATGATCATTACTTTGAAGCCATGTTTCTGTTAAAACATACAATCTAAATGTGCAGATAAAATAAAGTCTTAAATATAATAGTCTAGAATAAAAGTCTTAGTCGAGAGAGACCTCACATTAAAAAGTGCAATTTTAGGTGCATCTCTACAGGTCGATACAGTTGGTGCCTTTGCTCGAATCTCTATAGGATTATTAATATTCCTATGCATCCTATATGCATTTTGGTTGCCAAAACTGTGCGTTGCGATGATCAGATGTTCGTGAGATCATTAGCAGGCGGTGGCTTTATGCACCAATGGGTGGCGGTGGTGAGCAGTATGCACTGTCTTAATAGGTGGTTTTGAGATGACGGCGGCTGACTTTCACCGACTTGATAGTCTAACATGAGCTGTTGGTGACTGCAGGGGCGGAGTATAAAAATGGCGCCATCAAGTCGGACACATTCTACCTGCAGCAGCTTACTGTGAGCTGAGATCAATGACTGAATTTGCGGCATTTGCAAAGAAAAATGCCTCAAGACCGGGCAATAGTGTGGTTCCAACATGGTGCAGTCGGGGAAAAGCAACTGCAGCCGCCTTGCTCCCACAAGGTTTTAATGTCATGTGACATGGTGACGTTTTGCAGCGCCGGCAAAAGTCGGACACAATTTCTAACCAGAATGCCTTATGTTAAGTCCAGCATGCATCACGTTAGGTCAGCTGCAGTGCAGTGCCGCATGATGTCAAACATACCTAATAGGTGCGCTGGACTTAATGCAGCGCTGCGCAGCGCTAACTTAACGTGATGCATGCTGGACTTAAAATAAGGAATGCTGGTTAGAAACCATGGAGTCAAAGATCCTTTTTTCTTCTTGATGTTGGTACAAAATGGATATTCTAACTTCTAGTTCAGAGCGTATGTGGGTCAGTCGGAGGCAGCTGCCGCATCTAGATGGTGAGGTAAGTGGGGCCATGGTTATGTTATACCTTCTAGCTTATGAATAGTGTCTGTGCACCCGCAGCTCGACTCTTAACACCGGGACAATAACAGCCTGGTTCTGTCCACCGAAATCACAGCACTGTCCTGCTAAAACTCTGAGCTAACTGCTAACAGCTTCAAACTTTGAGTCTCACAGCTGGGAAGTCAGCCAACATGTCCTCACATCTCATTAGGCTCTCTTTTCTTCTGTTTTCCACGTACGCTAGCTAGCGTATTGGACAACAAGCGTTCTCCGTTGATCACGGTCAGCAGCGAGTTCAAAACGCCTTCTTTGGGATTCGGCTGTCATTCATGCGGAAAATGTGTCTGGCGAGCCTTAGGTGATGCCATGCAATGATTACGCTTAACTTGGGCAGCTTGCCTCGCCTAAGGACCTCCTCGTTGTTTACTGGTTTATGTGGTCAAAGTACCGTATCCTCATTATCCACCGAAGGCAGCTTTGGTGAAAGACGTTTACTCTTCAAGTTATAGTTGCCGATACTTTTCATGCTTCAGAGGCATAAGTTGCCATCGGGATGATGATAGAGGCGTATAGGCAAAGCTTGATATTAAGCAAGATGGCTGCAGAGGACCAAATATTTTGCATTTGTTGAAAAATTGCCAAGACTTTTCCAATGCGGCATTATGATGTCAGCCTCCGCATCGCCATCCTGACCGATGATGCTGCCGTCTCATTAGTAGGAGAAGTAAAACAACTCAGCAGAGAGGAATGTGTTTTCAAACTGGTAAAAGCTGCATTATAGGTCCCACTCCTACCTAGCAGCAATATAACCCTGATCAAAACTGCATTTGAATGTTGTCCTGTAGACAAATAAAGGCTGTCCATAGATACTGTGCAAGTCACATTAAAGGTTAAAACAGCAGAATAAACTAAACCTAAAGGTAAAAAAGCCCATTTAAATGGGCACCTGCATTATGTAGGCAGATTCAATAAATAAACAAAAAAATGGAATGGATCAAATACTCATTACTAAAACAATGCTGACTGAGGTCAGGAGCAAAATAACCTGATCAGAGTATCCCTTTTTTCTGACTGAGCTCTTTGACTTTCCAAGAAGAAATGACCCCTTGACACCTTGGCCTGGTATGCTTTGTTTTTCTACCCATTAAGGTTGGATAGCATTTTATGGAATCTGAAGTGAGTAATAATTCTGCTCGAATCTAATGAGGTTTTGTTGGCAATATTTGCAAACAAAACAATCTCTAAATAGCTTGTGTAAGCTAACCTATAGCTACAATCTGAAAATAAGGTGAGCAAAAATATTAAATGTTTATTAAAAGTATGTTGCTACTCTGTTGGTCTTGTTGAACTACAAAACACTTGTTATTGAGTGGTATTATAGATTGTTGTTTTCTTCTTCTTTTGTGAGTACAAAAACAAGAACATTACACTGAAAACAGACAAAAGCTGGGGGACCAGATCTGAAACAAAACCTGCTGTCCAACCACTCCTCTTAGTATATTTCTGCTATGTTCAGCAATGGACACACAAAATGGGAATTCTGTAATAATAATACTTATATATAAATAAAAAAATAATAAAAATAATACAATACAGTTACAATAAAATGCAATTAGTGAGGTCTATATTGTTTTGTTTCTTTCTATTAATTCTACCAAAATTACATCCATACACACAACCAAAGTTACAGTCACACAAACTAATGATTTATAATGAAATACATAGGCCGACAAAGGGACCTGGTTGCAAAAAATACTTTTATCAAAGCTGAATTTTCCCATCTTCTTCTGTTTTGACCAGCAAAGGCTTAAACCAGACAGTGGCAAAGCAATGTATTAGGTTAAGAACACACTAACTGTAAGCTATTCATTATGGTCTTTTCCACTGCTTGGCTCATTAAAATTTCATAAAATAAGAGCATCAGACACACAAGCTATGATCAGGTAGTGCTAACAGGGAAATCTTGGTATACTAATCTTCACAACATGCATTAGGCTAAATGTATCTGAAATGTAGCCTACAACTGTCATCACAGGACTATCCTGTTGGAATGACGCGCAGACTATATAATGGGACCTCGATGGAAATAAACTGTCTGGCTTAATTGTGTTTAATTCCTTTTGATGGTATCTGTAACTGGGGCATTTCTTGTTAGAGGCACCACTTTTCTATTTATAATCAATAAAGAAGCTCAATCAATCAAGCAATAGGCACTATAGTTACTATATGACAAAATAAAATACAGCTGGTTAGTGCTGAATGCAGAGGATGGTCTGGAAATTCACAAAACATGTTCATCACCCAAAACTCTGCCCGTGCTCTCAGTTATTGTGGACGCAATGTTTTCATGTGATTCATTGAGTCTGGACACTGATGGGGAAACCGTTTTTCAACTTGAAATGAGGGCTGCAACTGTAATCAGCTAGGTCCACATGGTTCTAAAGACTTCACATTTAAGTTGATCGTGTTATCAGTGGTTTTTATTCAATTTTTTTATTAATAGGCTATAAGCTATATTCAATTACAAAGGTCCGGACCTCTTGACCTCATAACTGATTACGGCCATGCTCAGACTGCTACCTTAGTATCTTGCCGCTAGGTTTTAGCTAGGGAGCACTGTTCATGGACAAAAAAACCTACAAATTTGCAAGATAGCCTTGATTTGTCTTATTCCAACTGCCGGAGCCTTATAATGAGAAATGTCAATTTTATCTCTCACGCCTGTGAGACTTCTGTTATGATGTGGCACTATGTAAATAAAATTGGGCTGAATTAAAATTGAATTGTGACCAATTCACTGAATAGAATGTGTCCAATGAATAGACTTTCCCACGGTCGCTTTTTTGAAATTAGTCTTGATTCACTTGTTAATAACTATATATATGTAACATTTCACCAACTGCACTCCACAACACTCCTCTATACTGCTTCCCTCCCTCACACCATTCTCTTCTTTAGTTCCTGTGCATGAGCTTTTCTGCAGTGTTGACATCTCCTCACTTAAACTTAATTGAATTTGTCTGTACCGCTAAAGGCAGTCCAAATGACACATTAATCCTGCCTGTAAAAGGTGATGAATGTCTTCATGCCTTGGCAGCCCTGTCCATGTTAGTTATTATATTTCTAATTTGGTGGATCCCACCTCACTCCACACTCCCTGGTAATGAAATAATTAGTCATTTTGATAATTAAATCCCTCATGGTGCCATAGCTACAGGGAGGAGGTGAAGGAGGAAAGAAGTTAGTGGGGAAGCTGGGCGGACTGGAGGTAAAGACTAGTTGGCCGCAAATGCCCCTACAAATGGAACAAAAAATCTAGGATCAGCTAAACTGTGTAATTAATTACTAAACTGTGTTTTGAAGGTTTGCAAACCAAAGGTAATTAAATAAAACAAGGTTTGTTAAGTGTTAATACAAAACACCAAGAAGTCTTGTTAAAACATTTTACACACTTTATTCCTTCTGCTACATGCTACAAATAAAAGTTTTATTTCAACTTGGATTATATTTTGTTTTTTCTATCACTTATGATAGCATTGTGGATGGCTAACACTTATCAGTAGTAAGATGAGCCATGCATTGGGTGAGTATTTCTTTGGAGCCTATTATATATAATGATGTTTGAGCTTTCTTTAGACCCTGCAGTGGGTATCAGGCTGTGCCTTTCCCAATTCCCTTGTTTGTTTGCCTCTTGTTTGTTCATTCTTCATGATCCAATTTTGTAATTTCTGCTCTGAGGATCAAGAAGTAAGGGTCTCATGCTCTAAGACATGAAAGAGGATCCGAGAGAGTAGCCTTTGTAGAACTTTTTAACCAGACCAACATGGCCCTTAATTGGAATTATGTTATTAACTGAACAATTCAGCTGGTCAGGATGCTTTAACACTACTGTTTGTCTGTTCACTTTCTATTTTACTCATTTTTTCACCAATTAGTTAAAAATAGTGGTGCTGTGTTAACTGTAAGTCTGATTAATAATTTATTTTATCAGAGTCTTTCAGCAATAAACACATTTTAATTCACATGTGAGGCTGAAAATCACTGCGTGTTGGGTGAAATGTTGTTTGATGATATATATTTACTTACACAGAACTAAGATTCATGAAAAAGGGCAAATGAGGGAAACATGGATGCTATTAAAACCCTCTGTTTGTTCTAGTTCCACACTGTTCTCAGACCTAATGCACTTGTAACTGTCCTGCAAAGAGCAGACTCAGCTGCTTAACCAGACTTTATATCTACAATACAATTACTACAGTGGCTGGCCCAAACTGCCAGATTCATATGAATACCATGGCCCATTCAGTAGTCCAGACCCAATCACTGTATATCTACTTCCACTAATCTTACAAATATCTATTAACTACCAACCCCACTGGTAATATAATTTTTTTCATACACGAGTTATGTCTTTTGGCCTGTCATCCAAAAAAATGATTTGATTACAATATGAAGTTGTGTGTTAGTGTAGGAGTGCAGGAAAATCTACAGGCCATCAGCAGGGCACCCTCTCAATAACTACCTGTTTCATTGAGTCGGACCCTCAAGGCTGAGAAGCTTCAACATTGTGTTCCAGTGTGTCAGAACCGTCCTCCTCTTACCTGCACCCACACTCTGCACTCGTAAGCAAGTAAATGTTGTTTGGATAAAATCTAGACACATGATACCCATGCTAGCAAAAGGCCTTTCTTTTTTATCAGTCATCAAAACACCCTTACAGTTAAATGATAGAGACACAGCCAATATCACCAAGCCTAGAGCAATTTTGTTAAATTACAACACATCTGCAGCTCACATATTGGCAGAGACATGAGCCAAGATGGCCAAGCCTCTAAATTTTCAGTGTGTGTTGTTTTTGTCTTTTCTTTGTAAATTCAGTTCACTGCTGTGATACTTAGATATCTCTCACCAGAGAAGAGCTCACGAACATCAGGGGAACAACACCTGTGGAATTATTGGACATTCTGGTCAAAGGTGCTCTCACCTTGGCTCATGCAGTGAAATGCCAGAGGAGAGGGAAACGTGCTGGTGGACTTTGCACATTGTTACCAGGAACACTTCTCTTCACCGTGTGGTTACTGTGCAGTAAAGTGGATGAACTTCAGCTACTGGTGGGGAGATACAGAGCCTTTTATTCATCTTCTGTTCTATACTTCACGGAGACGTAGCTGTGTGGATCTGCACTGGGACACTCTGACCATGTCATGGTCCACCTGACCACTCTTGCATACAGGCAGACGTTTCTGTCAACCTGCTGTGAGGACATCAAAGCAGTGGACCAGTGAAGCTATAGAGGACCTTTGGGCTTGCTTGGACTACACTGACTGCATGTTACCAACAGTATGGCTGGGTTCACAGAGCCTTTCACAACCCACTCCAGAGGCTCCTCCTTCCCCTATAACTCTCTCCATCCTGTCGAGGGATGTGAACAGACTTCATCCTTGAGCACCTGGAGTGACCTATGCCAGGATCCTGTTTGCGGATTTCAGCTCCACCTTCAATGCCATGGACCCTCCAGGACTCTGAGGCAAGCATGAAAGATTCTGGCCGACCCCTCCCGCACCTCCCACACCTCCCACAAACTGTTTTTGATACTCCCTTCCAGCAGGATGCTGAGGACCAAAACCTCACATCACAAGTATAGTTTCTTTACGGGCCCCCATTGACGCGGACTCTCATATCTCCCTTCCCCCCTTACATTACAGTACAATCATATTGTAGAATCCCATGTAAATATTTTGCACATCCCTGCACAACTTGTAATTTGATTCCTGACCTGCAGTACTTGCTTTATCTTTTTTAAAATATTTCCCATCTACGACGTTTATTGTTATGCTCAAAAATACCAAAGCAAATTCCGTGAAGGTGTAAATCTACTTGGAAATAAAGCTGTTTCTGATTCATTTTCTAGATGAGAAAACAATCAAATGCTCTTTCTCTCAAGTCTAAAATTAGGAGCAAAGATACCACTGAGAATGTTTGGCCAGTCAAAACTTAACTCGTCCATTCAAACATTCGGTAAGTACTGGCCATGGAACTGGTATTTTTATCAAACCTTTCAGCTTGATAAAATTCTTGATAAGTGAAGATGATTGATGAAACTGTTTTCTGTTCTCCTTTAGTTGTGAAAATCTAAAATTACTGTTGACTAAATGCTGCGACTGCCTCAATCTACACCATGATCCATCCAAAACAAATCCTGGTTAACATTCTACCATTGACTTGACTCCTTTGATTTTTCTTTCCCTCTACTTTTTTATTGGTTTTCTTTCACATAGCATGTACCTCTGGCATTAGCCTCACTGTGCTTGCTGCATGACGGTTGCTCCAGTCATTGGTCTTTTCATCTCTCATGGGTTTGCACTGGAATTACGGTAATGTAGTGTTGAAACTCTAGTTGTAGTTTGTGCAGAACTACTTAATCTGTGTGCGTTTCTCCATGCCTTTGTGTACCTGTGCCATTGAATATGTTTGTTTTTTTCATTCTCTTGTGGGTGTATGTGTCTGTGCACGCATGTGTGTGTTGCAGAACGCGTTTGCCCCGCTGACAGATGCCAAAACTCGGAGCCATGCAGACGACGTGGGGCTAGTGCTGTCCTCTCTCCAGGCTAGCATATACCGGGGAGGCTACAGTCGCTTCGCACCCTATTAGCAACACCTCCAACCTTCCAACCTGACAGAAAGAAAGTGTGTGTGTGTGAGTGTGTAAGCAAATGAGAATGAAAGAAGGAGTATCAGATGAAAGACGTTACTGAGGCCTGGGTATTGCAATACATGCATTTTGTGCATCATTTCAGCATGTCCTAAGACAGAAGTACAAAAAAAGGAGAAGAATATAATGACAGCTGAAATTTTTCATCTTATACCTCAGATATTTTGTGCTGTGTATTTTGATATTGTGGTTTTTTAATTTCTAAAGATTTAAACATAGAATATTAGCTTTAGAGGTTTTTCCATGGTACTAATAGAGAGCTGCTAGTAATGATTAGGAAACAAAGGACATATTTATCAGATTCAAATTGTTAGGGCTTGTATAGAACTCCAACCCTGTACCCTGTAAGATAGGTCAAAGGATTTTTATGTTTTGTAAGAGTGTTAAAGTGACTATGCTAGTCAAGTGTTGTTGTTTACTTCTCTCAGCTTCCTTTGGCACTTCCTCTGTCAGTTTAGCAATGCCTTGGAGAACATGAAGATAGGCAAAAAGTTCAACTCTGAACTTTTGAAGGCAGGTATGGAAGCTGAGAGCAGCCATGATTGCTATTTTTACATCCATAATTGTGAGATCTCAACTTTTTATCTTGTTACCTTGAGAACAGACTGTTTCCTTGTGGCTGCAACTTCAGTTATAGATCCTTCAAATTATTTTGCCAAACCAAGATAATAATCTTTCTCCAAGACAAGCTCCTTTGTTGCGTCATAATCATAACAACTGCATGTTCTGCAGCCCAATTTCATTCATTCACCCCCCTCTCCTTGCAAGTCAAGGCAGGCATAGAGCTGCCGCCGGAGTAATGATAACTATACGACATCTTTCATGTATATTATGTCTCTACCTTTTGCTGCGCAACAACTAGTGGCAAGTAAACTTGGACCCAAGTTGTTTCTACAGCAGGGCAAACCTGTGAAACAGCTGGTCGCAAGTAGTTTTTTGATTGATTACTTATGCTGATGTAGCAACTGATCATATGAGTTGTGTATAAGCTCATGGTGGTAGACAGATATCGCTTTTTACCAGCTCATTGCACAAATATTTACCACATAACAACATAGCCATTAACATTAACTGAACACTTAATGTGCCCTTCTTAACTGATTTGATTACCACAACAACCTGCCACGGGCTAACAATAATAACTCAGAATTACATGTAAAATATGTCGTAATTATAAGATACTTATAATAGTTGTAAGTGGAAGGTGATGTCTCCGGTGTTTTTTTCCATTTGTGAATGCAATGCATTTTTTCTACAACATTATTTGTAACACGATGTTTCTCAAAATACAATTATCTTGCGATAATGAGGTAATTAAGTTGTGATCTCTAGATATAATAACAAGACTAGCCTACAACAAATATTAGCAATCACAGCTGCAGTGTAGTTAAGTTTTCCTTTTAGGGAGAGATGGTGTCAGTCAAAACATTATTCAGGCTATATATGTGTGACTAATGTCTTACGTCACTTAAAGCCAAAGGTTCTGGTGGACATATCTGGTGTATTTATGTGTATAGTCAAGATTCTACATAGTTATGAATTATGAGATCAGAAAAAAGGATTGCCATAGCAACTAAACTATTCAACCTTTTATTTGCTTTGTCTACATGCTGTGATATGAAAAAGAATTAGGGCCATTTGAATAAAAAAAAAGAGATTTGATATGATAAATTAAATTAAATGCAGAGTTCAGAGATTAAATGTTTTGTGGCACTAATCTTCTTCCATAGCATAGCACTACTTAGTAGTGCTGACCATCCAGACATAGATGTTTTTGTATAAACTTCCAGTATATTCATTGGTATAACTGATGACTTTTATATTACAGGAGAGATTAAAAAAACCAAAAAAAACAAACATAAATAACAGTGGCCAATGCCACTGTGTATATTTTATCGTTTTGTTCATTTTGTTTCACCTTGTTTCTTTTTTTCTTTTATAGTTAAAATATAAGAGGGGGAAAGTATAATAATCCAACAATGTATTATATTTGAACTGTGCAGTGAAGATGTTCTCTAATATGAAACACACAATGGTATAATGTTTTAGATGTAGACAAGTATATCGGTTGTTAGGGCAAGCTATCTCATTTTCTATCCAATCATATTCAGATTTTACAAATAATGTAATGTAGATAGTATTATTTATCCATTCCTTGGTCAATTGTATCATTTTGCACATGCTCCTTGTAATTTTCGCATAACCCTACACATATCAGTGCCGTAGTTGTAATCTTTCTTACATTTTTTTTATCAGTTCTGTAATTTCTGATTCTTTCTATTTCCTGTCGTTCTTAATGTGACATCCTTTCTGTTATTTTCTAGAAATTAACCTTTACTCTTTGAAAATTAACTGTTTGAATAATATAATATTAAGTAAATATGAGAAATAAATGATTTGTGAACAAGCTAATCTATGATGTAAATAGAAGTTAATGGAATAAATCTGTAGTGAAAAGCGCTACATGGCAACAGGAGTTCTGCTACGGCTGCATTGCAAGTCAGCCTACAGGCTGCTTCCTGTGCCACATTCTGTTTACAAATATTCCCAATTAGTGGTATTGTTACATATCTCTCTTTTTGATAAGGAAAACTCTCAGATGCATCACATTACAAAAAAGGCAGCAGTCCAGCCTGGCTCCGCTTGTTCAAATCTTCATCTGTGTGCTGTGTGTGGGGCTGTCGATCAGAAACTGGACGATTCATAGTCCTCTCCATGCTGAATGTCTGACTCTAGAACTACTTTAAACAGGCTCTGCTTCCAGTAGGTGTTGTGGTTCAAAACAAGGCTTCCTATCCAGTCATTGTATGTGCATGTACTATGGTTCTTCCACTAATCAGTAACCATTAATAAAGTTTTGTTTTCTCAAGATGTTCTTGTCTGTTTCCTCTTTAGACTGAAGAGATCCTCAAGTGGATAGTCAGACAGTTTAATTATCACTAGCACATCTCCACACTATGTCCAGGGCTGAGTATGATTTGCTCTGCGTGTTAATGGATTTTTCTTACAAATCCCACGAAATGACCAAAACCACTAAAGTCTTTCTTTCTTGTACTTTCCCTACTCTGTGGCTTTCATCTCCAACCCACTGGTCCCTGCTGAAGATGCAAACCTTTAAAAACAGCTCACAAATATATAGTTATATAGTTTCATTTTTTTAAAAGCTCAGTGTCTTCTTAAAGCAGCTGCTGAAAGATAAGAAAATTGTGCATTTCTTGTGGACTATTTCAACTGAACTCAACTTTATGAGTTTTCAAAATTTAAACTTTGGTTGTAATCACTGTGATATCTTCTTCAGATATGTATGTGTTGATTGATGCAGCAAGAGAAAAAAATAATTAAGTTTGAGAAAAACATCTTTAAACCATGATAAGGTTGAAGCAGGGACATAATCAACTAATTATACACTGCAGATAAGTCATGTATTCAAATTCCAACAAAAATATAGACACTTTTGTAATAAACAAGACAGGACGACCTGTGGAGGGGGTACCTGACAATGTCCTTATATATGTAAATTGTAAATGTAAATTTGGAGTTTAAGGTTCAAGGTACAAGGTAGATTTATTTGTCACATTACAACAGGTTGTAAAGAGATACTGAGTTTGTAAGTCCCTTCTACTACATAGCAGACAATATACAATATAAAAGCAATTGTAATTTTATTATTAAATCCTCTTAACTTGAAATGGAGAGTATAAATGTGGTTAGGCTGTTTTGAATCTACTCAAAATAAACGTTTTATTTATTTATTTATTTGTTGTTTATTTAAATAGGGACAGATACAAAACACATAGATTATTACATAAAAAACAATCCAATGCCTTTATCACAGTGTTTATAGCCGTGGCTAATACGCAACACAAGGGCTTTTAACAGTTAAGATAATAAAAGGAGTAAAAATTTACACAGTGAATACAATAAAATGTCAGGTGCAAGTCCAGTCAAACATTTAAAAAACAACTTTATATGTCTAAGATTAACAAAATTAAGAGTTTAAGATTTTATGTTTACTTAAAATGTAACAGTGATGGAATCAAATGAGCTTTTTTTTAGGCTTTAGGGTAGTTTGTCTGGTCTGGGACCAAACAGTGGAGCAGTACCGGGACAGGATCATAGTGTTCAGAAAGACATAAGCACATTCAAATGTTAGACCGCTCCTGATCATTCTGACACACTTAATACTGGCCTTCAGTGTGTAGTGTGTGTTTATAGTGATGTTCAGCTCACTGATGTGTTTTAATAGGTTTTGGACAACAATGGAGCTCTATGACTCAGAGGTAGAAGAGACATCAGGTTTTGGGTACACACACAATACTTGTTGGTAGCATAAATCAGTTGTTAGTTTGGGTCATTTCATTGGATTACTTGATAGTAAGAAAGAATGATAGAAAGAAATAATGGAATTGATGTATCCTTTTATGTGATTGCTAATTTCTAAGAATGTTGGGTGGCAGGTTGGTTTATAATGGGTGGTAATGGCGCAATGGATAAGACTTTGCCTTTGGTGTGAGAGACCCAGGTTCAATCCCCCACTGTTACCCATCCACCATTGTGTCCCTGAGCAAGACATTTAACCCTTCGTTGCTCCAGAGGCGTGCAACCTCTGACTTGTATAGCAATTGTAAGTCACTTTGGATAAAAGCGTCAGCCGAATGAAATGTAAATGTTTGATGTCATGGTGCTCGTTCCGATGAGGGCCACAGAGGCATGATCGTAAAGAATGGAAAGTAACTTTTGATTGGGGGGCAATGGTGGTCTTAGCCTGCTGTTAGACATTGTTGACAGTACTGACACCTGCTGCCTCTGAAGCCTGGGCCATGAAGAGTCTAAGGGGAGTCTTTGAGAACACGAGTCGGCCAGAGGGGTCTCGGTGAGACTCTCAGCAGAGAGCAAGCCCTACGTGGCTTTTACATTGTATGTACAGTTATTGCCTATTTCAGCTTTAACCACATAGTCTTTGTGGCCTAACCTGAGCGACACCTAACTACTGAGTTGTACCTACTGTTGAGGAGGTCCTGTTCTCAGTATTTTTTTCCTGCTTTTTAGAGGATGTAGAAATTTGCATAAACTCAGAAATGACTGAGTTGGGTTATTTGTAAGTCAGATGCTCAATGTAGATATTCAGGATTTTCCGTTGTTTTTAAATAAAAGTATATCCATGTAGCTGTGCTTTTTAATGTATTCATTGAGTAAATGCTTTCCTAACCTGCAGTACACCATCAGACAAAACGTAACATTATTCATCATTTCATCTTGCAAGTGAAGTACTTTGGGATCAAGTGAAATATGCAATATCATCCCTGCTTCCTAATTGAAGCAAAGAGAAGAATTACTCCCCAACTCATTTGATTAGTGTAATTAGAAAAATGTAGCCGGGGGTTAGGCAGAAAGATAAGCAATATAAATGTTTAAATTTGATGAAGGGTTCGTATTACAGAAGGTAATTATGTCTCGCTAGCATAGAAACAGGTGATCAATAATTAATGCACAGCAGGTCACATGTGATGGAAATATATTTTAAACTGCCTATGAATTCTCCAAATCAGGATTATTTCTCCTTGGTGAGAAGAGACACAGACATTGAGGTTTCCTGGGATTTAACTTTATTTTGCCTTGTCATACAAACACTATGCAGTATGTACATCAACTTTATAATGAGCTTGTGTTTGTGTGTATGTGTGTGTGTGTGTGTGTGTTTGTGTATGTGTGCAAAGCCTTGCATACATTCATATTGCACTGCAGCATTCTTGGCCCTTGACCCACAATAACAGACTATAGATTTATCAAACTAAAAAATGATTATAGTTTCAGTATGAACACATTTATAGTGGTATACCACATTTAGTGTATGCTATTGTATATAACATTGTATTGTTTTATCATTTTATCTTAATAAACACTGATGAAGCATACAGCAAGGCTTTTTTCATGAGTCTTGTGATGTTTTAATATTTTAAGAAGGTTTCTTTGTTTCTGATGTTATTAGAAAATAAATGAAATCCCACTAAATAAAGCATCAACAAACATACTTACTGCTTATGTGATACAGAGGTCATCAAGTTAGTTGTTTTTCTGTGTTAGCTGTGTAGTGCTAATGCCTACAGGGAACTAAACTATTTAATCTTATTCAAAATGAAACACTGCAGTCAAAATGCCATAAACACATCCTGAAATAAAATGAATCTCTTTTATCTTTGGCTTATGTGTACATTTCAAGGTTCTAGAGTGAAAGTAATCTGCTGCGAGGCATTAAAATGTACACTGTAAATACCAATGTCATGTTCAAACAGAAAATATTTATTTGGCAAAACAACACTGTTGTAACAGCAGCACAGTCTTGAATAGAGCAGCATACAAGAATAACAAAACCATAAACATGTAAAACAAAAATGGCATAAAGAACAAATTTGCGTGTGTGTGTGTGTAGAGCTGTGTAACCATTTCCAGAAAGCGGAGGAGAGAGGAGCTCAGTGCCCCATGGGAAGTCCCCTGGAAGTCTAGGCCTATAGCAGAATAAGTAAGCAATGGTTCAGGACTCACCTGAGCCAGCCCTAACTATAAGCTTTATCAAAGAGGAAAGTCTTAAGCGGTCCTTGAAATTTGCTTAATGTGAGACTTAAATGACTTGTCCTGATCAAAGATAACTAAGAGATACCTAACAGTGGTGCTGGCAGCCAGGGCGATGCCATCCAGGGTAACTATATCGTTAGGTAATGTGTGATGGAGGTGCTTGGGCCTCAATATAATGACTTCACTTTTATCTAAGTTTAACATTAGAAAATTACAGGTCATCCAAGTTTTAACATCCTGAAGGCAGATTTGGAGTTTATCTAAATGATGAGTTTCATCTGGCTTGGTATCATATAGTATTTTAGTATCTATCGAGATAAAACTGAGTATCATCTGCAGAACAATGAAAGTTTATGGAGTGTTTCCTGATATTTCTATTTCTGGATTCCTAATATTTGCTAAATTAAGCATATATAACGTGAACATGATTGATCCAAGCAAAGATCCTTGTGGAAGCAAGCGGGAAGCTTCCGGTCTACAATATGAAGCCTCTAGAGCCGACTCGTACCCTCGGCACTGTGTACATTTAACGAGCGCTGTTGAAAAAGCTTATTTGGAGTTGGTTGTTCACTTTCTCTGGTGAGTACATTTAGTTTTAAGACTTGTTGTTTGCTAGACAAAGTTATCAACCCTGTTAAAATGACGTGAGTTACAGATGCACCTAGCTAAGTAAGCTAGCTAGCTCCACACATGGCCGTTAGCTCCGTTGTATCGTCACTTCCGGGCGCTTCCTGGTTGCAAAACTTCGACATGGCAGCACCCTATTGGCCAAACTCAAGGCCTTAAAAACGGCAGTCCACAAACCAACGAGTGACGTCACGATGACTGCGTCCATTTCTTATATACGGCCATGACTAACTGAGGAGTGCGTGGAGGTTCATCGTTAACATGTACAAACTAAGCTGTCTTTGTTTTTTTATCTTCTTTTTTAGAGGTGTCATTCGCAGTGAGCCTGCAGCACTATAAACAAGACAATCAATTTGAGAGGGACTGAAATTAGCATAGGAGTCCTCCTTTGTGACTTAATAAAATTGAATTAAAAGCTGATGGAATTACATCCTTAAATTTAGCTACAGCACTATCAGACATCTTGTATAGATGTTTTTGCCCAATGGAGGGTAGTTCAGCAATAGAAAAGTTATCAAACAGTGGTCAGATAAATTAGGATTCTGTGATAACACTGCTATATGTTCAATTTCAATACCATATACCGGAACAAGGTCATGGGTGTGGTTAAAACAGTGAGTCGGTTCATGAACACTCTGAGAGAAGCCAATTGAATCTAACAGAATCTAAGCGGAGTTCCCACAGGACTTCAGCGGCGAGACTACAGCTAGCTGTCTAATGCCGTGTTCAGACGAAACGCGATTTTCCGCCTCGCAGCGCTTTCCACGCGCGAGTACATTCGCTGCAAGTGTTCACACACAATGCGAGAAGGCGATTTTAACGCGATGAGGTGAATAAACACAATTCACCATTACTACAACTGTATGAAACCAAAGTAAACATTTTGCGGTGATTAAATAGCAATAAACAGATTAAACTGATGCCGAAATAACCACAACATGATGCAGATTTGTTAAACATTTGAATTCATGCTTTGTCAGGTCTGTCAGCAAGACAGCAGGACAACAACTTATAAAATGTTTGTTTTCTGAACGGAGTTTGGATCGATCAGGGCTGTGCTATGCTAACTTGGTCACAGTAAAGTACAATGTCAGCTTTAATAAAGTTACAGACAAATGTTTTCTGAACTCACCAGGTAGTTCAACCTCCTCGCTTTCTTTTCTCCAAGTAATGTCCAGCTTTGTCCCGTTTTTATATAAATATGAAATCGTAGTCCGACAGAGCTAACGACGCTCACAACAATACTGTAACCGGATGTGCATGGAATCTAGCTGCTGAGAAGCTCCAGTCAAGATAAATCAACGTTGAAATCCCCAAAATTAAAGTAAAACGCTAATTTAATAAAAACATTGAACTCCGAGCTCCTCCTCTGAGTAAACGGCATAGTTGTCAGAACCGAATCCGACCAACTTGTAGGTATTTATTTCTCCGAAGGTTGGAGCGCTGCTCCCTGCTCCTCTAGCCTAAGTTTAGCAGCTGTCACCCGGCCTGCAGATTTTCAATCCCCCGCTCTGCCTGGCCCTCTGCACACAACGCTCTGAAGCCTCGGTGACGTATGGACAATCTCAACACTGATAGGCTATCGCGACTCAGCGTTGCGCGTCTTTTTCGCTTGAGTTGAAAATATTCAACTCACGCGAATTCCATCGCGTTGCCATCGCGTCGCCGGCCCCGCCTCTTCGCGTCGCTTTGTGCCGCCCGACTGGAAATCGCGGCTCAACGTGTCTTTGCATTGACTTTGTATGTAAACTCACCGCCCCAAACGCTCGATTCGCGTTTGGTGTGAAAGCACCATAAAACACTATTTAGGTGAATTTAAACAATGGCTAACTTGCTAAACGCATCTTGTTGTCATGTAAGAGCCCTGTTCATGTTGTACAGACATTTTAATTGGATTTTGAGTCTGTTAAGAGGCACAAAGACACACTTTATGTAAATGCCCCCATAACTGCTGTAGCAGCTCGTTTTTTTCTATAGACAGTACTCACAAAGGTATAACGATCGAGATTAACTTAAAAATTGAGTTCTCCTTTAAGGACTAAAGTTGACAAAAACTCTGCAAATTCAGATAAGAATTAAGAGTATGGACCAGGTGCTCGGTACACTATAACAAATAGAATTGGTTGCAGTGATTTCCAGCTTGGGTGTGAAAGACTCAGAACAAGGCTTTCAAATGAGTTATAATTTAGTTTAGGTTTAGAGCTGATTAATAGGCTAGAGTCAAAGAAAGGTGCTAGAGTCAAAACTCCACCTCCTCGGCCTGTGCAGCGAGTTATGTGAGTGTTAATATAACTGAATTCATTTAGGCTCACATATGCTCCATCACCCAGCCAGGTTAAGACAAAATAAATAAATAGTATAATCTGATATCAATTCATTTACTAGTACACCTTTAGAGGAAATAGATCTGGGCCCGTATTCATAAAGAATCTAAGAATCCTCTCAGAAAACTCTTAATTTAGCTAAAAAACTTTTACGTAGGAGTCTTAGCTTAAGAGCGATCAGGGACTGATCTGAGAGCAACTCTGAGCAAGGAAAAGACAAAAACTTTTATCTTAGTGAGGAGGCAGGGTTGACCCCGTTGCTATGTATGACACAATCTTTTGAAGACTGTGATTGGTTGGTTGTCCAAGAAGGAAAAAAAGAGTGATTCTAGTGTAGGTTATATTCTAAGCCTTCACTTTGGAAATTACATGCGTAATATTATTTGACCGTTCTCTGCTCATACACACACACACACACACACATTATATATATGTGTATATAATATATATATATATATAAGTATATATATAATATATTATATATATATAAGTATATATAATATATGTGTATATTTATTTACCATGCTGTTAATTTCCTATAAGGTATTTGATTGGCTTGGAATGATAAAAATTGTTCCACTCTTTCCAATTACACTGATTGCTGGCGTTTCTATTTAAGTGGTGGTTTGAATGTTGGTTTTAATGGATCAAACACAGAATCAAAACCAAGAAGGGCGAGAAAGCCCAACTGGACCAATTAGTGGATAAACACAAGGCAATTCTAAAAGGAAAATTCGGGCCAGGTGTCACAGCACGGGGCGAGAAGCAGACGAGGGAGCGTAGCCTATAGCTCAAACTATTAACGGTACATTCTCGTTGTGTGCAAGAGGGAAGCTGCGATATTCATAAATGCAGTTTTTTGAGCCTGCAAGGTGGGAATGTCCAGTGGAAACAAAATGAACTGCGACACAATAAGAGGTTCTGAAAGTGCTGTAATTGTTTGTGTGATCACACTTACAGAAGGTTGTGACAGACCCAAATCATCACGCTGCATTGCCAAATATCCTAATGTAGTGATTACTTTCATTCCTGCCTGTGTCGGGGATGTTTGCGCGTATCTAATAAGATCAGTCACAAACACGATCCCTGCACGATCTAATCTATAGCGTCTGATTAACTCACTGTCATCCGTTGTCTGCAACACATTTCTTCTCCGTCTTCGTCTTTCTGCCATTTTCTCCTCTACTAAAGAAACTCTTAAGCCTCTTAAAAGTCCTCGTCCGTGCTCCTAACAATTCTGAGCTTAAGAGCTCTTTTAAGTGTTAAGATGCTTTATGAATTACTTTTTTCTTTAGTAGGATTTTTTCTTTAATTTTAAGAGTAAACACCCACTTTTCTAAGAATTTTCTTGAATTACGTCACTAGGAGCTACTCTTAGCCTTAAGATTCTTTATGAATACGGGCCCTGATTCCAGAGTCCACATTTAATTCTCCTATTCTTTTGCACTATTGCACTTGTTTTGATGATTATGCAGTTTCTATGAACAGCTCTTCTTCTGTTTACCTTCTGTCTACTATTTAAATAATTTCAATGGTCGGGAGGTAGACTATGGGGTTTTGGCTAGGTAACTCCTGAAATAAAAGGGCACAGAAGTGTATTAGACTTGGACTCTGCCTCCTGGTCTCTCTAGATTCATCCCATTCATCTCAAGTGGGATGAATGCTGTCTCTCCGACCAGGTCTTCTCCAGAAAGTCTGCCAATGATCTACAAAGCCCTCATTGTTTTTTGGACACCACCTCGACAGCGTCACTGGTCAGATTTGGCAGGGGTCCAGAGAAAACTACAGTGTCTGACATTGTTTTTGCATATGTACACATCGACTCAACATTAATCTTAGTGACCTCTGACTGACCGGAGTCATTACTGCTGATGTGAATAACAGTCTTACAGTATGTATTTTTATCCTTAGCCAGCAGTTTAAAATAAGACTTGCTTTTGCCCGCTCTGGCCACAAGGGTGAAACTAACTATGGCGTCTGGATTCGCCAACTTCACGTTTCTCAAAATGGAGCTGCCAATAATCAGAGTTGGTTTCTCAGCGGGTGTGTCGCCGAGTTGGGAAAATCTGTTAGAAATGTGAACAGGTTGGTTGTGACCTGTGAAATTGAACCTGTGATTGACTCTGCCGAATGTTGGCAACTTATACGTAAAAACCGCAGGTGCAGCCAGTGGCCCAGCTGGATTACAAGGGCCCACAAGGAGGGATGCAACAAATGCCATGTGGATCATGATTATATCCTGTCATTTGTTCATTCATACTGTCTAGGCCTATAATGAGTTGCGCTTGTGTGCTTTTCTTGATCGCTGTTTGTTCTGTGGTTAATGACATGCTGTGTCAGCTAATTTGTGTTCATTTGTTACTGTAGGCTGGCTAAAGCTATTTCACTTGTTTAATAGTCCAGAAAGCAGGCTGTGCTGGTTTGAGTAGTTCAAAGACTAGTCAAGACTAGTTTTGACAGTTTTGACAGACTTGGCACTTCGGCTATTTGGCTGTTTTTCGTGGTGCTGATCAAAGGTTGCAGGTTTGCATTTGTGTGGTATTGTGTGTCTGTACACCCGTGTGTATGAAAGCGGGCTTTTTAGGGTTGGGGTGGGGGGCACAAGAAAAGTATTTCCACCTGGCCGATCACAATTATATTACACTGCTGTCTAGAATTCAGTCCAAATCTTGTGTTTGCTTTCTCCATCAATCATTATTATAAAACAGGTCAGCAGTCAGCGCCTATTCACGGGATAGGTTTTTGCACTTACAAACTGTAACATAGCTCACAGTGACCTGGCATTATATTTGGGCCCCATTAAGTGCTATAACAAAATCAGAGAGTGTGTTTAGAGTGAAGCAATCTGCTTCCGGACAGTGCACACATTGTGTTGTGTTATTTTACCACAATCCATCATTAAAAATTTTTTGTACAGTGTCAATTTCCTTCAGTTCATCTTCATGCCATCATACATTACAACACTCCACCACATTGTTTACTCATGTTCATGCCTTACAAGCTAAGGAGGCAGGTTTAGGATTCAGCCTAAATGCATTCCCAGTGCTCAGTTAGAGGCTCATGGTTATTGTTTGTGCCTGCAAGTTGTGTAATATTCAGTGTTGTAGCACCATCTAGTGGTCAAATAGGTTTATTACACAAACTGATCCTCAAACTAGAACTTCTCAGGTTTGAAGTAGGGTTAAATGCTCTAAAATGTCTGCCATGTTTACAGGCCAATGTGAACAGTAGAAGCTCATGATCCATTGGGCAGGCAACTGCTGGGATCTTAGTCAAGGGGTCACATACATCATACCAAAAGGGCCCCTGGAGCTGACCTCTATACCACACGTAAAGCATATCTGGCAATTCAGGTTTGGATTTATGTAGTTTTTGAAGGGTGGTGTACATTTGATGGAGGGAATTATAGTGAACCAGACGCTATTCGTCACTTTTTGAAAGCATTTGTTAAAATGTTCTGAAAAATAGCTTGCACCATGAAATGTTAACAAACAACAAATGAAAGTGCTTTAAGAAAGGTTCTTTTGCACAAAAAGAATACATGCAATACAATTTAAATATATAGAAGAAACAAATGGGCATTGTCTAAAAAAGCAAGTTAAGATTAAAAAACAAGCTGCTGATTACTGTATTATATTCTGTAAGACTTCTGTGGATAAAACAACTGACACCACCACCAACACCACGGCAAAGTGGGATATGGACATTTGAGGGTATATGTACCACGTGATCTCAACCTCAATTTTGTGATAGGAGGTGAGCTAGGAGATTACTGTTGTATAATAACAGTAATCTCCTGCCAAACTTTTGTGTTTATATCCAGTGTTAATATGCCTTTGTTCCTCTCTGGAAATCTTCTATTGTCATTCCCATCCCCAAAATAAATAGTGCTAGGGAATCACAAGATTTCAGACCTGTGGCGCTTACTTCTCTTGTAGCAAAAAACCTAGAGAAAATTCTAAAAGAAGAGGTTCTCACAGTGGTTGAGGGCAAACTTGATTCTTTTCAATTTGCCTATCAGAGGAATAAAGGTGTGGATGATGCTAAGCTTTTTATTCTGGACACACTTTATAAGCATCTGGAGAAACCCCAATCTCATGCCAGACTCTTATTTACTGACTTTTCATCAGCTTTTAACAAAATGCAGCCTCTCATTTTGATTGAAAGGCTTGCTTCTTATTTTAATTTGTCCGACCAGCTTTAAGCCTTATTTTTAAATTTTCTGACTGACAGGACACAGAGGGTTTTAGTAAATGGGGTTACTTCAAAAACCCAAGTCTCCAACACTGGTTCCCCACAAGGCTGTGTACTTTCCCCGCTACTGTTCATTTTATATACGGATAGTTGTAGGTCCTTCAAAGAGGATACTTTTCTTGTTAAATTCTCGGATGATACTGCTCTGTTGTCACTTCTCTATGGCACAGAGTCAGATCACGGTCGTGCACTTCCTGATTTCGTTTAGTGGTGTAATGATAATCTTTTAGACCTTAATGTTTCTAAAACCAAAGAACTCATTATCGATTTTAGGAAAAGAAGGACAAATACCTCAGTAAGCAGGATCCATGGTGAGGACGTAGAGATCGTAAATCACTATAAATATCTGGGTACGATTTTCGATTCTCAACTGAAGTTCGAAAGGAACTCTGAATCAGTGGTCAAACGGGCCCAGCAGAGAGTACACTTACTACGTAGGATAAATTCTTTCGGGGTTTCTAAACCTATACTGTGCACTGTGTATTTGTCGTATATTGAGAGCCTTCTTACTTTTTCTTTCATTTGTTGGTTTGGTAACATTTCAGTGAAGGATCGAAACTGTTTAAATAACATTGTGAAAGTCTGCTCCAAAATTATTGGAATTCAAATGTGTGACTTAAATTCTCTTTGGGAGAAACGTGTTCTTCAAAAAGTAAAAAGCCTGATGTATCAACATCATATTCTGGGGGATGAATTTGTTCTTATGCCATCAGGACGGCGTTATTTGCAGCCCCCTAGAAAGACTAACCGCTATGGAAGATCATTTATTCCCACAGGAATCAGTCTGTTAAATATTGAGCTGAGGAAACAATTATAGACTGATCTGTTTTTGGCACTATGCACTTTAGGAGCTACGGATTCGGAACCTTTGATGTTTTTTATTTATAAACTGTCCTTGGACCCGGACCCTATCATGTTACCCTTTTTATACACTACATTCTACATTCTATGGCTGTGTGATTGGTTGTATGTATGTACAGACGGTGTGCTGTAGAAACTGAATTGCCCTTCGGGGATTAATAAAGCTATCTGTATCTGTATCTGTATCTCTGTGCTGGAGTTCTTTTAAGAACTTGGAGGCTTCATCCAGATTATTAATAAAGTGGTTGAATTTTCATAAGAGTGTGTTTTATTCGTTTAGTTTGTCAAGCTTGTTACTTCAATATATTCCCCACAAATCTGATGTTAAAATATAAATATAGACAGATAGTGCTATATTAGACTATGAATGAGCACTTTAGAGATATAATGATAGTAATTATAATTATATACACATATATGGCTGGTCTGGTTGTACACTCAGGAAAGACTTGTGTACGGATTTAGCTGGAGTAGTGGCGATGGTCCTCAAAAGAGTCAGTTTCACCATCACTAAGGAAAAATGAAGAAACTAGATGGTTAATTGTGGTTCTAAACGCTTGATGCTAAACAGTTCACTTCACAAATCTGAGGTAGGACATTCAAAACCATTATGATAAAATATTTTTTTCAAAAAATATGATTAGCAAATCTTTTTGAAGTCCCTTCCTCAACAAAATAAATATGTTAATAATCGTAAGTGTCAATTTGTTCTTAATTCAAATGAAAAAATACTGAACATTTGTTATTTTGTTATTGAGGAAAATTATATTGCGATAACTATCATTATTGTTTTATTGCCCAGCCCTAGTACCACTGTACCAAATTTGATATGTATGAAAACAGTCCCGCACTAAACACATCCATATACCCATATTTACTCAAAGTCATGCCCACCTACTGGCAACAGGAAATGTCCCAGAAAACCCTTATTTTATTATTACCCTTAACATATTGATTATGCCATTATTGTTACACACTTCCCCATGACACAGGGAAGTTGTTGTACCTTGACTGTACATGCTCAAATCTGTACCAGATTTTACATGTTTGATAAGAGTCCCCCTCAAACACATCCACATGTCAATATTCACCCATAAGTCATAGTGCCACCTACTGGCAACCGGAAGTGACCTTCAGCGAAGCAGCCCCCGCAGAACGTTTCACTGAGGCATGTCAAATTTATGTGGCACATGTATCATGTGCAAACATACAAAAAGCCACCTAAACTAAACAGGTAGCTGGCCATTTTGAATTTAACGGTAGTTTTAGGGATCTACAGGGAATAAGTCAGAACGACTTTGTGGCGTGGTGAATCGCCATGAAACAGGATGTTGTTGTAACATCAGTGTACATGCTCACATCTGCCCCAAATGTTCCATCTCTGAGTTCCACGCTGAACACATATACAAGCCTGGACTTCTTTTTGCAGTGGAGTTCCCCCCTGCTGTGTGTTGGAAAGAATCCAGGCTTGATCTGCACTTGATTGCTCTTTCCGAAGGATCTTTAAGTGTGTTTGAACCTGAAAGTGAATCTAAGTTAAATTAATTTAAATTAAAATGAGAAAAGCAAATTTGATATTAGAGAACTGAAAGTGAACATAATTAAGTGTTGTATTTTTAGTGACGCTAAACACAGTTTAATTTGCAAATGAAATTCATTTTCATATTAAATTCAGTTTCAAGTTTATTGGAATTCAGTTTCATGCTAATAAATTCCATTTTAAATTCCATTTTAAATTATACTATTCAGTTTTTCAATACAGTTATTCAGGTTGAGCAATTTAAATTCAGATCTAAATTTGTCACGTTGCTGTCCTGAGTGCTGTGTTTTTGGGTTTTGATTCTGAGGTTTTGGTTTTGTATCTGCATGTTAGTCCTGTCTTCTGTTCCATTTAGTTCTGAGTTTATTCATCTATCAGTTAGGTATCTGTTATTTAGTCTGTGTTTTGGTTCCATGTCTTAGTTCCCAGTCCGGTGTTAATGTATTAGTATTTACTCCTGGTCTGTGTACTTCAGTGTTTATTTGTATCTGTTCACTATCTGTCTTAAGAGTAGTTCTTTGGTTATCTGTGTGCGTTTATTTATATTCCTCTGATCTGTAACCTGTGTTCTGACTGTTCCTCCAGTATCCCTCTGCCTGACTGTCTCTCTGTTTTCCCCTGCTCTCTCCCTGCCTGCCTGTATCTCGTTAGTCTCATGTCTGTCACCTGTGTTGCTCCCGCCCTGCCACCACTATATGTTTGGTGTTTCTCTTCAGTCCTCGTCTGTTTTGTTATTCTCGCGTATAGACGCTCTGTCTTGTGATGTTCTGTTTGCCTGCCCTGCCCGTCGTGTCACCCTGTTTCTGTGGATTTGGATTTCTGTTGGCTCACCAGGGCCGTTTTTCAAAAATTGTAATCTGGATTAAATTGATCCAGAATTGGAAATCCCATGTTTTGCTATGCAGGATCACCTGATCCATTTTACTTTTATGCCAGTTTTTTAAAGGAACATTGGATTGGATCACTGTGATCCAAATACCAAATTTCCGTATTAGCAAATCCTGTTTACCACAGCCTTAAATGAAACCAACAGTGTAGCAAAGAACAACAGGTAGGCAAAATACCGGTCACCAAAAATAGCCATTGTTTTTTAATTTTAAGAAACAAACACTGTAATAAACAAACATTTTACTTTCCTTATTTTGTTATAATGTTAAATAAATAAAAACAATACTATCAATAGTCAAATCATTTACACTACAGATCCCAGCTCTTTCCATCTCTGCCTGTGGGAGATGTATCTTCATCTGCACTTTTTCTGCTGCAGTTGAGTAAGCAAGATTTGTTTTGTACCCAGTTCAATTTGCATTTCTGCTCTTTCAGTTTCCTGTTTCAGTAGCAACTCATAGCTGTCACCATTATGGTTTGTAGCTGAGGAACGTTTGCGTTTTCTTGTAGGAACGTCTTGGACTGCCTTCATTAGATCCACTGGAGATCTATCTTCCTCCTCATTCACTGAAGTCAAGTCCAGCATTCTTCTGAAGTCCTAATCTCTGTAATTTTGGCCTCTCCATCTGCTTCTATGCCTTCAATGCCATGCAGAGCTTCTGATTTTTTTCCTCCTATGATATCAAGGACCATATCAGTGAAATCACCCCTCTTATATGTCTTGTTACCTGTTCAGGGTTCTTTGCTTCAGTAAGGTCTTTCGTTGCCTTAGCCCAAAGGTTCTACCATTGAAACATTACTTGTTTTATGGTCCTCTTTTGGCCAGACCCCATGGCATTGACATGATTGGTTATGTCCTCCCAAATGTTGTTTTCCTTTTTTGGTCAGTTCTCCACCCTTTGCAGAGATGAAACCTCCTACTATTGAGGCAAAACTGGCCCAAACACCCTCCAGCATTGCACAGGTTTCTGCCAAAGTGAAATTAGGCCCTTTTGATTCCATGGTTCCAACCCTGTGGTGTCGCCAGCACTGGTCTTAACAGCCTTGAGCATGATCGCTTTGGCTTGTGCTCAATTAGGCTTACACCAATCAGCTCATTGCAGGTTAATGGGTGACACCATTTAAACACATCTGTCTTTGCACCCATTTCTCTTACATCTACAGAGGCATCCACATGGCGGGTATTGTTCACCGTTACCATAGGAGAAGGTACCGTCAAAGGGTGCATGCTGCATGTGCCAAACCACTAGAGGAATACACATCAGAACAACTATATGCACGTTTTCGCTTTGGGAGAGATGACATTAAGTACATTGCAGATCTTGTCAGGCCAACACTCCAACACCAAACCCAAAGGAGTCATCCATCCAGCTTTATCCATGGAGGAACAGTGCTTAATCGCTCTGCGATTGGTGCTATTGATTGTACTCACGTGCATATCCAAGCGCCTTGTGAAAAGGAGTGGGAGTATGTCAATCGAAAGGGGAAGCACAGCATCAACATCCAACTTGTGGATGCTGACCTCATAATAACCAACTGTGTTGTGAAATAGCCAGGGTCTGTTCAATATGCACGTATTCTAAGAGAGAGTGCACTATACAGAGAGCTTCAATCCCACCGACCAAATGGCATAGCATTGGGAGACAGCGCGTATCCACTTGTGCCACCCCTTTTCCAGTTCCAAACACACCTGAGCAGGCATGCTTCAACTCCTCACATTGCAAAACAAGATGTGCCATTAAGCGCCTATATGGAGTCCTGAAGTGTCTTAAATGTTGTCTTCGGGTAAAATTTGACCCGTTTTCAAATTATTTTGTATGAAAAATATGGTTTTCTTTCATGAAATTACACCAAAATAAAATAACATGGATGGTTCCACACTACACTCTAAACAAACAAACAAAATGATCACTACTTTCACTGAATTGTGGGTATTTAATTCAAATTTGTTCCAATTTTGGTCTTCCTGGGTCAGATTTGACTCGGTGTTGGTCAATAAGTCACAGTGTTTTGCTTTTCAGCAGATGAACACCTGCGAACACAAATCCATGCGCGCACGCACACACACACACACACACAACAGCACGCTGTGCACGTGACAAACTCGCTGCCATTCATGATGTATGGGACAAGTGGGTGTGTCTCCTGCAGCAGATGTACAACCCAGGAGGAGAAGTGACTGTGAAAACATGCCAAATAAACCTAGGAAATATGGCATAAAGATCTGGACAGCGTGCAATGCCAGGACCAGCTATGCATACAACATGCAAGTGTACACTGGAAAACCTGCTGATAGACAGCCAGAAAAAAAACACTGCAAGTGTGTGGTTCTTGAGATGACAGAAGGTCTCTGTGGACAAACATCACATGTGATAATTTTTTTTACATCACGTGCCCTTGGCCAGGAGCTGCTCAAGTGAAAGCTGTCCATGGTGTGAACAGTAAAGAAGAATAAACCTGAGCTTCCACCACCACTGCTTGCCATAAAAGACAGGGCTCGATATTCTTCCAAGTTTGCGTTCTCTGAGACACATACTTTTGTGTCCTATTGTCCCAGAAAGGGAAGTAATGTGCTTCTGATGAGCACTCTTCATTGGGATACAAGAGTGATCTCAAAGCCAGCATCAGGTGCAAAAATTGCATGGCAAACATTTGCAAAAAACATGCCATTACCACCACAAACTGCCCATCATGCAGATGAAAGCACATTCACAGAGATACACACCTGCACTTACACATGGAAACACACAAACACACACACACATTTATGTGTTTGAATCTATTATACAAGTTTTGAAATGTTGAAACTAAAGTTTTAAGTTTTAGAAGTAAATCTTGACTGCTCTATGTAAATTAATTTATTTAGCTCTTTGTTTAGTCTGTTTTATGTGAATAAAGTTCCATCATATTTTGACCTAGGAATATATATCAGTCTCTGATTATCCAAAATAAATAATAATTTCTGCTGTTTTTCCTAAAAAATGTGAAAATCTGACCTCCATGCACAGTCACGGTTCTGGAACCGTACTCCTTGATAGGGGGTGGACACTATTCTTCTCTGGAGTTGCTCAAGGTGTGAGGCCCCAGGCAGGTGTGGGGATACAAGTCTCAGGCTGAGCGCCGCTATGTTGGAGTTTACTCTGGTGAACGAGAGGGTCGCCTCCCTATGCCCTATTCGGTTAGTGGGAGGGGAAACTCTGACTGTTTATGCATGAAGATCGATGATCGATTTTGTAATTGTTTCATCTGATTTGAGGCTGCATGTTTCGGACACTGGGGGAAGACTCTGGACAGACCTGGTAAGCCCAAACAGGTAGTGCGGGTGAACTGGGAACATCTGGAGGAGGCCCCTGTCCGTGAGATCTTCAACTCAGACCTCCGGCGGAGCTTCTTATCCATCCCTGTGGAGGTTGGGGACATTGAACATGAGTGGGCAATGTTCAAAGCCTTTATTGCTGAAGCCTCAGCAGAAGGTTGTGGTCTGAAGGTCTTAGGTGCCTCGAGGGCGGGTAGCCCCCAAACACCGTGGTGGACAGGGAAGCCGTCCGACTGAAGAAGGGATTTGTTGTCTCGGAGGACTGTGGAGGCAGCTACAGCCTCTGCCGTGGCAGATGCAAAGTAGCGGGTGTGGGAGAAGTTTGGAGAAGACATGGAGAAGGGCTTTCGGTCAGCACCAAAGTGCTTCTGGAGAACTGTCTGCCATCTCAGTACGGGGAACTGTTCAAGCTGTGTACAGTAAGGATGGGAACCTGTTGACCCCAACTGGGGAGGTAATTGGGCAGTGAAAGGAACACTTTGAGGAACTCCTAAATCTGACATACACGCCCAATCTGGCCTATCCTAAATCTGGCCATCCGCAAGGTGCTCAGAGTAGAGCTGCTGCTCCTTTGCGTTGAAAGGAGCCAGTTGAGGTGGTTTGGGCATCTGGTAAGGATCCTGGACGCCTCCTGGATGCCTCTCTAGGGAGGTGTTCCAGGCACGTCCAGCTGGGAGGAGGCCTCGGGGAAACCCAGGACTTGGCGGAGAGATTATATCTCCACACTGGCCTGGGAATGCCTTGGGATAAGCGGATAAAGATGGATGGGTAGAGGAAGCTAGTGAGAATCTATGTCAAAAAGGTTCAAAAATTAAATTTTGCCTTAACTATCACAGGAGTTGCATCTTTTATATTTCCCAATCACAATCTTTCTACGAAGCCACAACTTCTTACACAAAAAATGCCTGTGCTGCAGAATCTAGATCCCACAAATGCTTTATCCATCTATGTTTTCTGTTTTCTGTGGTGTATAAAAACCTTTGATAATGAACTGTTATGTTTTAATACCTTAGAATGAGCCATTTATCACTATTATTATTATTATTATTATTATTATTATTATTAATTTTATTAACAAAGTGTAGGTTTACTACATCAGGAATATATCTAACTTATCTTACTTTGTTCTTACTCTACACTTTTCTCTAACAATCTCTACTAAGTGTGCCTATTAGAGAACACACACACTTTTGTGCCAAAAATGGAACATCTTCAACCATACCTCTTACTCATTAGTCAGCCACTAATTTAGCAGAAGAGGATCAGGACAAGATTTGAATTTTTCCGTTTTGTTTCCCATGTTTTCTCCCATGTTTTCTCTTTCAAATTTCACACAGACCATCGGGAGTGCGTGGAAGTAAGTAATAAGTTCCCCGAGTTTGGTGAAGATCGGACGTTGCAAAGTTAAGATCTGAAATAACATCCTGTTTTTAGCCTTTGCGCAAATCTTTGTTAGCTTGTAATCCAGCCGCTTTTTGTTGGATCAAAATTCCCTCTACAAACTTTCTTCGGCTTGGTCCAGAGAAGGTCCGTGCCAATTTTCGTTCGATCGGAGTTGCGGCTTCGGAGGAGTTAATTTTCCAGTTTTCACGATTTGTCGAAATGAAAACATCATCACACAGAGGCGTGTCCTACACCATCGGAATCGGCAGCATCCCCCAAATATGGAGTCATATGATTTATGAATGTGCGATGTAGTGGGCCGTAGTTATGAGGCAAAATGATGTCCTTTGGATGAAAATCCCATTGAAATAAATGGAGTATTTGAGCTTCGATTGTAGCGCCACCTTTAGACCGAAGTTCACCAAATTTTTCAGTTGTGTTCAGGGCCCCATGGGAAATAATTGACCCAAATTTGGTTATAATCGGACTTGTGGTTATGGAGATATAAAATGAATGTAAGTCAATGGGATTTTTTTTTGGTAGCGCCAACTAGCGGCTAATTGAACCAACTTTTGCACAGCCCTTTGGGGGGGGAGTTAATTAAAATAGGTATTTGAGTTTTCGCAATTTCGCAAAATGAAACTTTCATTGCACAGAGGCGTGTCCTACACCATAGTAATCGGCACCATCCGCCAAACACGTAGACATAGGTTTTATGAATGTGTGATGTAGTAGGCCGTAGTTATGAGGTAAAATGTCCATAGTTTGAAAATCCTATTGAAATGAATGGGGTATTTGAGCACCACCTTTTGGCCAAACTGCACCAAATTTTTTGTGGTGTCATCAGGGGCCTATGGGAAACAATTGACCCAAATTTGGTTTGAATCGGACTTGTGGTTATGGAGATATAAAATGAATGTAAGTCAATGGGATTTTTGAAAACGAGAACGATTCCAATAGGGTTCCCAGCCACTTCGTGGTACTGGGCACCGCGATGCCTTGCATCCGCGGTTTCCCTGCCCACTTCGGGCTTTGACCCCTAATTAAAATAAAAACAATTCACAATCATCACTACTTTCATGTAAGGCACGGACGGGCTAGGTTTTAATAATTACACAATTATTCCTAGTGATCAGTTAGTAGTAATTGCTTAATCATTTCCATAAATTTATCAAAGTCGTGACTCCTCCGTCCAGTGATGTAGTGAGTACACACACACAGTTCATGTGATTTAGGTGAAATTTATTAACTAACTAAAGTGAATACACAGTGAGGTTAAATATATCAAAGAAATAAAACAACGATAATGATTAAACAAACAGAATGCAATCAATAAGGATAATGGAATTCAATGTGGACTTAGTTGGTCTATTGTGAAAGGATTTGTCTCTAAGAGAACAAGGGAACGAAGGAACGCAAGTTGTGATAATAATTTGGCTAGGAGTTTATGCTAAAGGATTAAAGAAAAAGGCTGAGGATTAAAGCTAATTATGGACATCAACTCGACCACAGAATGTAGCTTGCTTTGTCTTACTGCTTTGTTGGTTTCTCAGCCAGATGGTGTTTAGGCGGTTCCACGACTAGTTAGCGCTCAGGTCCAGGGGTCCAATTTCAGCAGCTTGGTACACCAGGACCAGCTTTTTACTAGCAGGTTTGTCCTGGAGGTCCATCCTAGGCGGCTTGTGGTTGAAGAAACTTGCAGTGATAGGCCGTTAGCTTGGCTTGGGTTCATCGGTTTGATGTCCTCTGGATCACTGCTGGTGTAACGGACCCACGTGGCTGGGTTCAAACTTTGGTGGGAGCAGCAGAAGTTAATTCGATTGACTCACCAGTTTCAGAGATTATTCTTATTTTAGATGGATTCCAGTGCACCTTCTGGCCTTTTGAGAGACCTTTGCCAGTAGCGAATCAGAACCTACATTTAAGGAAAAGTTTTTACAAATTATGGACATAGTGAGGTGTGTGTGTGTGTGTGTGTTGTGTGTGTGTGTGTGCGTGCCCTTACCCCATATATTACAACCAGAAGAGGATAAGAGGACCAAGAGCACACATCATCATGTAAGAAATTTGAGACATTAAAGCAATGATGATTGAAAAAATACTATGTACATATTTCATTTTGTATGTTAATCAAGATCATGGAGGAGAGAGAGGACGACTTGGCGGCCCTTTACGTCCTCAATGATCATTGCCCTTCCTTGTAAGTTTGTCTTGTACAGAATCTCCATCACATCCTTGAATCACATGGCTTGTCAAGGGTGAGAAGACTTTACATAAGAGCTTTCCTGAGTTGGTCATCTGTAGAACTTCACAGCAGGATGTTGGGCTAACAATGTAAACATTATTAGGATGTTTCATTTATATTGGTCTCTCTTCACTTGCTTCACTTTGAATCTGTGAACGTTCTTGGAGCTGTTTTGCTACTTGGATTAGAACATGGTTTCCTGATCTGACCATTTTTTTCCCAGCTGGTGCAGTTAGCTCTCCAACGGGAATGCACTGCATTTGTCTGATTCATATGTAGTGGCATCAGCAGTGAGGTGAATCAGTGAGTGAACATTGTACACTAGAAATTATTCTCCATAAATGTGCCGGCCTTGCTCAACAACATATGTAAGGAGTTCATGGGCATACAATATTGTAGGCTTGTTTTAAATGTGGAGACACTAGTATACAAATTGCCACACTAAAGGCCATGAAATGACTATTCAGATTTTCTGGCAGAATTCCTCGCATAACAACCTTTCCCGTGTATGTTTCCCTCAAAGTGAGGTCATACACCCTTCCCAGTTGGCTTTTTGGGTGCATTCGTCACAGCCATAGTAACTGGAGAATTGTTTGATACACTTGAGCATGGCTTTTGCTTGTCCATCACATGTAATACATCTCAGTCAACAAAGTATTGTTTCAAGCCGTTCAGTTCATCTGCTATTACTTTAATGAAGTCCAGTGATTTGGGCTTGGCCTCAGTAAAGGCTATGTTCAAAGGAAATGTGTTTTCTGGTTTTAGATGTACTGTGCAAAGTACAGGCCAGAAGGATTTACCAGAGCTCTTAAAGAGGAGAATTCCATCTACACAGAGTAATCTTGATCTCAGTGGTGTTTCTAACATAACTGTAGGGATACCAATTCAGGTAATTAATTATTCTGTCACTCCAAATTTAACACAGTCCACTCCAGACACCATTTGGCTTTCAACATGATGCGTTTTTAATAATGTTTTAGGAGTGGATGGCAGGTGTTTATGTCTTTGATCCCAAAGAATTTTCAGCAGTGAGTCTGCAGCATTGTGCTTGACGTTATACTGGCTGATCCATGTCTTTAAGTCCTCAGCTAATTTGTAAGTGGTTATATCAGTGTTGGCAGTATTCTCAAAAATCATTTTTCCCATGTTGCTACTGGAACATTCATGTTTTCTGTGTCTACAGCTACTGAATGTTCCAGGGGGAACATTGAGGTATTGTGAAATGACATTTCATCAATATCACTATCAAATCCTTTAGTCATTGTATGTTGCCTGACTCCCATGGTGGCATATCACCACTATTTTGTTCTTGACTGTCTGGCACAAAACTAGGATGAGCAACATTACTCTCCCAAACTGAAAAAAAAATTGAAGTATTATTTACTTGGGAAAACCTAGGAAGGTTTTTGCACTTAGAAATTGTAAGTAAATTCTACTAGGGCAATCATCAAGTAAACTTTACTTGCAGTTGCAATTTGTCCTTAATGTTTTTGTTTATTAAAATGAACAAAAAAATAAGGCAACTGTTTCATTTAACAACCCATTTATTTTTCTTGAAATGTGAAAAAATATTCCTGCAAATTTGCATGCCAAAACAAACAAGGTATAGTTCACCCTAATCACCCTAGTTATTTACTCACCCCTTTGTCAATAGAAGGATTGGTGAAGATTGTGAGACGTTTTTTCCATTCAACTGCAGTGAGCGGTATCTTAGCTTCAAACGCCAAAAATACAACAATAATCAATAAAATGTCTCCATATAGTCAGCTGCAAATATGGCTTTCACGCCAAAAAAATTCTAACAAAAGGTTTCTCAGTTTCCCCCCTGTGTGTGCTCTCCCCCTCTCTCTCTGCTCCTGAGCCCAGCTGACAGTCCGCACCTGCACCTCGTCAGCCACCTCCTCTGCCTGCCACACCTGCCAGCAATCAACCTCATCTCTGCCTGTATATCAACCCCGGTTCTCCACACAGTCTTCACTTAATGGTCGTTGCTCCTAACCTGTTGCGTCCCCACCTTCATCACTCAAGCGCTTGTGTAATCTGTGTCATCTCTGTTTCCCTGGACTTTGTTTTCCCTGTGTCTAACCCTGCCTGCCTGCATGTCTGTCTACCCTCCAGGTTCCCTCACTTCCGTCCTCCGTTGTGTCAGCTGGGCTCGCCCCCCTGCCCTCTCCCCTCAGACCTCCTCCACAGCGTCCTCCCGGCTCTTCTTCATGCCTAGCCAGTCTGCCTGCCACCACATTCCTCCACCAACCCCCCTGGTCAGTTCTCCCGTGCCTCCTCTCTTCCTCGGCCCCAGTGCCTCCCGGCTCCCTTGTCTCAGTAATGCACTTACAATAAAGACTACTTATTGAAAGGATGCATTTTGTTTCTTTTGAGTTGTTATAACAGACAATGATCAGCCTTAGCTATCCAATACTTAATTCTGTCATCAAGCAATTTACAATTTTATCATCCAAGTAAATTTATGTTTTGTTTAAATACATAATGTGGTAAATTTAGATTAAAATTTGGTTCTTTTTATCTTTTCTATCGTATTGATACTAGGGCTGGACCTGAATATTCCACTGTTGGGTACACATTCGATTTTCAATTTTGAGATTGAGGGTTTTTTCGTGCGCCTGATCTTCGCTGACAGCAGTGAACATAACGCTCCAGTTCACATCAAAGGGGAAACCAATTGAAGCCTTCAGCTGTGTGGGAGCACTGAGTGATGACAGCAGTAGTGTGGAAGTTATGGTGTTTATTCATTTTACAATTTCATTACAGATCAAAATGGTCAAATTTCCTACATAATCAGTAAACTGTAGGCTGGAAAGAAACAAACAACATAATGAGCTCATTTAAATAATTAGTCTGATTGTATAAGAATAGCATTTAGTTGCTATGATAAAAGTTAAAAGTGAAGTTCGCATGATAAGGTGTTTAGTTCTGCTACCGGAAATACCGCTCATCCCGTCAGCTCTCCGCCTGGCACCCCACCTGACTAAACTATTCCCAGATTCTGCTCTGGACCTGCTTGGATCAGACTCTGTCACTCTGGACTCTCAGCTACGGTTCCCCCTGCTCTATACAGCAGCCACCAACCCGATTCGGCACGCATCTATTTTGACTCTGCCTCGCTTTTCACCTGCTCAATATACGATCCTTTTAACCTGCAATAAATATTCCTCTTTTACCTAACTTCTCCTTTTCTTAGTCTTGCACTTGGGTCTGCTAGCCTTGCCATAACAAAGTTAAAAACAAAGTTATGGTAATAATCACTTACTTAGCCTAGCTATGCAAATAAATAAAACGAGCGCTCTCTCTCACGCACACCAGTCCCGCCGTTATCTCTCCCCTTCCGATCCTCCCTCCCTCAGCAGAACTTCTTGGGCATTTGTCCTTCTTCTGCTGTTCTGCTTCTATCTATGAAATACATACCTGTAGCTCATGAAACGACAGCTTGTTTATCAACCCAGGTTTAAACAATCAGCTTAACGGGACAACTGCGCACCGCAGTGGCGGAACGGGATAATTACTGTCGAAGTGTCGAAGCTCCAGAAATTACATTTCAGCCAGCCCTCATTGATTGGAATTTTCTGACAATTATTTGATGGTTCAAGCAAGTTGTATTTAAAGGGGAAGTGAAAAGAATTCAATAAAATGTACTCAAGTGAACTTCGTGATCTGAAAATGTTTGAATTTACCCTGTAGTCCTCCCCTTAAGCCTCCCCCAGGAATTCCTGTAGGGTGAGAATAATGGCCTCCCGTCTCACTTCAACGTGTCGTTGACAAACAGATATAAAAATACTTGTGTAGGAAGTACTATATGAATTCACTAATCTAGACATACACAGAAGCGACATCAAAATTCATACAAAACTATCATATCCTGGATCTGCATTGGTTGGTCCTCTGAGGGCATTACTCTAAACTGCTGTAGGTTCATCAACTTCAAAGTCTCCCCTCTCCATTTCTCTCCCTGTCTTTCCCTGACTCTCACAGACTCAAACACAAAAACCTTTTTTATTCTCCCTGTTGTGTAAACAATTAAATTTCCTTTGTCTGTGCAAGGCAGGGTTGAATATGCTTGAGCTGAAGTGCAGTTTTTGAATACACATGCAACAACTTCAAATGGCTTCCAAGATGTTCAAAATATTGCCTCTCTGAATGAAAACAAGCGAAATGCACAGGACACATGTTTTAGATTTCATCTTTTTTACAGACAGAAATAAATCAAACCTCATCTGAAGTAGATTTTCATATCAGCATAAAAATCAACTTAAAACTAAGAATAAGAGGTAGGATTTTAGATTTACCTTACATTAGCCGTACAGTCAAACACTGTAGCAGGAGAACTTTTCCAGTGGAGGCTGTAAAATACAAAGAAATCTATTAATGCATCAGACTCAGGGTGTACTCACACTAGCCAGTTTGAACCGTGCCCGAGTGCGTTTGACCACCAAAGCGCGGTTCGTTTGACTAGTGTGAGTGCTCCGAACCGTGCCCGGGCGCGGCTCGATTAGCCGGCCCTGGCCCGCTTGGAAGAGGTGGGCCAGAGCACGGTTCAGTTGGACTCGGGCTCGGTTCGCATGCAGTGTGAGCGCTAACCGTGCTGGAGCACGGAACAGGACGCGTGATGTAATGTTTTTGCGACGATCCAAAACCACCATGGCGGGTAAAGGGTCGCTTTGGTCTACGGAAGAGGTGCAATGCTCGTTGGAAATTTGGGCAGATGAGAGCATACAAGAACAGCTGGACAAAACGCATAAAAACTCAGATATATTTAGAAAAATCCGTGACTATCTTCTTCGTCATGGATATCAAAGAACTACCGAGCAGTGTAGAGACAAGGTAAAAAAAACTGGTACCTGGCAAACCTCCTCATACGTGCAGCACGATTTCTTGAAAATTTTCGCCGCCACTAAGGCGACACATCTGTTTTAAATAACAGGCTGTGAGAGGGCTGTGGACCACCGTGGACCAAACGAAACAAAATTATCCACAAAGAAAACAGAGCGATTGGTTCCATTGTGTGTCAGGGAGCGCCGCTCTTCTTGTTTATCCCGAAACCGTCGCACCATAATGACGTAAGCGTGCTCCGGCACGAATGCTGAAACCCAATGTGAGTGCAGGCCAGAGGGGGCGTGGGGAGGGGGGACAATCGTACTCGGGCCCGGTTCATGGCAACCGTGCCGTGTGAGTACACCCTCAAAGTTACTCTAATGCCAGGGATAATGGAGAAGCAGCATTTCTTGGGCTTTATTCACATCACTACAATAGATATAACATCAGATTGTCCTTTCAACTTTTGTATGCATTACATTATATGCGGTGCAACACATAACTTCACAATTCGAAATATATTCTGCTTCATTTTAATTTGGAATATTACGTATATTCTGTGATGATGATAAACCTCTTACAACATGACGTGCAAAGCACTACACAAAATATATATAATTTTTTTTTTTTTTTTTACCTGAACAGCCAGATGGCTTTGCTTGTGACAGAGCTTGTTGTAGTTGCTGCTTGAGAGGGCACTGTCAAATGTAGAAAGTTGTTGCTTTGGGCTTAAACACAAAGACAAAATAATACATTAAAATTACAGGAAATGCTACATTAAAACTACAGAATCATGTAACCAAAATTAACTGTACCACTGTCAAACCAATATTTTTGATAATATGCTGTCAAAATATTTTAAAATATCGCTCTGATCTTATAAATTATACATCTTTCTGACAGAATCGGAACCATTTCCACATATGTTAAATCTCAAATTAAGAAAATCCTGCATTTTTGCTGCTGTGATTCTGTTCTTCTCCTCAAAAGCAGTAGAGCTAGATCTAGATTCACATTGTCGAGAGAGAGAGCTGTGTCATGTGTCAAGAATAGTGCAGAATCAAAATTTAAACAGTGTAATCAAAATCATAATATAGAACAATATATTGGAATATATAATATATAGAGAATAAAATATACAGCAACAGTAAGAAATAAATCTGAAATGTCAATAAATTAAATCATGTTTTACATGATAAACAGTGAAATTTTGTGGGAATGAACATCTCTCCTGTTTGCTCTGCAGATGCATAGACTGTCTCAGTAAGATTTTAGATTTGTGGCAAACAGTACACTGCAAAATAACAAAAACGATAGCTTCCTCTTTAGCTTATTTATAATAATTAGCATCAGGGTTTTGGTGAGGTCTGGCAGAGGCTGCTGTGAAGCGCACAGCCTCTACAGGCCTCTATGATCGAGGATTAAACTGTAACACTGCTCCGGAGCAGGTTATGTTCAGCATAAGTTACTATGGAGATCTACCCCGGTAAGAAGTGAACCACCTTTGTGGTACTGAAAACCCAGGGTTAACCCCGAAGTTACCTGGATAAGCTCAAATCCTGCTTCGTGGTACAGGCCTCTGGTGTGGAAATAAAGACAAAAATAATGTCAAGTTTCCCCATGTCAAGAAGGTGCACAATATTCAGGTTCATCATGCAATACAAGCTCTAGGTCGCCACACATTAGTAGCTAGTGACCCATTGCTGTGACTGAAGGACAGACAACAATCATGATTAGCAAGTAATGCGTTTATTTATGTACAAGTGTACAGCCTTTACATATGTAGTCTCACTCTGTGGGGGGATTGCCAACACACACTGTGTGTGTATCAGAGGCTGCAGGTGGTGCACTCGATCTGAAAGGAAAAACTGACCTTAGATAATTGCCATACATTTTGTCAGATTTACGTGAAACATCCAGAAAAGGATGCACATTAAAGCTCACCATTAGATAGAAGACTACTACATTAATTCCTAAGATTGTGTAATAATGTGTCAGATTATAGATTCAAATCTTAGCTGTGTGAGAGTCTGTGTGTTGTCGGATTCCAACAGCTGCACCAGTGTCCTCAGAAAGTGCAAAGACATGCAAGTTAGGTGAATGAAACTAGACATTTTAAATAAGTGTGATTCTAAGAGTTCACCCAGTGATGTTGAGTTAACACATCCAAGGTGGATCCCAGTCTTCCAGCCAAGCATCGGGCCTGCAGTTGAATTAAGATTACCCACTCATCTGTGTCAGCCCCTGAACTCTCCTCATCACAAGCCCGACACAGCTGGGAGAGATCATCTGTAAAATAGAATATAGGAATTAATGTTGTCCTAAATTTATACAGACACAACATATATACTAGATTGAGTACCGCATACCTGTGCCAGGTATAAGGACACTGCTATACTTAGCCTTAATTTGGCCACCCCTTCCTGGTTCACAGGACACTGGACAGGTTCCTCCTGCAAGATCTGCTCCACAAGCTAAAAAAAAAGAACTCTGCTAAGAACAATCCTGATGAACATTGTGATGCTTGATGGCCACAGAGATAATGACATTGTTACCTTGCACACAAACACTCCACATGATGTTGTGTCCTTTTGTTTTGGAAGGTGAATTGTGGAGCATGTCCACCTCCCGATGGCTTCAGTTGAATGTTACAATGACTTCACAGGTACAAGCTCATGTAAGCCTAGGTAAACACGCAAAGAAAACTATCAATCCATAGTGCATGAATACATGATTTTTTTTTGAAGCTGATACTTCACTCACATTGTCACATCCCTGCAGTGAATGAGTTGTTTTTCCGTGGCCCCAAATGGGTCCACGAACAAGGACCAGTTCTCCTTGAGATACATGATCTATGGAAATGCAATTCAAATATATAAGAAATGCCTCGTACACCTGATGGTTCGTGGCTTGGATCTGAATTTGTTAACATTTGGAGATTGCTTACAATGAGAGTCCAGTGTCCCTGGTGGCAAACAGCTCCAGCAGCCACATCACGATTTGAAAGGTCACGCTAAGAACAAAAAAAAGAAGAAAACTCACAACACAAAACCAAAAACACATTACACAAACATCAGAAAAAATTTGGAACAATAAAACTTCTTGCTCATCCTTCTATTTCTGGGAGCCCTTCCAGACCTCAGTCATAGTATAGGAATCAATTATCCTAGCCCCTGTTTGTTGTCCCACAATAAATAGGTATGCATTAACAACCTATGAGTCACCTGTTATCCACTGTTTTTTCCACAAAGAATTATCAGTCAGCAAGTTAAAAATAAGTACTTCAGTCTCCAACTCCTTTCCTGGGGCCAGGTCCATTAAATTTTCCCTCATAGACTTTGTATGGCTCAGCCTTGGACCAGATTGTCTCCCTGCGGGTATGCATACCCATAAATTATACATAATTTGCATAATTTAGGGTGTGCATGTTTACTTACACATGTCTGCTGCCTTTTGACTTGTGGATGTCTCTTCAACTGTGGAATGTGTGCATGTGTGTGTGCTGTGTATGTGTGGATGTTGTGATGGACCAGCCAGAGGAGAAGGATGCAACAATTTCATTAGTTTGGCAGGGATCCTCTCCTCTGGCTGGACATAATGTGTTAAGTGGTCAGTGTTTGTCTTGAATTTTTTCTTCCCCCCTTCATTGACACGAGGTCAGCACTTTTCCCCTGGAGTTCAGTGATTTTTAACGGCCCGAGCATGTCTGCCTCGAGCTTGCCCCCTTTTCGCTGCTCCTGCTGGACATTTTTCTGGAGGACAAGATCACCCACTTTGAAGTAGTCCTCACGGCCCCTCTCCTGCTTTCTTTTGAGGACCTTATCCTGGCTTCTCTTAATATTGGCCATGACTTCTGCATGAATGGACTCTGTCTTCTGCAGGCCTACAAAGGTCTCTTCCTTACACAGAAGGCTGCTGACTTTGTCCTCAGTGACCTGCCACAAATCACAGTTAAAAGTATGACATGACTAGCGAACATGCATACATGAATAGGCCTACTCTTACCTTGTACTCATTTGGCACCTCACAGAGATACCTTGCTTCCCTCCCAAAGATAAGAAAATACGGACTGCACTTAATTGTCAGCTGTTTTTTGTCCGGAGAGCAGACATAGTGAACTGTAGGAACTGGTCCCAGTGTTTGGGGTGATCAGCCACCATTTTGTTCGGGACCTCAAAATGTTCAGAATTGTACAATTTAGGTTCACATGTATAATAAAGCTTATCTTGTAGGAACAAATCAATCTATTAGCTTATACTGGGGATGGCGAGTACAGCATTATCTGTATCTGTTAACCATATGAATTACCTGTATCTGTACTCAGACTGGACGGGGCCTAACCCAGAAGTGGGTCGGGTTGTCTTGAAATGGGCGGTATGTTAACCAGTATGTTATTTTAAGCATGCGATTGATATGGGTTGATCAGAAATTGTTATATTTATTGCTGATTAGAAAACTATTTACATGACAGCATCAGCATTGAGCTTCAGATCAATGGTTTTGATCACCATAACAAACGAACTACAGAACAAGTTTTGCAACAGTGAATACATCACATGCGTTGGCAATTATGAAGTAAAATGTAATGAACAAGAGTTTTCATACTCAACATAACTTTCTTTTAACTTTTAATGTTTTGTGATCAGTGTGATTTTTTTTTTTTTTTTTTGGTTCTTTTATTTTTCTTGTTTCCACACCAGAGGCCTGTACCACGAAGCAGGATTTGAGCTTATCCAGGTAACTTCGGGGTTAACTCTGGGTTTTCAGTACCACGAAGGTGGTTCACTTCTTACCGGGGTAGATCTCCATGGTAACTTATGCTGAATGGCTAACCTGCTCCAGAGCAGGTTATGTTCCAGGAAAGAGACTAACGCTGTGAAAACTCCACCTACTGACCAATCAGGTCTCTTGGAAAATTACATCACAATCTGTAGGAAATCCCACAGACTGTTTTAGCCAATAGGCTGCTTTGTTTGCAGCGGTGATGTGGAGAAACTCTTGACTATAGCGATCCTACAGAGACTGATTAAAAGTCTTAGGCTAATGTTGCCTACAGGTTTTTACAGTACAGCAGGATCAGCCTACTTACTGCCTTTAAATGTGTTAAATATTTTTTATTTGCTCCTAATTCGTTTCACACAGCCTGACGCAGCCATTAAATAAATGGATTTTATTTTTCTTATGTGAGGCTAAATATTATGAACAGTTTGGTAGGGATATTAGAATACTAAAATTTAAGATATAAACATAGGCTGTTTATTTAGGTTAGTATAGCTTTCTAAGGCCGACTACAGAGACTGTAGTCATGTTCCGTCCCACCTTATGCGATGGGACGGTGAGTTTTCAGCAGCCTAAATGTTGATTCAGTCTTTCAAACATTATTTGAGCTCATTTTATGGCATGAAGGGATTTTTCCGTTTCATTGCTTTATGAAGTTAATTTAGAAAAATGTTTGGAACACTTGAGTGTGTTAAATAAATTAATCTCATTTTGAAGTGGTGACAAGTTTTTTTAAAGTGAGGGAGAACGGCCGAGTCTTAATGTGGAAACGCTGACACACAGCCGAGCTGAAAGAATAAGGCTTATATTCTCATACAACTCATAAGAACACTTTATCAAAGCATTGTTATAGACTACACCTGTTCATTTATGAATTCACACTGTCTACGATTTTCTGTCTCCCTGCATGTGTCAGTGCTACTGTCGTATTTCTGTAGTGTTACAGTTTAATCCTCGATCGTAAAATATGACGCTCTGCTGACAGTGGACCTGTTCATGTCTGTTTGGTCATCTGCTGCTAACACCGCCTCTTTTATGTGAACCAGCGTGATCTTATGTGAACCAGATCCAGCTCCCGGCTGGATCGGGAAACCCTGGGTTAATTTACCGAGTTGATAACCAGCTTCGTGGTGCCGCTTATCCTGATCGTGATTGTTAGGGTTAGTGAAGCCAGATAACGAATGCATATCCTGGGTTTGTTGAACTCGCTTCATGGTACAGGCCCCAGGTGTCTTTATTGTGTGTAGCTAAATTTGAAATATAATAAAAAACAACTGTTATGACCACAGCTGGCTTTATTTTTTAATTAAAAAAAACAAAACACAACTCAGATGACCGGCACAGAGAGGGAGGGAGAGTGTTTTCTTTAACAAACGCACGCTTACTGTTCTGCTTATTTATTTCATTTTTAGTATATTTTTATTTCTTTTAGCACACAGTTTTATTTAATTTTTATATATACACACACTTTTTAAAACACAAACACATATGCTTTGATTACTTTATGCTTTAATTCTTTAATTAAATGTATGGGGTTGATTGTTATATGTATGATGCTTTGGCAATATTGTGTCACAGTCATGCCAATAAAGCGAATTTAATTGAATTGAGTGTGTGCAGACACAGTCAGCTACCCAATGAGGATTTTTATTCAAGCCGAGCACAGATATTGACTCGTATTACTCGTACTCAGCAAAAATGCTTTATCCGTACGGATACTCGTTTCAGCTGAGTATCCGGCTCAACTCTACTATGAGAGCAAAAGTGTATTCAAGTATTACAAACAAAACAAACCTCTGTATCGTTCCATTCAGTTTCTCCACAAGCCCATTGGTCTGTGGATGGTAGGGAGAGCAGAGGCTCCTTTATACGCTCAACTTCTCACATAAACCATAGTTGACCTTCAGAATGAAATGATTACAGAAACACGAAATATTCAGCACAGCAGTAGGCGTTATTACACAGTGGGGACATATATGGCATCATTACTGTACCTGGTTGCAAAACTCTGAGCTCTGGTCTGTTAGCAGTCTTTTAGGTGTACCAAATTTGTAAAAGAAATCAAGTATACAATATGTCACCTCTACTGCTGTTTTGCTTTACAGTGGGAAGGCTTCTGCCTATTTGGTGAAATAATCAACCATAACACATATGTACTGATTACCACCATCTGTTAGTGTGAGCTTACCCACCAGGTCCATCCCAACTAGCTCAAGAGGCTCCGTCACCTGAGAGAAATAGGGAGAATGGACATGAGATAAATATCACTGACATGTTTAAAAAGAGACAGTGTATTCTATTGTTTCCTTTACCTCTAATGGATTGTAGTGTGCTTTTTCTTTAATATTTGCCCTCTTTGACTGGCACTGTGGACACTGAGCAACCTAAATGTAAAATATTTAGCAATTATGACAATGACTTAAAACATTTGTTCAGTGTCACATCCACAGACGAGCAGTCTACATTTGCAAGACTATACATTACACTCCACAGTGCTCCATCACAGGAATGCACATAGGTGAACGAATTATTAGGTGTAACTTGTGTAAGGGTCTGTGTTCAGTCACTTGAATGCTTATTCCACCTCAACATTTTGTGTACCAACTCACCTACTTACGGATGACCTCCTCCATTCCAGGCCAGTAATAGCGGGTTATCGCACTGTGTGTTTTGTCCACCCCACAATGCCCACCGAAGTGGCTGCAGTGAAACTCCTCAAAAGTAGAGTTCGTCTGCAGTCAACATCACTTTTGCACAGTGCTCTGACTTTAGCACAGGACGCCAGTGGCGTATTTGCTAATCTTAGTGGTGTTCTCTGGCAAATGCCAAACGTCCTGCATGGTGTTGGGCTGTAAGCACAACCCAAACCTGTGGACGTCGGGCCCTCATACCACCCTCATGGAGTCTGTTTCTGACGGTTTAAGCAGACACATGCACATTTGTGGCCTGCTGGAGGTCATTTTGCAGTGCTCTGGCAGTGCTCCTCCTGCTCCTACTTGCACAAAGGCAGAGGTAGCGGTCCTGCTGCTGGGTTGTTGCTCTCCTACGGCCTCCCCCACGTCTCCTGATGTACTGGCCTGTGTCCTGGTAGCGCCTCCATGCTCTGGACACTACGCTGACAGACACAGACTTCTTGCCACAGCTCGCCTGATGTGCCATCCTGGATGGGCTGCACTACCTGAGCCACTTGCGTGGGTTGTAGATTCCGTCTCATGCTACCACTAGAGTGAAAGCACCGGCAGCATTCAAAAGTGATCAAAACATCAGCCAGGAAGCATAGGAACGGAGAACTGGTCTGTGGTCACCACCTACAGAACCAATCCTTGATTGGGGGTGTCTTGCTAATTGCCTATAATTTCCACCTGTTGTCTATTGCAGTGTTTCCCAACCCTCTCTTGGAGGCACACTAGTCCTGCATGTTTTAGATCCTTCCCTGCTCCCACACAGCTGATTTAACAGCTTCAGCAGTTCATAACGAGATGATCATTTGAATCAGCTGTGTGGGAGCAGGGAGAGATCTAAAACATGCAGGTGCCTCCAGGAGAGGGTTGGGAAACAATGGTCTATTCCATTTGCACAACAGCATGTGAAATTGATTTTCAATCAGTGTTGCTTCTTAAGTGTTTGGTTTCACAGGAGTGTGACTGACTTGGAGTTACATTGTGTTGTTTAAGTGTTCCCTTTATTTTTTTGAGCAGTGTATATAGCAGTCATGGCAGAGAGGCTGGAGGTCTGTCAATTTTGTGTGAAAATGGTGTACTTGTTTAGTCAGTATGGATAATAGATAAAAAAGTCAGTGTTGTGGTGCTCATAGAAAATACTGTATGATATCTGTAACTTGACCCTGAGGCTGCAGTCCTACAGTCTGACAGCCGGTCTGCCACTGTACTAAGTATAAGCACATCCAGGTGAACAATTGCTGCTGTGATAACTTACGTGTTTTACAAACTGTTGAGTAATATGAAATAGGAATACTACATAGTGTATGTGAGTTTCTTGAGTGACATACTGTGCCTTAAAAGTGAGCATTGGACATTATATAACATAATAATGACAGTTTCAGTTCAGAGCTGTGATATTTTTAGCTTCTCACACATTCAGTCGGTCCACTATTGGCTGTCAGACATTTTCTCTGGTGTATTGCTGTACTTTTTCTTTTTATCTTCTTTTTTTTTTTTTACAAATGCTTTCATTCCACATAAACCTATCCACTGATGCTCATAATGTGCAAAGTATGGTGCACCACATCTACTCCAATTATGAAACCTAATAACCACAACCTACTATTTTAATACAGGCTATGGAAAAATATACAAAACACATAGGCCTACATAAGAACATGGAATGACTGAAAAAAAACACCTTGGCTTCTGATCGGTGTGACCGCTGACTGCACAGATAAGGCACCAGGATTAACTAAACCTGGCTGTTAGACTGGTCTGGAGCAGGCTAGCTGCACACAATAAATTGCCATGGTAACTTATGTGCTACTGTGTTCATTAAACCGAGTCAAGGCTTAATTCAGCTGGGATGTCTGGAAAATCCCGGCTTAATCCGCTGTACTGGTTTTGTGAAACAGCCCTCTGGACGCACTGCACAGCTGACAGCGGTCTCCACACTGTTCGGTCTGTGGCGTCAACAAACACTACGGTTTCCCAAATGGGCTGTAGCCTACGTAAGTACAGTCACATTGCACACGAACAGGACAGATCAGAAAGACAATATGAACATTTGGACGATTTATTTTCGTTTGTAGGGTTTTGAACAGGCATCGACACATTCACCTATGTCCCTATGGTTCTCGCTTTACTAACGTTAATTTGCATGTTGGAAAGACCACTGCGAGTTAGTGTGCAGGTTAGTGATCTAAAAACTTAATTCAGCAGCATATCTTAATAATTGTACATTATACTAGGGGTGGGAGAAATAATCATTTCTTAGATGCATCACGATGAGGACGTGGAAGATTATTAATCGATTAACAAATGTCTTAAAGTCAATCATTTCAATGTTAATTGATAACGGAATGTTGACGGAATGCAAAAGGCGGGACTTGCGGAAGCACAGCGCCCGGACCATCTGTGGAGGGCACACAACAGAGAGACCAGTGTCCCCCTGTATTCGTCACACCCGGCCCCCCCACACCCCCTCTGGATCTCATCCCCACAGAGATCTGAAATGCTCCCTGTCTGGACACAAAGATCGACTAAAACCCAGCTCTTTACTCAGCATTCAATCCTGAATGACTTTTTGTTGTTCTGTCACCGTAACTCTGTGTAAAGCGTCCTTGGGTCCCGTGAAAGGTGTTAAAAGATTTATTTATTTAACCTTAGCCGTATTAGTAACTAAGTAATGTTAATTATCAGCTGTATGTCATTACTAACTAACCTACTAATCAAGGGTTGAAAACATCAGGCACAAGCTTAGACTAAAGCTTAGACTGTGCATCCTGATAATTATATTTCAGTTTTCAAGGGACCATAGAGGTTAATAAAGTAAGTTAGGGATGCAAACTAGTCCTTTTAAGCTAATTAGGAGATGTTTCTTTTGGATTTTAATGCGCAAAATTAAATGCTTAGTAACTATCCAGGGATCCTGTGTAGAAAAAATGATCCATCAAGATGCATCAATAATCGTTTTATAATTGAATCGCAGCCCCCTGAATCGTAATCGAATCGTGAGGTGCCCCTACATTATACGTAGATAACAGTGGTGATCAGAACGTATTTCCTGGATAGCAGGCAAGGGACCCTCAAGGCAAGCCATGCCTCTGGAACACATCTGGAACTATCACCAGTTGATTTTGCCACCAGTTAAACTGTCACACCGGGGAGTGCTAACCTCTTAGATAACTGTGGCACCCGGCAGCCTCGACCACAGCATGACCATGGCTGTAGTTTGGTTCCGCTGTGATGTGAAAATGCACCATTAAAACAGGGCCGCGATAAATTGTAGCAAACAAGGCACTTACCACTTTACAAGACACGCCACCCTCAGACCCCGGCAGGGGGGCACGCAATCCGCGCAACCATACAGCATCCAACTATAACAAATAAGACTGTCACATCTTGATAAACACCAAATGGGTCTGAACAGGGAGGCATACAGCTTACCGAGGTACCCAACGCCAGCAGCCCAGGTGCGAGGATAAAAAGACGTTCTTACCACTCCGCAGTAAACTGACAACCTCTGGCAGCAGTTAGAAGCGTGCAGCACGCTAGCCCAGACACGTATCCACACCCAACAGGACAAGACAGAAACCAAACAAGTCCACCACACAGGCTTAAAAAGAGCCCCCTACTTCACCCAGTCAAAGAGGATGAGCCCAGGGTGTGCTGGTGCGCCCTCCCGTGCACAGGTAAGAACCTACATGCCTTGTCCCTCCTCCTTGTGCAGTTCGAACCTGCTTAAAATCACCTTCATCCTCGTTGTAGTTCATCCAGCCTAGTTCAGCTCTCTTGGTTTTCTTTTTGGCACAAGAGTTTCCCATGTGTTTCTCTGAAAGTTCTCCTGTCTGTTTTTTACAGAGTCTTGATCTTACTTTCTCTAACAAATTACATTTTCTGTCCACATTGTCTCCTTTTCATGACTTTTTGTTTTTTTACGCCAGAAGGCCACAACTGCTACTCTGTCACCGTAACGGGGTATGTACTTGATCTGACACAAGTGGAATTACAGTTGTATCAAGCTGCAACAAGGAAACATTTAGAGTTGTTAGTAAAGTAAAAGAATGTAATTTGATATTGATGTCAATATATTACAACAGCCCCAGAATCTATTCTGTACAATAATGAAAAAGAGAAACAAACAAGAGTAACTAGAAATAAAACAATTTCTAATTATTATTGTTAGTCTGAAATTCCTTAACATGTCCTGCTTTCACCTTACTTGGCGAGTCAGGACTCATGACTGAATAGCACAGCTATAATGTAGCTAGCATGTTTCAGTTGTATAGGCTACAAGATTTCTCCAGCCATTTTCTCTCAGCCTCAGCCTAAAGCTGTTAAGATTATGACAGCTATGATACAAATTAAAATTAGTAACCATCCTAGATAAATGTTGTCACCTAACGTAAGAGTATCAGACACATTCTTTCAGTGGGACAAGAATATTTCAGCCTACGTAAAAGGAGCTACAAACAGAAAGCTATCTTATCCACCAACAACATAGCTAACTGACAAAACAATGAAGGCTGCCATGTCAACATACCTTGGAAAATCATCAAATTCCTAAAGCTATAAGTGCAACTTACCCCTGTGGTCTTCAAAACTGTCTGGCATGCCTTTAGTATGCAGAGATTATCTTCTGCGCACCACATAATTATTTTGTGCACACAAGTTATTATCTTGTGGCACAGTTGCACCACAGACACAGAAACTGCAGAGAAACGGTCAATTTTCAAAATAAAATACCTGTTACAGACTTCCAATCGTATGTCAACAATAAACACAGTTAAATCAGACAAAAAAGAACCATTTTTCCTACATAGCTACTTAATCATAGTAGTGTTAGTAGAAGCACAAAAAGTAAGCACTAATCCCTGAATCAACCAAATCTGAACAGCAGGTAAAATGCTCGCTCTTCTTCTGAAATGCTCTCTGTGGTAGTTGCTAGATGCACCCGTCAAGACCAGAAAGGAGAGCTTTGATGAATGTAGTAGAAGCATAAAAAGGACAATTAAAACAAGTCATTAACTTGGAGCAGGCTACACGCTTCGCTGCTGAAATGCTTCTGAGAGGTTCCAGTGGAAGTTGATGCCGTAAATAAACGGCTGCGCACACGTCCATCCCTCAGAATTCCCATGACGCAAGAGGGTGAATAGAGTTTTGTTAAAATGTTCTAATAAGTTTGCCAGTTGTTTGAAATACAAATCTTACTTTATTTATGATTTATGTTTATTAAAACGTGTCACCTCAGAATCTAGTGTGTTTGTTGGTAATTGTCGTTCTTGTGGTGGTTTACCATTGAGAAATGGAGAGACTGTTTCATTTGATAAGACCTGCTGAATTCTCACAGTACAATCATACAGTCATGTACTGTTGTTGTTTGTTCATGTCCACTATAATCAGCTGAGCTAAACTTCATAGTCCACGTGGTGGGCCCCCTACCGGTGTGGGCCCTGGGTCGGCCGCCCCCGTGCACCCAACACAGTTCATGCAAATAGCCGGCTTTACAGAAGTAGTAAGTAAATCATAATGCATTATCTTTTTGTGTTGTCCTTTAAAGACAAACCATGGAAAATCAGCTGTTGTACGTCAAGTAGCCAAGACAAGTATTTAGCAGTTTAAGCTGTATATAGCAGACAGGGTGGAGGCTTTATAGGTGGCCATGACCTCTACAACAGCTGACTACTACTGAAAGAAATGTTGTAACAAATATGAAAGTGCCTTTGTGTGTCAACAGTTATATTCAAGACAAAAATCTTGCACAGCACCGTCTACTGCATTAACGTTCAAGTCCAAACTTTGCTTGTGGGGAATTACAACCTTTAACATAAGCTGTTAGGCAATAAAAGTTAACAGTTATGTCCAATGGTTTGCAAGCTAAATAGCAACCATCATATAATCTAGCACTAGTTTATTAAGTCAAAATAAACCACTCGTAACAATTGTTAGTGTAACTTACCTCCAGTGTAACATTAAACTGGTGATGATACGGCCACTAAAAAGCCATTAAACAGAAGGTTGTCAGAAGGTTGTCAACCCATCCACCACTTATATTCTAGTGTTTCTACTTGCTAATCTACGACAGGCCTATAAGTTTTAAGTCGCTGTGCTGCTTCAGCAGAAGCTTAAAGTTAAACATAAATTTTTTTGGCAGTTGAAAGCTTTGTGCTGGTGGCTTTTTGCAAACAGAGCTTACACTTTGATGTTGGTAACTGAAACGTAATGGACTACAGTTTGCAACTGCTTACGCAAAATACACAAAATCTTTAAATGTAACACAATTTTTGAAACTTCTTATTCAAAGAGCAAAACTACACACCAAATCTCCAAAACCCTAAGGTGTTTGCCATTTGATGCAAATGCTCCATTGTCAGATGTGTTTATGGCATTTTGAATGCAGGTGTAACATATCTATTTTTTAAGCATTCTTACTATACTGCTTTGTTCCACGCTGGCCTAAAAGCTTTGCACAGTTCTGTGAATGCATAACATATTTCAGTATTTCACTTTATTGTGTGTTTGAGTTGTTTTAATTTTGGCATTTTACTGTAAATCACCCATAGTACTGAATAGTCCTCCATGCAAGCTGAATAAATGTACAATATAGCAAAACAGTTGAAAATAACAACATTTAATAATATTCAGATTCAAGAACAGGGTACAGCTGCGGTAGATTGCCTCAGCAAGTGATAAGTCATTGTAGTTGTGCTTTCTTAACATTGCTGGCTAAGGCTGCTGTTGTTGGTATTGCAACAAAAAACAGCAGCCTTCTTACACTGTACAGCACAGTTGACCCTGGTGAACTTTTTGCTCCAGCTGTCCACAATGTCCACATTCCATCTGTAGCTGCACTTAAATGCACACTGTGTAGATTTTACCATGATGTGATGGCAGAAGGTAGGTAGAAGAGTTGCTGCACACCAATCACAGAGTGAATCTGTAACACATGCTGTAAGCAACAGCAAGTATTATTATATTATAACTTCCACCCCAACCCCCCCACCCCGGGCCAAAGTACAAAAGGAATTTTGCAGTGGGTGCCATGCAGCGTACTCTATGGCTGATCAGGGCGATGTAGTCCATTTCCACTGCAGATGAGAAGGTTCAATTGGGCATGACTGGAAAATGATTTGAAGTCTGATCCCGAAGATGCCCAGGGGATTTGTAGTGCATTTTCTGTGGACATTTTAAAAGAATATCTGCTTGGTGAAAGTGAGTCTAGGATTTGTAGTCCAGTTCCACATTGATGTTTTACAGGCGGCTGACATAATCCATAGCATTTTTTCTCATTATGTAAAGTGAAGAATATTTCTATTAGTACACGATACACTACCATGCAACAATCACACATGGACACCCTGGGACATGTGCACTGTTCAAATACACAGAGGAGACATCTAAAAAAACAGCGGCTAAAGGCTGGGATGCACAGGTTGCAATTGGTGGAACTGGGAGGGAGAAATTCTGTTCCTGTTAAATGCTGCATGTTTTTATGATATCAGTAAAAAATAGATTAATAATGTCCTAAATAAAAAATCCTAAAAAAAAAAATCCTGGTATATCACAACTAATGTTACAGCATTACATGTGATATCGTAACATTTCAACAAATTAAAATTGTCTAACTTGTTAAAGCCTCTACGGATAAAATACTAAAACATTTGTTAGGATTTTAAACAGTTTGGTTAAGTCCAGTGGTGGAAATGGCCAAGTTTTACAGGGGGAGCCATACTTGGACGAGGGGAAGATTTTACTCATTACTTTAAATGATAAAGATTGCAGAGATCTATTGATTATTTTCTAGATTATGCAGCGTCTAAAGACATGTTCTCATGTTATCACTTGCTCTGCTGCTCTCATGCTGTCTCCTCTCCTGCTCTCCTGTCAAACAACAATAATCACATTGAATCAATAATCAAGGTTAACGTTACATTAACTAGATTAGATATGTCAAAGACACCACCAATGTTTGAGGGAAATTAGAAAGTGAACCAACACAGTTGATTTTGTGTCGACTACTGTTGTCGGTTTGATTCTTTGTCAATATTCTATATTATAGTTGTTTTTTATCACTAAACGCGCTTTGTAAAAATATATTATTTGAATATAACAAATTCAGAACAGGATGAGAACTGAATTTAAATATAACTCAATGTTTACAACAACAAATCACTATTTACAATATACAATATATACACTTTCCACATGTTGAACAGGTGTAAGAATTTTGTTTTACTCACAAAGGTTTTATTGCAACTACTTACAGCCGTGTCGGTCAACTCAGTAATGTTGGAGTTATCTTCACTTCTCATGCTTCACTTCTCCACAGCAGCCTCTGGGCTCTGCTGAATACTGACTTTGCTGTGTGTGTGTGTGTGTGTGTGTGTGTGTGTATCAGAGTTTGGGACTCGAGTTTTGAGACTCAAGTCCGATTGAGAAGTCGCACACATAGTGACTTCAGACTTGACTCTGACTCGAAGTGCGGGACTCGTAAACAATGTTTATTTTTAGGGAATGTCGGAGGAGCATGCTGTTTTTCCTCTCCTACCTACATAACGCATAACACATATCTGCTGCACACAGCCACACGTGAAAGAGGACAACAAACACCAGCAGCTGCTGTAATCAGTGTATGGTTCGTTCTTTCATTATTTAATTTCCAAAAAAGCCAAATCAGAAAAAACAAAAAAAACAAGTAGTTTTTTTGGTTTTTTTCCATTTTAAAAATGGAAAAACAAAACAGCAAACAAAAAAAACATCGGGTTTTGTTTTTCTGTTTTTAAAACCAAAACGGAAAAATATTGATTCTGATAGTTAATGAGTCCAAATTGAGTAGCTTTGTGTTACACTTGATTTAACATTTTAGCAGATGAGCTTGAACATCAGCGTAAGTGGGGTTTTAGTTTAAAAACAGTTTAAAAGGCTGCAGCTATATAATATTGTCTCAACGTTCAGTTTGTAACTCACCAGCAACTGGAACAGGAAAGCTTTCTTGAGAATCTTCCAGGTTTTAAGATTTCTCAAATTAATTCAGTGATCGTTTTCAGTACATCCATTGGCAGGCCTACACAGCAAACATAAACTGGTTTTATAATTATTTTCAGCCTCTCTCCACTGTTTCGATCTGATCTTTATTTTTTTACTTGTGCGAACACAAGTCCTGATTACAAGGTCCTGGCCCTCCTTTCACCCCAACCATGTTCTCACTCAGTCTTTTCTGTTAAATATAATAAACCTGCCTTTGCTGTCACAAAGTGACGCTACAGGGCTTCCCCCACTGCGTTGACCTATGATGCTAAAGCTATATGATGCACAGAAGCCAGGGCGAATGACCATGTCATATGTGACGAGTGGGGAGTGAGAACGGGATGTAGGGATACAACACCGGCCAAAGATAGAACGTCTCGGGTTACGTAGGTAACCCTTGTTCCCCGAGAAAGGGGAACGAGACACTGCGTCGGTGACGACACTATGGGAACGCCTTTAGGCGAGGCAGGGCTGAATGTGAATGAAATCACTCCAATCCTATTGGCTTAGGGAGAACGGTAGCATGTGACGGCGTAACCGTGGGCGTATATAAGCACGCCGGCACATAGATACGTTAGCTCTTTACTATGAAGCAAGGCACTCCAGGCGGGGAGAGGTGCGGCGAACCGACGCAGTGTCTCGTTCCCCTTTCTCGGGGAACAAGGGTTACCTACGTAACCCGAGACGTTCCCCTTCGAGGGGAACTCGAACTGCGTCGGTGACGACACTATGGGAACGAGATACCCACTATGCCGCGCCGAAGCCCCCGCCTGCCCTAGCGTGCAGGCAACCTGTGGGCACGACTAGAGAGAGAGCACTCTGGTGCCGGGTGCGGAGGGAAGGTCCAGACTTAACCAGATGAAGGTGTGAGGAGTGGCCCAGCCAGCTGCATCACAGACCTCCTGAAGAGATGCTCCAGAGAGGAGAGCCGTGGAGGCTGCCATGCCTCTCGTGGAGTGAGCCCTTACGGCCATAGGTGAAGGCAAATTGCGCACCTGATAAGCCAGGGAGATAGTCTGAACGATCCAATTGCTGATCGTATGTTTGGAAGCGGGGAGCCCAGCCTTGGGGGACCCGCAACATACCAGCAATTGGTCTGTCTTCCTCCAATGAGAGGACCTCTGAGTACATGTACTCAATGCTCTGACAGGGCAGAGCAAATGAAGTCTCTCATCTTCCGCCGTCACATGAGGTGGAGGATGAAACGTCTGCAGTACCACGGGACCCATTGCGTTGGACTGCACCTTAGGAATGTATCCTGGAAAAGTGTGCAGGATGGCACTCCTATTCCCCGGGGCAAACTCCAGGCATTGCGGAGCAACTGATAAGGCCTGGAGGTCCCCCACCCTCCTCAGAGAAGTGATAGCGAGGAGAAAAGCCATCTTAAGGGTCAGGTACTTGGCCTCAGCCGACTCAAGGGGCTCGAAGGGGGCCTCAGCCAGAGCTTCGAGCACCACTGCCAGGTCCCAGGTGGGAACTCTAGGGCGAGTCGCAGGTCTCATCCTTCGGGTCCCACGGAGGAATCGTACGACCAACGGGAGCCTTCCCAAGGACCCATCCCTACAAAGGGTGTGGAAAGCCGATATAGCTGCCACATACACCTTGAGGGTGGATGGGGAAAGGCCCGCAGAGAAGCGGTCCTGCACAAACTCCAGCACCTGAACCACCGGGCAGGTAACTGGGTCCAGCATGCGTTCTCTGCACCATGTGGAGAAAACCTTCCATTTGATGCCGTACATCCTCCGTGTGGATGGGGCCCTGGAGCTAAGGAGTGTCTCGACTGCTCCTGTCGTTAGGCCCACCTGTAGGTACTGTGCCCCCTCAAGGGCCAGACCCACAGCCGCCACAGGGCGGGGCAAGGGTGAAGAACCCGGCCCCCTTCCCGGGACAACAGGTCTCTCCTCAGAGGGACCTGCCATGGTGGACCTTCCAGGAGCTCCAGTAAGTCCGAGAACCACACTCGGGTCGGCCAAAACGGTGCTACTAGCAGTAGTTGAATACCGTCCTGACGGACCCTCTCCAGGATCCCTGGGAGCAGAGCAACTGGGGGAAATGCGTACAGACGTAGCCTCGGCCACGAGTGTACTATGGCGACCGGCCCTAGTGGGGCCGGGGGTGTCAGGGAAAACCATAGAGGACAGTGTGTAGTCTCTTGAGACGCAAACAAATCCACGTCTATGGGCCTGAACCTTCCGCACAATGATTCCACCACCTCCGGGTGGAGTCTCCATTCCCCGGGCCTCAGCCCCTGTCTCGACAGCAAGTCTGCTCCCTGATTCTGAAGTCCCGGAATGAACATCGCTCTGATGGACAGTAGCTTCCGTCGGGACCACAGGAGGATCTGGTGTGCCAGTCTGCAAAGAGGGCGTGAACGCAGACCCCCCTGGTGATTCAGATAGGCCACCACTGCTGTATTGCCGGACCTGACAAGAACGCGGTGACCCTGGAGTTCGGGCAGGAAGCTCCTCAGAGCCCGGAACCCTGCCAGCATCTCGAGGCAGTTGATGTGCCATGATGAAAGATGCTCCTGCCAGACCCCGTGCGCCGAGCGGTCTCCCATGACCGCGCCCCACCCAGTAAGGGAAGCGTCTGTCGAAACGATTACACGGCGACAAGATGCCCCTAACTTGGGTCCCTGGGACAAGAACCAAGGCTTCTTCCACACTGATAGTGCACGAAGACATCTGTGCGTGACACGTATCAGGCGGAACGGATTTCCCCTCGGGGAGAATCCCTTGGTCTTCAGCCATCACTGCAGGGCCCTCATGTGCAGTAGACCAGAAGGTATTATGCTGGAAGCTGCTGCCATGAGGCCCAATATCCTCTGGAAGTGTTTTCTCGTGATGGCATGGTCCAATTTCACTCTCTTCACAGTAGTCACGATGGACTGGATACGTGCTGGAGACAGCTGTGCCTGCATCGTTCCTGAGTCCCATACCACCCCTATGAACACAGTTCTTTGGGTGGGCACCAACACACTTTTCTTCACGTTGAGCCTCAGCCCTAAACGTTGAAGATGAGCGAGAACGACATCTCGATGCCGAACCGCCAACTTCCGAGACTGCGCCAGGATTAGCCAGTCGTCGATATAATTGAGCACTCTGACGCCCTGGAGTCTCAGGGGGTTAGTGCTGCATCCATGCATTTGGTGAAGGTGCGAGGAGAGAGTGCTAGTCCGAAGGGAAGGACCCGAGACTGGTATGCCACGCCCCTCTCTTTTCTTTGAAGGCGAACCTTGGGAACTTCCTGTGGGATGTATGGATGGGGATATGGAAGTATGCATCCTTAAGATCTATGGTGACAAACCAGTCCTCGGACCGGATGTGACTCACGATGGCGAGCATCTTGAACCTGTATCTCCTCAGAGATCGGTTCAGGACCCGCAGATCCAGGATCAGGCACAGGCCTCCGTCCTTTTTGGGGACGTTGAAGTAACGGCTGTAACAACCCGACACGCTTTCCAGCGGGCCGACAGCCGCCCCTCGGGGCCAGCCGAATGGCGAAGGTTCGGTGGTGGTTAGCACGTCCCGAGCGCCTTGGCGGCGGGAAAACTGCTAGTGGCCACTCTGGAGGGGACCTCAGTCGGCCTCCGGGGCTGAAACACAGAGTCAGGACCTCCTTGCTTGGAGGGTGGAAGTGCGCAGGAGCGTCGCCTCGCGTCCCAAGCTGCTCGAGGGGGACCGCGAGAAACCACACTCTGCTTGCAAGTCTGCCAACGGAACCAGCCCCTCGGGGCTAGTGGTCGGTATCTTGTGTGATTCCTTGGTGGACCCCTGAAGCGCCAGAACGGCAGGGGAGAGCCACCGAAGATCCACGGTGAGTGAGTCTGGATGCCACCTGACTGCAGACCCTCGGGGCAGGCAGTATAGTGTGGACTCAATGGTGGCAGGTGCGTCCCGAACGTGAAAACGGCGGGATAATGTCACCCGTTGCCATGACGGAGGGGACCTAGGTCGGCCATCATGCTCCGTCGTGCCTCTGTGACATCGCCGGCGGAACCAACCCCTCGGGGCTGGTAGCCGGTATTCCTAGACGATCTCGGATGGTCTCCTGAAGCGGCTGCCAGGAAAAAGCCGCCGATGAACTGCAGTCTGGGAGCCGACCTTCTGGCTGACTGCGGCCCCTCAGGGCCAGCAGAATGGTGAAGGCTAGCGTGTCCCGAAGCCTCAGCGGCGGAAACAGCGCTAGTCCCAGAGCGTCCTCTACCAGCGGCATCGCTCCGCAGCCGCGGTCCTTGATCCCGCCGCTCGCTGTCCTCCAGCAGCTGGGAGTAGCTGGCGGAGAATGTTATCCCAAGACTTACATAACTCATTATGCATTTCAGTCTGGAAAAAGACAGCATGGGGATGGCGAGTGGTTCCTCAGGAAGCAATCATCCATTTACTACACTGATAATTTTTACAGTGTACCGGCATTAAGCTTCCTCACAGCCTGTGGCCAATTAGGGATGAGCTGAGCCACAGTCCGCGTCACCACTTCCAGCAGCTTATCATAGTCGGCCGCGGCGCTCTTCTGATGACGCCGGCCCGACACCCGAAGTCATTCTCCTCCGCCATGACGCTAAACACATCTAACTCCTCAGAGCTTAGAGTGCATTTGTCTCGCCGAACGGGGAAAGCCGAACGGAAATGAGAGTCGGAATCAGTAGATGAAGGCAGAGAAAGGGCATCAGCCGTCTCAAGATCCTTCAGCAGGTCCTGCTACAATCCCCATGACCGAAGCTGTCGGTCTGCCTCGGCAACCGCGGGGCTCTAAGCCACGGGGAGAGCGTATCCTGCCGTCCTCTGAGAAGAGTGCCACGCGGGACCTCAGTACCCGCATGAGATAGGCCGTGCAATGACCACAGCCAGCTCCCTCGAGAGCTGCTGTAGCGTGTGGCAGACCTAGTCAAACAACACACAGTTCGTGAGAATCTCCTACCGTGAGAAGCCTTCTGCAGGAATGCACACATCTGCGGAACTGGTTCGACTCAGAGGACATGCTGCGACTTCCAGGTGAGTATTACAAGCCATTTCTTCTTGGATGTGGGAGCTTTCAGTAACAACATTCGCCAAAGTGCCTGCTGAATAGAAAAAAGCTAACGTATCTATGTGCCGGCGTGCTTATATACGCCCACGGTTACGCCGTCACATGCTACCGTTCTCCCTAAGCCAATAGGATTGGAGTGATTTCATTCACATTCAGCCCTGCCTCGCCTAAAGGCGTTCCCATAGTGTCGTCACCGACGCAGTTCGAGTTCCCCTCGAAGGGGAACAAAAGGCAGCACCTTTGTTTTCCGTTATGGGTTTAAAACAGAAAAACAAAACAGATGGCTGTTTATTTGTTTACCGTTTTTCCATTTTTCCGTTTTGATTTTAAAACAACAAACGATTTGGTTTTGAAACGAATTAATGAAAGAACGAACCATACATGGATTCGCTGTGCCCAGTCATTCTAAACTTTGGCTTTAAAAATTCATTCAACAAGGCTTGCTAAACTTGTGGTGGTCGATTAACATAATCGACTATTTACGTTAGCTGCAAACAGGTTACAGGTTTATTTTTGATGATGCAACATTTTATTTAGTTAATGTTACACTGGCTTGAGTGTCTGGGCTGTGTGTTCATTTACAGTACTTCATGATTAACTAATCACACAGTGTACATTAGGCTACATGATTTTGCTCTGCAAGTGAAAAACGGGTTACAGGTTTATTGTTGATCATGTAACTTTACAGTTTCTGTTAGATAACCTTGTCTGGTGGGATGTGTTGACTTTCAGTAGTTAATAAGCTGTTTTTTATTGCATTGCACGTTACATGGTTGTGCTCTGTAAGTGAAAACCAGGTTACAGTTACAGAATCCTTATAGCTATGCAGTGTTCAGTGTGCAAACCGGTTTGCAGCAGGTGATACAACATTCATTATAACCACGAGTGACTTGAGACTTGACTTGGACTCTAGCTCAAAGACTTTTGAGCATCTCCGGAGTGTGTGTGTGTGTGTGTGTGTGTGTGTGTGTGTGTGTGTGTGTGTGTGTGTGTGTGTAAGGGAGCTCAAAGAGAGCAGAATTTCTATTTCAACACGGATTTGTTGTTCACAATGTAACGTTAGCATAATCACGGGATAATAGGGAACATTTGGATTTTACGAGTACCTATCAACATCACTGCAGCTTCCAGCAAACAGGTAGCCGGTAGCCATGACAACACTGACACACAAACATTACTTTCCCATTGGTTGAATGGACAGTAGTTGGATTCATGGTGCATTCAAGCACATTAAATTATATTAGTTTAATCACGCTTTAGAAACAGTAAAACAGCTATAAGCAATTTCCCCTGAATAGAATCTGAGCAGCTTTTCGTCCCAGAACGGTGTTCCCGCGCAATCCTCCTCCATTTCCACCACTGGTTAAGCCCCTCCTGCTTGTCCTGCATGTCCCAAACTTTCAATGTAAGGCATCCTTGCCTAATCAGAAAGTTACCCGAGTAACAATGCCTCAAAGCTCCAGAAATATACCCCCTCTAATTTCACCCCCAATTGTAAGAAAGTTACATTTTTCATTTACAGCAACAATAAACCTGTTTTTAATAAGCAACTGCTTTCTTGATTGCCAAATGGGATTTTTTTCCAGTCATGGAAAGGGCTCATTCCATTTGTGATTCACTCCTTCAGTCTCCTTCATCGTTCACCTGTCCCTCCAGTCTTTCTTCCTGTGATTTGGCCATTCCCTTGTTTTCTTTTAGAATTTGTGATTAATTGTCCTGCAACAGAAAACAAAAGATATTTTCAAGCATGATCATCATTTAAACTGAAAAAATAGTAGAAATAAAAAAAAAACCATCCAAATTAATTAGCAATAGTTTAACAGAAACTTTGGTATGTTTCAACCTGGACCCCATGTTTTTGTGTGTTAAGTGACTATCGGGTCAACCATTTGAGCTAGTGCACTGCCGCTGGCGGACATAAAACAACCCTGCAAGGTTATTCTTCCAGGCAATAACAACCTAAGTAGTAAAATCCTTTTTATTTAAATCGAAACAGCCATTGGTATCAATCCCCAAATCTGGTTTGGTCGAAATAAACCCTAAATTCACTGAGTTAGATGTGAAGATATCGAGAGAGGAGCGAGGAGGAGGTTAGGCATTAGAGATTATAGGTTCAGTGTGTGAGTTTTACTGGCATCTACTGATGAGAGTTGCGAATTGCACCCCCCTCCCCTGCCCAAACAAGTTGTACAGCTACGGTGGCATTTACAAGAGATTATGCAGGCTGAAAAACCTTGAGACACTCACACAAGCTACATGTGACGTGGAAGTCAACACCGATTTAATAATGGTCGCCAACGTAAATTTGGGAGAAAAAACGAGAGAGAGACACACGTTCGATGCAAAGATTCTCCTTGTTGCAGAAAGAGGTGTTGGTGGGCAGTAACAGGGCAGTCTTCTCTCTGGTCCTAAAAATAAAAATGCTCCTGCACTGTGCTGTAGGAGATGCCGTCCTCAGATGAGACATTAAGTTGAGTTCCTGACTCACTGTGGTCATCAAAGATCCCATGGCACTTGTCGCAAAGAGTACGGGTCCCCAGTGTCCTGGCAAACATCCCAACCTGACTTTCTCCATCTGGCCACCATAAGCATCCCCCACAGTAGGCCTTATGTTTCCTTCCCTCTCCACTTCAAGTTGATGTGTGGTGAGCGTTCTGCCACAAATGGCTGCCATGCATTACCCAGGTGGGTGCAACACATCGGTGGTGGTTGTGATAAGTCCCGCCACTTCACTCTGAAGTGCTTTGAAAAACAAAGCGCTTTTTAAATACAATGTATTATTATATTATTATATACTCAATAAGAAAAAAACTGTAGGAAAGGAGTAAGTTACTTGATAAATGTGTCTTATTTTTTAAAGTTGTGTTTGTTGATATGATGCACACATGAAGGAACATTGTAGATCTACTTCAGATTAAGATTGTCACTGTCACAGACGGTGCTGTATATTCGTATGCAGGAGGGAGATCAGTGGAAATAAGTGTTCATTTCAAGAATTTGGACTAACTAATGCACCATCAGTTTTTCAGGCTCTGGTCAACAACGTGCTATGTGACATGCTTCATTGTGTTGTACCTGGATGGCACTTTTGTTTTTCTCACAACATGGAGGAAAACACACACATTGGTTTTGAAGAGGCTTTTAGATGACACACTGTCAAGGATGAGTGTGAATTTTACGACCTCTGTCAGTTATCTTGGGTTTATTATCATTGAGCAGGGGCAGGTGAAGACAGACCCAGCTAAGATCAAGGCAGGGGAGGAGTGGCCTGCAGCCACAACCCAGCTTCACCAACTTCTATCGCAGGTTCATCAGGGACTACAGCAGGTTGGCCGCTCCACCTTTCCCTCTTTCCCTCTTTCCTGGTTGTATGACTTCTATGAAATGGAAAATCTGTGCTCTCTGTTTTCAGGCACATTTAACTTTAGACATTCTTACTGTAATATAGAAATGTTGAACCTGATGACCAAATTTGCAAATTGCAAAAAGTGTAACATTTGACATCAAATATTCACCAAAAATAAAATAACTAAACTTCTGAAACTGTCAACACTGTTTTTTGTGTGCATTTACCTGTTAGAGAGGTTCCGGGTAGACCTGTCTTGGGTCGTAGGTCAAGTCAGGGATGTAGGGCTCATGTAGTTCAGGGTCTAGTGGAAGGGTGTCCAGGGGCAGATCAGCGTAGCCATAGTGAGGGTAAGAGCCATCTGCGTCTGAAACAGACACACAGGAGCAGAGACAGAAATAATCTAATCAGCCAAAAATCTTTTACAAAAGGACTAATATCGATCATCTCACTCACTGAAAGTCAGCAAAAATTTGCAGTGACTATCGAATAGAACTTTCGCTCATTTCTCATTTTAAGGTAATAAAAACACAACAGGTGATTATACACCACTGAAAACGTAGTTATGGATCTTTTATTGTATTTCTGTCAATAGATCCTCAAATATTACACACTGAACCTTTAAGGGGAACACGGTCAATTTTAAAGTATGTGCATCAGTTCAAGGAAAAATGCAGTTCTTTAACTGTCAAGCAGACAGAACAACTTTGGTTTGAAGTTGAGCCTCATCTTTCCACCAAATAATAGAAAAATATTGATCGTGATATTTAATAAAGAGTTGAAAATGTTATCAGTCCTGTTTAAGTGTGTAAGATGCTAAAAGCCCACTGCAGACAGAAACCTTAACAGTGTTTTGGGACTATTCCCTTTAATCAAAGTACTCACCATCAGCTAGGTATGTAGGCTCCAAAGGAACTGCAGTATGGGCCTGGACACAGAGACAGAGATGAACAAAATAATCTTTTGTGTATATGGCTATGGCAACATTCTTTCTGTCTAAAGCAGACAGGTCAATAAAGTCACAGTGGTGGTGGAGACACACAAACCTCACCAACCAATTCTACTGACCAAAGGAAAGAATTATCAAACAGAGCAAGCATCAGTCCACTGAACAGCTGTAATTGCTCACAAAAGGAAACAAGTGGATGTGGAAGTGAACTTGGAGACTGAAAATAGTGAATCAAAGATAAACACATCTGTTTCTTATTTAAATCAAACAGATCAGAACAAAACTCAGCAGTTGGAGAGAATTATTAATGTGGTACTAATCTGTTTTTGCTACATAACATCTGTATAGTCTAGTAGCTGTCATGACCAGGCTCGAAGGCCATGACAAAGAGAGTGTAAGACTCAGTGCTTCAATTCACAAGGTTTGTTGCAACATAAGAAAACCAAAATAACACTTTGTTGACAGCATCACGGTGTAAAGTGTTGGGGTGTCCAATTAAAACAAATATGTAATGATAACCAAAAGGTGTAGCTGCAGGCAGGGAGGATAAGAGACGATCTTGGAGGTGGAGCTTTTATCTCCTGTGGAGGCCAGGGGCCAGGTGTTACAAAAATGGGGAGGGGCCACTGCAATCAACCTCAACCAAAAAAAAACACATCACCACTGAAGTACTAACACACTTTCTCAAAGCCACACAGGGGCGTCACATAGCCATTACATAGACATGGCATTCAGTTCACTTTATATGGCTATAATATGCACAAATATTTGTTTTCTTCAGCTAATTTAAATGACCTTTCCCCAATAATAATTCATTTAATATATAGACAGTGTAACATCGTCCAAGTGAAACTGATGGGATTTTAAAAAATTTTGAGAGACAGGTGGGATGCAGGAGATATATCAGTTAGAAGTGTCTCCTTTGGGTGGTGATAAGTTGAATGTTCGTGTCATGGTACACCACACACATACACTCACACACACTCACACACACAGCTTTCTTACCATTTCCCAGGCAGCAGGGTCATGTTTGAAGAGTGAGTGTGTGAGCTCCACTGACACTCTCTTCCTGTAATCTGAACTCTTGTCCTCCGAGATTCGAAACAGCACCGCTGCAGCGTAGGTGGCTACAGGGAGACGGCAACATCGTAATTTACAAACAGACGTAAGAGAAAAGGCCAGACACTCTTGGGATTTCAATGACAGTGGATCTGATATTAGTGCTTCCAACTAAAGGTAATTCCAACATGAATAGTAAGTAAGAGATTAAATTCATATGATCACAAGAATGAATACAAATTTAATCAATCATCTTAACATTTAGTAGAACTTATTTCAAATGTAATTTTTTTTTTTCAGAGAAGGAGGATTCTTGCCAATATGAACAGTCTTGCAGTTTCTGCTTAAAAGCTTCAGTCTCAATAAACCAACATGTAACTACGGGGTGAGGCAAACTTTACCTTTTCCTGTCAATCTTATCACAGTCAGTCATTTTAAATATCTTAAAGTAAGCAATCTGATTTGATATCGAAAACTAACCATTTGGTTTTGGTGCTTGCTACCAATGCTACACAGTGTGGCACAGGGTTACATCGACAATAACAGGTAAATGGTAATGGTCTACATTGCTCATGCAGATCTGATGTTTTTGTCTCTCCTGTGTGGCGAAAGCATCAATGAACTTTTTTCATTCACCTTTTGAAACGCTGAAAAGTTTAGATAAGTGGTAAAAGTAGAGGAAACGTACCGATTCCCTCGTTGTTGGAGTGCAGCAGCTCCATCAGGGGTGCAGACGCTCCCTCTGCATCGATGAGCTCTGCAGACTGCTTGTCCAGGGCCAGCTCGCACAGGACACCCGCTGATACTCGCTTCACGTTTTCCACGTACGAGTACAGCAGCTGGACACAAACACATAAACCAGTGGATGTATTTTTAACAGCACATTACTAGCTTACTTCTACAAGTCTTGTTCTTCACAGACACCACAGAGTTGTAAGACTTGTGTGTTCTCAATATTGTCAACAGATTAGACTTACAAAGTTCTGTAGGTGCAGGGCTCCAGACTAACTTTTCTTAGAAGGAGCACTTTAGTCCCTAACTCATTTTAGGGGCACAGGCAGCAAATTTATGGATGCACACCTCAAATCAACCTGCAATGCAATTGTTTGCCCCATATTAACTGTATTACTGATTAATGCTTTAGTAATTAAACTACAATTTGTTGTTTTACATTGTAATGGAATGGGGCTTAACAAATGCACAAACTGGAAGTGGCAATGCTGTTTAATTGGTGTATCTGTATCGGCATATTTTATTAATCTGCTGTTGTGCTTCAATAAGGTGTCGTGTTTTAACTGTGTGGTGTTGCCTCAGTTGCCTCAGCGAACTAAGTTTCCCTCACATGATGAGGACCGCATCTAATGCAGTAGATACAACTCATGGTGTTGGTGTTTTTGCTAAATCTAAGACATGTAATATCCCTCAGCCAGGTTTGGACTGGCACAATAATTCAGGAGAGGAATTTGACTCCATCCCTGGTTACCCTGTTCACGCAAACCACCAGACCACTGATGTTGTTGATTATTTGTTAATGTAACATGTACCACACTAGGTATAGATGTGGCTACTATGTTCATCAGGGAAGAAAGGTCTCCACATTACAAAATACAAACATTTGGGACTGACCAACAAAGCCTGACTGAAGCCTGAGGTTTTCAAGGTATGCTACGGCTATGGGTGCACTCTCAAAAACTCCTGAGGAATAGCCTACACTGATCATAGCACAATGTACAATGCTTTATATGTAAGCATCAATCATATCAAAAGTATCGTAAAAAAAAGGAGCACACACATTTACTGAACTGGAACATGAGCAATGAAAGGAAGTAGACTTGAGTAAGTAGGCCCACTGCGTCCCAGATCTCTCCTCTACAACTCTGTCTTTTGCGTGTCTTTATAATCCTTCATTACTAAGTTTGATAAAAAAAAAACTATAAAGTGTAGATTGGCGGTAAGGACATACCTCTACCAATATCAAGATGCTGCTGAATTGTTCAACCATTATATTTACAAATATCCTACAGTCTTGGCATTTTAACTGCACAGTGTTATCTACAGTATGCTGAATTAGCATGTTTGCTTGTTTTCTGCAAAAAGTGGGTTATTTTGATTGACAGTAAAAGAACATGAGGGATACCTGACCTGAGCTCAGGGAACAGAAGTAGAGTCAGAACAGTAACGAATGAACGTCAGTTCGAAGAAGTTAGTGTCACGGTTTTCAACTTTTCAAACATTGCAGGATAAAAAGTTGGCCAAGGCTACAACTTTCAATTTCATTGTGCAACCCTGTGTTATAAAAATGACAAACTAACTTTGAACCTTGAACCTTGAGTAAAATTATTATTATTATAATTAATTAATAGGCGTAAGGTATTGGCTGCTTTGTGATCATTGTATGACATTTAATCAAACAACTCTATTACTGTGCCCAAAAAAGCAAATTAGGACATCAGTATGGAATCAGATGGGTCTCGATATTATGGATTCATAATTCATGATTAATATAAATAAATGAATGAATGTATATATTAAAAAAAAGATGCAGCATTTACAAGCTAGTTGTCAGGTGTGAACTTGAAATATGTGTAGGTTTGTTAAGACTTTCCTGCCATGACTTGATTTTCAAACTAATCTGTAGCCTATCCATTTTAGCAAAAGAATCGTACATTCAAGGGCACGCTTTCATTTGCATTAGTTAAGATAATACTGTGTGTGTATGCAAGTGCACATATACACGACTTTGCAAATTGATTCTTATCCATCCCAAATATCAGGTCTGGTATGAGCAAAATGTTTTCAAGCAATTAGAATTCCAAAAATAAGGGCTAAATTTCTATCTCCTTCTCCATCCCTCAAACGACTTCCAGTGTCCACTGCAAACTGTTCAGGACACAGCAGAAAAAGGTTAACTCAACCTGGCTCCTCAGTTTCATGATTCATATCATGTCAGCTGTTTTTGTAGTTTGTGCAGCCTGATATCTTCATGTCATAGTCCTGTTGTAGCGTATTTGAGTGTACCTGTACAAACAGTGGTATGGTTTGCATGCTGGCGATTTCTCCTCTGTTAATGTGGTCTCTGGCCAGAATGTGAAGCGCTCCTGTGCAGCCCTCTACTATTTCCTCCATACGAACACCATCCTGTTAACAGAGATAGACATCAAAGAAATAATTAAACCAGCTGTTAATTAAACCACAGTTGTCATAAAGGGGAGCGTTACTTATAGCGACCAAAACCGTTTTTTTGTACCAAGCTGTTAATATCTTTATGTCCACATTAAAGTTGGGCATGTTAACATGGGGTTCTGCGGTCATTTGTTGAACTGCAGTTTTTGGCACTTCTGGGTTGGCTTCATGTTTCAGTCCCGGATGTTGCTGCTTGCGTCAGGCACACAGAAACTGTGTGTGTGTGTGTGTGTGTGTGTGTGTGTGCGCGCGTGTGCATGGTCCAGACCTGGTAAGTCTGCTGTGCGGAGGAGGCATGTCTCTGTGTGTCCTGGTGAGCCTTCAGCAGAAGGTTGACCAATCGTGGAATAGCACCTGCCTCCCTCAGCGGCGCCTGATTGGCCGGGCACAGCGCCAGGTTCCGGATCAGACCAACTGTTGCCTGAGGAAAGGACAGAGATCAAAGACCTTTTTCAACAGGACCAGGCTTTATTTGGGTCAGCTTTGATGGCAACTTTACATGTGGTGCCTTCAAATGGCAGTGCCAGGAACTCTGTTTGGAACGTCAGCAAACTCCATGCACCACGCTCATGTTTACCAACCAGTGTGTGATGCTTCATATCAAAGGAAACCACAGGGATAAGAAGAAAAGAGATCTAACAGATTTCAGTGGGTAGAATGCTCACTGCTGCGGAGACAGCTGGGCCAACACCAGCATCCGGACATCCACAAAAGCTCAGTGCTGTCTCACTGTTAAACTAGCAAAGTGTTCGGAAAAGCTCAGATTTTACTTTTAAGACATTACATTCATGGTCTTACCCCTGCACACAGTTCAGAGTAAATAACATCAGTGTAGCATGTTGGGAAAGTTTCTCAAAAATGTAAACACATTAAAAATGCAGGGAAATTTAGAAACCTTTGGAGGGAAATGTTTAAGTGAAGGTTTTAAAAAAGTTGGGACCCAACCAGTACAGAAATGTGTATGTAACCCTAAGTACAACTGTTAAACTGTATCTAAAGCTTGCATGGTAGGTCTGATCAGATTCATTATCTTTTCTACTTTTGTGTTTAGTGCTAATTGGCAAGGTTTTTTTTACTTCAAGTAGTATCAATTTAAAGAGGTGGTATTATGCTTTTTGGCTTTCCCCCTCTGCTTTATTGATATATATATATATATCTTTTTTGTGCATGTAAAAGGTTTGCAAAGTGAAAAGTGAAAGTCGACACCAGAGGGAGTTCCCATCTCCCACAGAAAACTCTGCTCTGAACTGCCTGAAAACAGCTGGATTGCCTATATGTAACACCATTATAATGCTCGCACGGCGGGTAGTGTGCCACGCCCTCAAACACACTGGTGGAGAAACACACTGAGCTGCAGCACACAGTGTGACAAGACGTCCGCCTGCTGCCTCCCATCATCCACCCTCCCTACCGAACGTCAGGCAGTCAATCGGCACAAATTTTTTTGGTGATGAACATTTTTATTCAAGTAAAAAACACATTTTTTACACTTAGAACACATACAAACCACAGTACGGGGATGGGTAGAGTTCATTGAGAAAGACAGAAGCACAGTGAGAAAAGAAGAGAGGACATTTAAAAGATATGCATTTCCATAAAACAGACCAAAGAAGGTAAGAAAATACGGACATAAATTTGTTACTGACGTAGAGACAGACACAGTTAAAACGTTATGTATGAAAGATACATTTGTTCCAAATTAATAACTTACTACTCAGAAATGTTGCCTGCCTTTGGGATCAGACTCGGGCTCAAACATGTTACCGGCTGAAGCGGCTTTGTTTTGGATTACACTACCTTGCTTGTCTACTGTGCATGTGCATGTGCAACTCCCAACAAAGATTTAAAAAAGCGAGAATTCACCACACAGGGTAAAAAGAGGAGCTGCAGCAATGTGCAGTGTGACAAAAATATGGTGTTTTTTGAAAATTAAACCATGCAAACCTATTTTGGTACAACCCCTAAATAAAATTTATCAAAATGATAATGGGCATGATATGACCTATTTAAATCACAACGTTTTCATATTTAAAACATTTTAGACTGTATTTCTTAGATAACATGACTGTTATCAGCCTGTGTGTCAAACTGGGCTGGTTGGGCCGATACCCACATATGCCATTGGGCATCCAGGTGTAAAGAGACAGTGTGGAGGAGGAAATGAATCAAATTGCCTGTTTGTATTATGTTACAATAGTAAAAAAAATATGTAATTAGATTACCCGTAAATTTAGTAAAAACAAGGATTTCTGTAAGTTTGCTATAAAAACACAAACTAGGGAGTTTGATGCAGATATCAGTAGTAATGTGCGTTACGCCACCACCTCATCATGCAGACTCTGCGCAGACTGGTTTCAGTTTCCAGTGAGTGACCACGGCCTCCAAGGCCGACAAAGGCCAATTTATTGATAGGAAATAGAGTACCGAAGGTGTTTGGCTATTGGTGCTCACTATGCTTTGTCATAAAAATCTGAGCCATTCTACCCATCAGAAAAAAATAATGAATACTTTACAGCTGTTGACAGGGGGGGGGGGTGGACCCCTAGCTAAAATAAATGAATAAATAAATAAAACAAATAATTAACATAAAATGGACAAAAAATGTTTAAAATGTAATCTTCTCAAAGTATGACAAGGATTTTTACTCGGAGCTTTTTAAAAAACATAACTTTAAAAATTAAATAATTCTCAGCCTAAGCCTATATCAAGTCAAAACACCCCAAAGTTAGCCAAATCTTACAACTGTTACTGGACTTAGAGAGTCTCAGGCACAGAAACGGGCAGAGAAGTTTCCAGCTTCTGTTACTGGGTCTGGGTTAGAGAGGGTTGATGGAAACTTTGAATGTGGTCGACCCGGTTTTGTCCGACTGGGATAGTGAAACAAAGTCAATATTGAAGATGTGGTGAGTGGATGGATGAGCTCACCTTTTTTTGCGTGATCTCTGTTCTGGCGCAGAATACAGAGCAAAAGAGGAAGAGATGGTTAGGAGGGTATTTATTGGAATGTCGGAAGTGGCACGACTGAGGTGAGCCCTGACTAGCAGGAAAACTGATAGCATGTGGAAACACAGAACACAGTGGAGGCCGGCGAAGGACAGAGGAAGTCCTGGAGCCTCATTAAATGCTGCCTACACACAATAGTTTACCTACGCTGGTTTTTACGCACATGTGGGATGTATAAAAATGAAAGTGATGTGAGAATGTCCCTCCGGAAACTTATGTCTGGATCCAAAGTGCTATAACTCGCCAAATGTTTCAAAATAGTGCCCACTCCAGTCACTGTGCAGATGTCAGGGAAGAAGTCAATCAAAAAACTAATTATATCCGTTAATACACAATAAAAGTTTGATCATGTATGGTGGTTTAATCTCAAAATAAAATTAAACAATCCAACCAGCAGGTTTATTTGTGCATGCGCTAGTGAGCCATAACTATTCCATACTGCACCTTTCATTGAAAAAGAAAAAAAACATGCCAAATTAGTGCCAAATCTTAAATCATTGTTGGCTAAATATTTCATCAGCTGTCAGGTGGCAGGATTCTGGCTTTGCCTTTTCTCGATATCAGACATTAATTTAGCAAAGAGTCCTTATCAGACTCTGCTAACTGATAGAATTGTCATCATCATAAAAATCAGAGATATCAAATAGCATTAAAAATGGTAGACAGCATCTTTGATAACGGCATAGTTTTTAGTAACATCCTCTGTGCATATTTAGTTTTCATGTGTAAACTGGCTGCAGTGAACAGACTGTGCTCAGGCGCACAGAGCGCACTGAGACGCCGCTGTGGCACACAAACAAATCTACATTCTCACCTTGACTCACCCAGCACATTTCAGCACCTGCACATATGGACTGTGTTTAACAAAAATGTCTGGAAATAAAGCAGGACAGCTCTCCCATAATCGTTCCTCTTAAAGAGTCATGATGCAGGCCAAACCGAAAAACCAAAATTAAAAATTCTGATCTCCCAGAGTGGGGGATACTGCTGACTGAAGCCATCATTTTGGCAAGGTGTGAAGCCTACTCTGTATTATTGCTGTAAACATGCTAACATTGCGTGACACTCGTGTGTAATGCTGCATGGTTGTGCTGTGGCACAGCAGAGAACAATACGAGTGAAAGGATTAAAGAGTGTCCATAAAGACTTCCTGGCCCATGATGATACAGGCTAATACTTCAATTTAGATTTCCTAAAGTCGTGCTCTTAGATTTATGTGCAGAACTGGGTCCAGCATTTGACAGACCACACTGGCGGAACCATGCCATCATGGTACAAATACAAGTCTATAACCACTGTTTCTGGCAGCCGGCTGTTAGCAGTGGGAGCCGACAACAATAGTGAAATGCTCCGTACTTGTAGAGCGCCTTTGAGACCACTCAAAGCGCTTTTACTCTACATCAGCATTCACACACATATTCACAAACTGAGCCTAAGTGCTCAAACAGAAGCTAACATTCACACACATTCATACACTGGCGGAACAGTCACCAGGGGCTGTGTCTTGCCCAAGGACACCCTGGGGGAGCCGGGGATTGAACCGCCGACCTTCCGATTAACGGCCAACCTGCTCTATCTCCTGAGCCACAGCCACCCCCCACATGTATATGCGCTCATTTTCATGTTGATTTGAATGTTATAAATGAAAGGTGTGCAGGACCTGGCGTACGCCTGGTTTTATACATGTGGATATTTTTGTGCGTAAGCACTGTTCTAACTCTGTAAGTACGCCATCTTTCAGTATGAAAGCTGCGCATTCTATTATTCATGAGGCCCCAGGGGCCTCATTTATAAACGGTGCATACATACAAAACAGGGCTGGAAACATGCGTAAGCCACTTCCCAAACAAAGGTTGAGATCATAAGAAACAAACAAACTTGAATGTGCGGTCTTGTAAGTAAACTCTGAACCATGCATAAAACATAAAGAGGAGAAATGAGAAACCACGACTCATAAGGCAGAAGGTTGAAATGGTTTGAAATGAATAGGTCTACTATTGTGTAAAATAAATTGAAATATTTCCTGTGAGTATTGTAGGCTGCTGTTTATTGCATTGCTGGATTCAAAGCTGTTCATATTTTTTAAGCAGAAATTTTGCCAAGCAGAGCTCAGGAGCCCTGATGTGGGCTACGGAGCTCAATTTGACCTTGCCAGACTCAGAGCTGAGCTCAAAGAGATATAACATGACACATTTTCAGGGGAAGAGCCCATCTTGAGGCACAGACGTTGAAGTCATTATGTGAGTGGTGTCCACAGCCTAGGTCGAGTGATCTTTCTCGGCCCTTAGACATATGCAAGTATATGCAAGGAATACTAACTAACTCTCTTCATAGAGAAGGAGGTGCTCATTCATCTTCAGCAGGAGGCACAACTGCATGTGGAAGTTAACGTTTCATCAGAAATTATTGAAGGATGTTCAATAACTCAGGTTTCTGAGTGCAACCTCATCCCATTAATGCATGTTACTAACTCGATTTTTTTCTCCCTCTCCCGTGGTCGTGTGCTTCCCCCTCCTGTCGCTTCCTGCGGGTGTTGCTGGCTCTGGAGCTGTGGAGTCTGGATCTGTGGTTGGGAGTCTCCTGCTGCCCCCGTGTTCCTGCTCGACGCCCTCTGCTACAGTTGCAATCGCTATTACTAGTCCTATTGCTATTATTACTGTTATTATTATTATCATTAACATTACTATAAATATCTGTACCATTTTTCATTTAGTCTATAGCACCATCACCTTTATTGTCTGTACCTCTATGTGTATACTGTGTAGGTTGCCTCCCTCTGCTCTCTCTCTCTTGCTCTCTCTCTCTTGCTCTCTCTCTCTCTCTCTCCCCTCACCCCAACCGGTCGAGGCAGATGGCCGCCCACCCTGAGCCATGGTTCTGCTCGAGGTTTCTGCCTCTTAAAAGGAAGTTTTTCCTTGCCTGTGTCGCCTAGTGCTTGGTCTTGGTGGGAATTGTTGGGCTTCTGTAAATAACTTCAGAGTTCGGTCTAGACCTGCTCTTTATGAAAAGCGCTGTGAGATAACTGTTGTTGTGATTTGGCGCTATATATAAATAAAATTGAAATTGAAATTGAAGGATAAATTTGTATTTTTTGCTGCAAATGTCAGGAATGTCATTAAGCTGTGGGTATTTAGGGATGATAGGGTGTCATATGTGAGGATATTTTGAACATTTAGGAGAAGCACAACATTCTGTTTCCCTTACTTCTCCTCTTCCTCCCATACTTGTTTCTTTTCCTCTCTCGCTGTCTCTCTCTCTGCCTCTCTCTGTCTGTAAAGCTGCCTTATTATTATTGTCCATATTCCCATTTCACGTCCATTAAACTCCAACATACCAGTTCATTAATATAATCTGCCTGAGCTGACAGTTTCTGAGATAGAAAAAACAACAGTGTATCTGCAGTAAATTTCACTGCAGTTGAAGAGATTTTTCCCACTTGATATCAACTTGCTATTGCCAGTAGAGCAAAAGCCAGAGGATCACCAGAAATATTAGAACTTATTTTCTGGGTATCATCAATGTCTGTATTACCAATCAATCCAACTGTTATTGAAATATGTCTGTCTGGACAGACCAACAGACTGATCATTCAACCGACTAACGTTGTCATCCTCCATGCTGCTAGCATGGCTAAAAGACAGGGTCATGCACTACATATGATGCTTTGAAGTTTTTACTAGTTTTATAAGTTATCATTATCTCGTCTGAATACCAGATGAATTTATGATCTACAGGCAACATTGTGAAGCTAGATCCCTACAGTTGAATCTGAAGGCTGATATTTTGCACAGCAAATGTTTTAGTTAGGTCTCAGTATGATGAATTTTTATTCTACAGTATATTCACACATTCAGAATCCATCTTTAATTGCAGCCTTCAGCCGTCGGCTGTGCTCACAAAAACTCTGGTCAAGGTTCCACAAGTTTGACTTTGTTATGTCACTTTTTGTATGCACACGCGAGTACAACACAATGAATGCCTGTCTAAAAGTGGAACGTTATCCTCATTTGGAATATAAAGTCTCACAACAGGCTTTTTACCCCGGTTTAAAAAGTCTGTTCCATTCAGAACAGCTATAAATATGTTTGCCTCTAGACATAGCCAGACAACAAGTCGTCCAAACTATTTAATTTCAAGTACACTCTGGCCATAAAACAATACTAACTGAGTCCCAATTTGCTCCTGAAGGCTGTCCCATCAGTGTGTATGTGTGAATAATTAGTTTCTGTTTCTGATGAGCAGTTGGCACCTTGCATGGCAGTGTGTGAGCGGTGCTGTACAAGTACAGATCATTTACCAGTTAACATTATTTTTTGATAAAATATATTACACTGCTCAATGCATCTGTGCCCTGTAGATGCAGCATGTGGCTTTTTCTGCCAATCTGCGTGTCACTGTGTTGACCTTACCAGCAGGGGGCAGCAGTGCACAGAGCTGTGAAAGTTGACATTTTAACTAAAACATTAACTTTAATTTGCATTGGAATGCCAAAATCTGAGTCATGCTAGACTGAGAGTGAAGAGGCTTTTAGTGTTTTAGATCAGCAGATCTGAAACACGCACACACACACACACACACACACACACACACACACACACAACACACACACACACACACACACACATATTTAGGCAATAAGAGCAAATTGTGTGTGTGTGTCCTGGTTGGAGAAGTTAAGTCGAGTTTAATAAACAGAAAAAGAAAACAAATGAAAAGATATGTGTAATACAGAAGTAAAGAGTCTCTTTAACCAGTTTCCTCATATCCTAACATATAAATGCACTGAAATGTTCCTGAAAATAAATAAAACCTGAGCTCAAATGAATACTTTTCCAAAAAGAAAATAAAAAACGGAGAAAAATTCTTTTGAATTTAAATCAACAACCTTTTGTGTCATGAATTTGAGAAGGCTCTGGAGGAGCTTTGTCAAGTCTGAGACAGTAACTCTGATGATGTCATCAGGGTCTTGGTTTGGGCTTGGAGACCACAAATATATTACCCGAAACCTATAAAACAAATTAGTGGCGTGAAAGAATGGGCATTTTAAGGTCACGATTTCACAGTATTTCTAATTTCTTTTTTTTCAGCATCTGCCAAGGCAAATAAAACAACAGTTGCAGATTCGTCTGGTTTCCAGGCCGAAATTGCCTCCAATGTGTGAATGTGTATGAATGAGTTCATTTCTGTTTCTGATGAGCAGTTGACACCTTAGCTTATGCCATCAGTGTATGAAAATGTGTGAATGTAGTGTGATGCTCTTTGAGTGGTTGGAAAGAATAGAAAGGTGCTAAATAGCAGAACATTAACTTTTGGCCTTTTGGCCTTTGCCATCTTGTTGGGGGTTTTTTTTGGAACCGGAAGGGACCATACTTGGACGAGAGGGCGGTGGTAGCTAGCTTGGTTAGTAAGGTGCATAATTTACTAAATGAATATCCTGCTATGTTGAAGACGGCTTTTAACCAGTGACTGAGACCATAAACTCATTAGTGTTTACTGAGGTAATAAGTCAGGAGAGAAGTAGCCTCATTTTGTGACATTGTCTAATGCAATCAGACTTCTTTTTGCAGCCAGTGGAGTTATTCCCTGCTGGCAATAGAAAGATTGCAGGTTTAAAGCAATTCTGCATTGGCTTGTCTTTTCAGATCTGGAGGGTCATGCAACTGCGTGGCCATCGTGTTTAAATGTGCAGCAGAAAATGTTGATAATTAACGCATCTGGCAAGCTGCAAAAATGTTGATACTGAATATATCAGTGAAATGTTCACTGATAACATCTCTTTTCTTTTTTTTTACTAAATAGCCAATCTGGCGGCGGTGGTTATATATAGCATTATAACGTTTTACTGGTTATGTCTATGCACTTGGAAAGGTCATGGTCTTGGTTTAATAGAAAAGGTCTGTAGTGACTAGAAACAAAACATATTTATTCACAATCAACTGAAACAATGATCTTACCCTTTCTTTAACAAAAGTGCTTTTGTTGCTTGAACATAACCACAAACAGGAGTCTGGGTGTCAACCCTGGGGTCTGGTGTTAAAGTCATAATCATCCACTCTGCGTGTCAAAGAGTCCTTGGGCAAGACACTGAACCCAACAGTGTATGAATGTGTGTCAATGGGCTGAATGTGATGTAGTGTAAAGCACTTTGAGTGGTTGCAAAGTCTATAAAGGTGCCACAAATAGAGACCATTTACACCATTTACAGCCAGCTATTATATTTTCCTGCACAACCAAAGTGTTGGTAGTAATCCCCCATTGCACAGAAAAACTGTGCAGACATACAAAAAAACAGACAAAATGAAAAATGATAGCTGCAGACAAGTAGCTGCTAAAGCAAGGCACCAGCAGGGCAGCAGCAGGGCAGTCTTAAATGTTTACACTAATATATTTTGGAACAGCATGTCACCAAATAGCTATTACCTCCACATGTAAACCTCAGTATCCTCTTCATCAGAAGAACCAAGTTGTTAGTATTTTTTTCAAAATATGGTACAACACATGAAGCAGCAAAATCTAATGTTTTCTTTCTGAAAATAGATGGAATTTGCTTTGTTAAATAAATAATGGCTTTGGGCTGTGTTTTTCTCCCCACCGTAGCTGTCAAAAAATGTCCAAATTGCTGTCCCTGCTGTTTTTTACTCTCTGGTGTTGTAAAGTTATTATTTGGGGCATGAAATGTAGCCACACGAATGTGTTTGTTTTCCTCTCCCACCAGCGTGAAATATGGCTGATGGTAACAGACATCAAAAAACAATCTGCCTCATTGACACAGTGGCCACATTTGATTTACGCAGAGTGAAACCATGTCAAACACACCAAACAAATAATGTAAACTGTCCTCCAAATGTGCCTTTGGACACTGTTGAATGACAACGACAGCTGCAGCTGTCTTTGATGTTAATGAGTTTGCTAATGTTTTTGCGGAAATAACCTCCTGAAAGTTGGCTATGGATTTGTATGAGGCGGGGTGTAATTTTTGACACAAAATGCATACGTTGTGCATCCAGTAAACACATTGAAAACAACCCAAGTCACATGGAATCTGATCTTTTCCATTTCGGATTTGATTCACTTACGTATGTCGGATTTTTTTTACGTGACCTCATTCTAGATCCAATCGGAAATTATGTGAATTTGACGTCTCTCTAGAGCAGATGTTGTCACTGTTTTGCGCTAGACGCTGCTGTGATGAACAAAAAAGCCCCACAAAAGACCATTATTAAAAATAATATTATTATTAAATATCTCTTCTTCTTCTACCTTGCTATCATATCCTCACAAATTCCCTTTCTTAGACCTAGAATTCACCGGATCTTGAGCTATCCTGAGATTTACATGCATGCTTACACACAAGGAGAGAGAGAGAGAGAGAGAGAGATTGTGGAGCATGTGCTTTGTACCAGAAATGGTAATGAATGTTAATTAAAAGGACAGAAAGTTGTGAACATTTGTCATTAAGTGGAGAAATGTAACCGGTGGAAGCTATGCCAGGCTTAAAATACAGGAGTCTTCCTTGAATATCGGGAGGGTTAGCACTCCCTTTAGCTGCGGGTTCTCTGCATGCGGGTCATTTTCAGGCAGTGGACAGTACACGCTTAAGTCTGATAAGGGCCACATTAAAACATCTGTATCTCAGGAAGATCGGCGGTTCAATCCCCAGCTCCTCCAGGATGCATGTCGATCTTTCCTTGGACAAGATACTGAATAACGAATTTCCTCCAATGGCTGTTCCATAGGTGTATGAATGTGTGACGTTAAACGCTGTGGGTGGTTGGAAGACTAGAAAGGCGCTATACAAATAGCGCATTTACATTTACATAGTATAATAATAGTACACCAATTCAAACTATTGTATCACCTTACCTTTACTACAGGCCAGTAGTGCGGCTGCCCCAGCAGCTTGACAACAGCTGGAATACCATAGTGCACCCGCACAGCATTCTGGGCCAGCTCGGCGTCCTGGTGGCGGGAGGTGAGATGACGCAGGGCTCAGACTGCTGGCTCAGCAACATCCTCCTTCTCCCCAGCACGAAGCACAGCATGGATCAACGCCTCCACACCGCCATACTGAGTCACCAGAGTCTGCGGGATCACAAGTTGAAGAAAATACAGTAGAACTGCTCATCTTAATTACAGGTGTGTAGTAAAGCGTCATTCGAAATTCATTTTAAAACCTGAAGCAGGAGAAAAAAGTCAATATCAATATGATACATGGCTTTTGTAAATTGATTTTCCTCAGGAGTGCAAAGTGCAGACTATACTACCGGATTCTTTTATTAACAAAATATTGTTACTTTTACTCTTTTATGCTGTGGTTTTTAATAATTATCTCAAAATCTTGATGATATTTCATACTGATGACTGTGCTACAAATGTATGATGTAAACAGACTTTTAAATTCAGAATAATGAGAATCACATTGTGTCATCACAAAAAAGTGGAGACTGTTTTAGCAGCAAATCAATAACCATTATTTGGGAATAACATGTTCATCTATATAATTGAAAGGTTCTATGCTTATGCTTACCTTGTTGCGTGAGTTATTACAGGTGAGGTTGGACAGGATGCCGGTTGCGCAGGTCAACATGTTGACGTCATCTGAGCCCAGCTGGGTGACCAGTATCTGCAGGAGGCCATCTAACCCCTCCTACAGAGAGAGACCAGTTAAGTTATTAAGCCAATTAAAAAAGACATTAATGCTATCCTGACTGAAAATTGTATCCTCATGCGTGGGGTGAGGGAAAAAATCAATACAGCATAGTATCGTGATATTTGCCATGGCAATAATGTATCGATACACGGACACCAAGTATCGATAGTTTATTATATAAATTGCAGATGGGAGTTTTAACTTTTTGGTACTAGAATAATAAAATCTATTGCTTTTTTAGTCCACTATAAAACTTAACAGGAGCATATACAGGACTGAAAAAGTGGTATGAACAAACAGAGATAAACAGATTTTAGATAAACAGATGATGACAAAGTTTGACTTTAGGGACCTAATTGGAAGTTGGAAAAAGGTAATAAATTGCAATATATCTCAACATGTTTAAAATCGCAATAAAATCAAATTGCAACATAAATATCGTGATATATAGTATAATGGGGCCTCTGGTGAGTCCCTCCCCTAGTGTACCCCCACCAACATCTCAGAAAAAGTACACCTTGAGTTGAGATTAAGAGAACTTGACTTACAAGAACTGCAATTGGAAGATAAACAAAGGGCAAAAGGGTAAAGCAAGGTATAACCGTGGAGCCCATTCCTCAGAGCCCACTCCCACTGTCTCTCCTTACCTACTTCAGCAGTCTTCTTCAGCAGAGTGAGTTTGCTGTTTCTTCATTTGTTCTCACGGATGGCTTTCTTTCTCTTGTCTATTTGACAACTGAACTCGTGAAGCAATATCCATTTTCTGTTTCTATTGCTACCATGTCAAAGAGAAATCACTGCAAAACCTCTAACTCTGAGAGTGCACTTTCTGACACCTTCACAGGAAAAGATGAACTGTTGGGGTTTGATAAGGTGTTCCCTTCTCGTGAAGAGCTCAAACTTAAACTGAGGAAAAATGAGACGTAGCCTCCTCTCTTCTAAAACACTGTTGACAATACAATTACAGATGTTTCCTATAGGTATTTCATAAATGATGGAGTGCTAATGATAAAGTTGACCTCTCTTAAGATGTCTTGTCTTGATGATTGTTGTGGTGTGTTCCAAGTTATTGTTTCAAGTTTATATCATTCTGATATCTCAGTCTTGGCTGATAACCATTTCTGTTCCAGTGCTCTTTCTGTTGTGGTTCAAGTATGAAAAATATGACAAATTTGAAGGACAAACATCAGGTATATGGTTTTCTACTTAAAAAACCTAGAGGAACTACTCAACATAATTAATTTAGATTAGCCTTTATAGTCACCATTAGGATAAAACTATTGTTGGTTGGCTTAATTTTCAAAAAACGCCATTTTTTTGCACATTGCTGCAGCTTCTCTTTTCACCCTGTGTTTAAGGCTTCATTTTAGCTATCGAGTGATACATCTTGTCTCTAAATGATCTTTGTTGGGAGTTGCACATATGCAGTTCCTAGTTAAGGACTACTAGCCAATCAGAAGTAGAGAAGGGCTGGTCAGCAAAAAGACGGAAAAACCACTTGATTCAGCTGTAGGCCACATGAGCAGCTTCGGCAATATGGACTGGAGCTAGTGGTGAGATATTAATCTGTAACAAAAGGATCTTTCATCCATAAAGTTTTATAACTGAGCTCTGTCTCTACATCACAGTGACAACTTTATGTCCACTGACTGCCTGGAGGGTAGCTAGTGTTTGGAAGAGGGCTTGTCAGACTAGTCGCTCGGTGAGCATTAGGACATCGCATTTTCTGTGACATCACAAGAAAGGGAAGTAAAGGCTGGACTATAAACGAGCTGTTTTCAGGCAGTTCAGAGCAGAGTTTTTTGTAGGAGATGGGATCTCCTTTTGAAAGGCCCAGTATGGACACAAGAAGGAGTCATAAGCCAGGATGTGTTGATCGAGAGATAGATGTTATAGAAGAGTTATAAAATGCTGCAGAGGCAGAGTGGGAAATCACAGATTGTACCCTGCTCTTGTAACACTGGAATCAGTATTTGCGGTACTAGTAGTAGTACAGACAGTATATTTGGCAGTAGCAGTAGTAATTATAACTTTAAGTAGTAGTGGGTGAATTAATGCATACCTGTTTGGTTGCAGCATCTGATAGATTACGCAGTGTCCACAAACAGTTCTGGATCAGACGTTGACTGGATCCTGTAAGATGTTGGCCCAAAGCCTGCATACCACCTGGACACAGATGTAAAAATACAGTTACATGCTATACCATCATTTACACAGAACGACATTCATGTTCAGCAATGTGGACATACCAGCCTCTACTATTGCCGGCTTGTTGCTGGGACAAACAGACAGTACTTTGAGAACACGGCTGGTGGTCCACAATAGCTTCTCATAGTTGTAGTTCCTCATGATGAACACCAGACCCTCTGGGCCCCCATTGGCTAGGATGATCAGCTGAGAAGAAAGAGGAAGTAGCAGGTGTAATTCTGTCATAAATAAGTAGACACAACAATGTCAAGTTCCTCTCTTCACCTTGCTCTCCTGGTTGCCATAGGACAGGAGCTGCAGACAGTCAGTGGTGATGGCCAGGAACTTGGGGTTACTCTTTTTCAGTAAGGGAACCATCCTCTGCAGGCCGTCAGCAAGACGCACTGCCATCTTGGCCCCCTCTTGGTGCAGCAGCAGGTTGTGGAGGGTGGTGATGGCATAAAATAAGACTGATTCCACCGGTGAACTGAATGAATATATTAAACAGAGAGCGAAAGCGAAAGAGATTTCATAAGATAAACTAATTTTATCAGGCATCATCCAATCTGGAAGATAACCCAGAGAAAAATATGTAGTGGAAGTAAGTTAAAGGAATATGATTTATGTATATAAATAAAAAAACAAGTCAAAAAGAAGGACCAGACTGTTTGTCCCTGCATTGACTTCTAAGGTCTAAATGACAAAGATTATAAAATTAAGAATAAATACCCTGTCCCTCTCATTAATCCCGCTTTCTTGTTCTCCAAACTGGATCTTCGTAAAGCTTAACATCTCATTCATATTTGAGAGTGGAAAACTGCATTAGTTTACGTCTCTGGATCATTTTCAGTATTTGGACTAACTAATGCACCTGCAGTTTTTCATAACACCTCTGTGAAGACTTGACTGTGAGACTGGCAGTAGAATCAGGTTCCTTCTGTCTAAACATCAAATCTTCCACTTTACTGGGTCACTCCTAGTCCTTTCTCTGATGCAATTAGAGGGTAATTTTCACCAGTGCTCTGCTCTATGATGCACACTAAAATCATCAATCTATTGTGTAGAAATTCATACACTGTTGGGTGACTGCTTTCTCAAAGATCTTAGAGAGATGGGGAAGGGTAGATATAGGTATATAGTTGGCTAAAACCCCTGGATCAAGAGATATGGAAGAAGACGTTTAGTTACAACTAGTTTAAAGCACTGTGGTACATAGCATGTTAGTAAAAAGAGATTGATTTAGTAAATGAGTGCTGACCAAGGGTAAAACTTTTTTCAGCAGCTTAGTTGGGATGGGGTCTAAGAGGCAGGTTGGTTTAGATGAAGAAATCATTGAAAACTGGTATAAACTGATTGGAGAAAAGAAGTCTAAATAATATGTTATACAGCTGTTTCTAAGGTTTCTGAGTTTGAAGATAGGTTGGTATTGGTTGAGGGCAGGAGGTGTTGGATAATAATAATTTTATTATTAAAGAAGCTCATGAAGTTGTTACTATATGGCTCAATTGAGCTGTGACTCTGTCAACTTGAAAAGAAAACTGGGGTTGTTATTTTCCTTTATTAACATTGAGTAACACGCTGCTCTGGCATTACGGAGGACCTTCCTATATGTTTTAAGAATATCTTACCAGATTAAATGAGATTTCTCCAGACTCCAATCAAGTTTTTGTGATGTTTGCTTTAATGTGGGAGGTTAGAGGCTATATCATGATGCTAACTTTCTTTGCTCTATTATCATCTTTTTAGAGGGGCAATATAGTCTAGTGTCCTTTGAAGTGAGCCTGCAGTCTTATTTACAAGGGGATCGGTTTAGGAGGGACTGAAGTTAGCATAGGAGTCCTCTGATATATTGAGACATAGTGGTCAGATAAAAAGGGATTGTGTGGAAAGAATATAAATAATCAATTTCAATGCCACATAACAGAAAAAGGTCGAGGGTGTGGTTAAAACAGTGAGCGGGTTTATAAACAGAATCTAGTAAATACAGTACTAAAGCTATCATTGTCGACGTCCACATGAATATTAAAATCACCAACAATAATTACTCTATCTGTTTTAAGAACTAAAACTAAAACTCAAATTTAGAATATAGACCAGGAGAACGGTACAGTAATACAAATAGAATTGGCTGTAGTGTTTTCCAGGTTCGGTGTGAAAGAACAGGACTTTTGAATCAGGTATAATTTAGGTTAAGCCCCCATTCTGAGGGCGTACATCCCAAAATTTACACATTTAACTCTCCTTTTTTTGTACAATTGCAGATCCAATTTTGTTTACATTACTCTGGGGGGCAGACACTATTGGGGATTTGGTTTGGTTTTCCAACACAGGTGTTTCAAAGCCAATGTTTTCTTTTTCATTTCCAGATTTTCATATTTTAAAGTCACTGTCCTGGCTCCATAGAAATTAAAGTTACATGAGTTGAAGTTTGTTGTGTTGTGTAGAAGTCAGGATTACATTTGGACTTTTGTTTTGGTTTCAAACATTAGTTTTTGTGACATAGTGATAAATTAAATTTAGTTTGTATACTGCTAGTTTACATCTGTGTACATACAGAATAAAAAATCTATAGGAAAGAGAGAATTTAAAAAAACAAAACATCAGAAATGTAGATATATTTTCAAAGACAGTTAACAGAATCAGGGGGGAGAGAGAAGAGAAGACATACAGTTTAAATATATTATTATGACAGTAAAACTCATTTGAAATGATATTTGGTTTATATCTATGGACATACATGGGCTTTAACAGAAACAGAGTAAGAGGGGTTTTCTGAAATTAATGCCCATTTCCTGTAACTAACCAGATTACCACCCAGTAGTACACACACACACACACACACACACACACACACACACACACACAGAATCTCCAACTGGCTGCTCTCTGAAAAAATGCTTGTTTAGTTTTCAATTCAATTCTATTAAATTTTCTTTCATTTTCTGCGTAAATTAAGCTCTGGAATCAATTATGAGTGTGAATTATCCTTCCTCTGTTAAGCCTCAGTGCAAGGGATTAACTTTGCAGCCCTGGCTGGGGATTGGAAAGGCCCGGATTTTGTACTAAAATTGAAGGCTAGCATGTTAGCCTCATCTGCTACAGTTTTTAGTTGGTCTCCGTTTGCCATATTGGAGGAGGAAAGCTTTTAATAATTCACCACCTGGCATGAATATATTTCGCCTCACTTTAAGCTCTGCTGAACGGTGTTAAACCATACTGTACCCACAGTGTATTATTATGCTTATTTAAAAAAAAACCTGTAAACACTTGCTCATAGTGATGAACTCATGCAATTATGACCTGAATCTGCATTGCCTCTCTGCTTTACAGAGCGTCAAAGTCAGTTTCAGTTCATTGTTTCGCTCTGCCCATAACTTTACATTTTTGGTTCATTTTCACTGCTCTCATAGTGTCTCGAACTCTCCACTGTACACTACCTGCTCAGCATCAAACAGCAGTTTACATTCAGACAGACTAGCTGGTGACTAGCTAGCAACTACCTGGTCGCCAAAGTGGAGCAGAGCTATATTGGACTTACGTTTGCCAGGTGGCCAGAAACACATCCCCAGTGATAATATTGATTTGTAACTGCTGGATGAGTAAATAAACAACTGATCAGTTAATAAAAATTTAAAGGATCTGGCATACTGGGCTTGAACATATTTTTCACCATTGCCACACCACTGAAATCTAATAAGCACATTGCCATTGAATTTGTTAAGATATACCTATATTACCAAGGCATGAGTTCAGGAGTTCATGTTCAGCCCACTACTTGCAAGGTAAAATCTCCAATATATTCTTTGTGGTAATGATGTAATTTATTGTAATCTTTTTTCTTTTACATTTGTTGAATATCAATAGCTGAAATCCATAATTCTTGTGAGATTTAAGGTTAATGAAATTGGACTTAGATCTAATGATAACAAACTTCCTTAAATTCCTGTCTCCAAAACTGTTATTGAAAATCTCATTCTTAAAGTGGGAGCCAGATCTATCCATTAGCCATTACTTTACAATGATAAGAAATCCCAATCTACAACTCATGCATTATAAAACTCTCTATAGAACACACTATACAGGACAAAGGATGTTCAGAATGGGTCTTATACAGTCAAACATTTGCCCGAACTGCTCATGTAAAGCCTAGTTCACACAACATGATTTTTAGTCTGATTACAGGTTGGTGAGCTCGGAAACTGTCAGACTGTGATCAGGGGTAAATCATGATCGATTGGCAGCCACCAGTGATTATGTTTGAACAACTCAAGGACGCATCAAAACAGCTCCCTGACGCATCACTGACACATCACAGATGCCAGCCTAGCATGCCAAATATCTGGAGGAGTCGGCCGACTCAACATCCACATCCAGCCAATCAGATCAGGCAGCTACTTTTTCACTGAAAAACACCTTTTACTCACATCCAGCTCTCTCTGTAGAATTCTATCATAATTCTTTCACCCATATTTTTATCTTTTCTGTGTAACTGCTAATAACAAACAACAGCTGTTTTGTGTGTAGGTTTGCGCCATTTACATTTCACATTTCACATTTAACGTGTGTTTTTCTGTGGGGAAACTGGGGGGGTATGCTGCTTGGCTGTTTGGAGGGCGCCCTAGCGAGGGGGAGCTGGTGAGCTTCAGGTCGGGGCTGTGCTGCCTTTGGGGTGTGTGGGGGCTAGTGGTTTGGGGCTTTGGGTCTCTGGGTCTGGGGTGGGTCTGCTCGCTGGGGGGACTGGGCTACCCTGGGCACCCTGGGCCTGCTGTAGGGCTGGACAGGGTGGTCGCATGCTCTGGGGTGCTGGGGCAGCTCTTGCCACAAGCTCTGGGCTTGATGGACCTGGTGTCCTCCTGCCTCGGTGGGGATGGGTGGTAAATGCTAGGGCCAGTCCAGGAAGCTGGCCCCAGCGGGGAGGACCATTCCTGCCTAATCTCTCTATAACCTCTTCTATATCTAATATCAGTGAGGTACCAACGTTAATTTTATTCACCTGCACACTTTGCGAGCACTGTAGTACTCAACGCTTTGCTAGCTTCCTCTTCTCTTCTCATTCATCATTCATCGTGACAGGTGCTGTTATAAGAGCAGCAGAGGTAATGTTTTTTGCAGTGCAAGGTGTGTGAAGTGAGCGAGCGAACGAGAGACTGAGAGCTGCAGAAAGTGACGGTGAAATTTGTCAGTCTAGCAGTCAGTTTGCAGCGTAGTGTGTCTGTCCAACTGCCGGAAAGTAAAGGCGGTTAGTGCTTGCTAGCATCTGCCGGAGCAGACTCAAGTCTGGAAGCTAAGCAGGACTGGAGGAGCGCAGTCATCTTACTACACATGCAGGAGTGTATTTTTAAAGGGGAATATTAACAGGACAGTACTGTGTTGTTTTGTTTGTTCTGCTTGACAGTTTTTCTTCCGTTGTTGTTTTTTTTCTCTGCTGTTATTCGGCTGGTTGTCTCGTGTTGTCCCCACTGCTCACGCCCCAGCCCTGTTGTCTTGCAGGTGCTGTCCTTTTTCTGTGGTGGTGTTTGTGTGATGTTTGTGCCCCCCAGTACCATTTCTGCCCCCCAGAGGGGCCTGATGACAAATACACATATGTAATTAAAGTAATAATTGAGACGAAAAATCTGTCCACACAACATGATATCCAGCTCCTCATACTGCATACCGGTCTGCTGGGCAGGACAGGGTAAAAAAAATAAAATAAAGGAAATCATTTTAATCTAATTAAAGTATTTCTACCTTAGCATGCGGACTAATGCTGGTATCCCTCCAGACTTAAAAATGGCCAGCAGTCCCTCTCTCTGGTGCGACAGGCTGTGGAGAACGCTAGCAGTGTAACGAGCTGTCTCCATGTCAACCGCCGTTGTCATGGCACGCACAACGGCACCCACCATGGCCGGAGACTGCACCAGCACACGCCGACTTGCCTCCTTACGGGTCAGCTGGTTGACTATCATGGCTGCCTTGTTCACCACAACCTAGAGAATAGAGAAAATAACTGTGTAAACTGGAACACTTGTGTCTGAAAGCTCAATCTGCAAATTCTTAGGAATTTAGTTTGACATCAGCATACCGGATCGTCGTCCGCCAGTAGCTTGGTGAGCTCTGGCACCGCCCTTGTGGCCAGTTCAGCATCGTCCTGATAGTTTATCAGGTGGACGATAGCCGTCTTTAGCAGCTGCGAGGGTTCAGCCAGTCGTTGCACATTGCTCTGCTGCGTAGGATCTGATTGGACAGGCATGGCTGCCTCCCCCTCCACCAGGGTCTCTGGAAACATGGCGGCCCTGACACGCTGAGCACGGGTTAGTGAGTACTGAGCATCGAAATCTGTCATAGGGAGATGGAGAGAGACAGAGAGAATGGAACCAGGAGAGATTACAGTCATTTCAATTGCTAAGATGCAATGATCAAAAATGGCCTTCCCACAGTCTGCATTACCAACAAGCGTCCTGGCCAACAGTTAATGTCACCTCAAAAAGTCAGTCAAACCACCAAAACACTTAATACAAGCCTCAAAATAAACTCATTCAACCCAAACACTGGCAACAATACTCACTCAGAAAGCATCCATTGTTACTCATCACACTGACCTACAAAACACTAATAACTGGAAGCATTATGTAAATTTGATGAGTTTTAATCTTTGAAATGTGACTGATATTTTCATATAAATCAGTATTTTATTATAGAATACAGATGTTCTCAGTCACTTTGGTACATTTCTGAGATCAGAACTGAAATTCTACTTGTTCAGTCTCCACATCATCTAGTCACTTGTGCACATCATATGTAAAAGCAGTTTCTGAGTCATTTGATTGATACATTTATGCAAATGATGCTGTTTCCTACATTATAAATTGCTTACTACTGGTTCTCTGTTGAATAGTCTTACCCCCCAAAACATCTAGTCATAAATCCATTGTGTAAGTCACTACATGCAAAATGGTTGAACTGCATTTTTTCTACATGTCTATTAGACTTTTTTTGAAAATGTGTACATTTCAGTAAATTGGTGAAGATATCTGTTGTGCCAGGAACATCAGCCTGAGGGGGTGTTTCCATGTTTCCATTTCTTATTTTGTAATCATTTCAATTACAGTTTTTTACAACCGCTAACATCCTTTTGTCCAATCTGTAGTAACATTTTCAACACTCTAAACACAAATAGCCCAGTATCGGTCTGTTCATACCATACCATTACAGTTTTTCTTTATTGTTTAAACACTATAACCAGGCTTTTTAACTAACATTTCAAAACCATAACTCCATTTTTCAAAAAGCACACCCATTTCTCTAAACTCTACACACAAATCCCTTCATTTCTCACAGCCTACACCATGTGGTCATTGAGAAAGCACAGACATTGCTCACTCAGTCAGCACAGGTTGAGCTCAATAAAACAACAACTACCCAGGTGGAAACACAAACAGTCAAAATTGATAACACACCAATCAGAACCTTCAATAGATAGATAAAAGGGCCAGAGTCAGTTCATTCAACAATGCATCCAGAGAAATCTGAAGAAAGAGGTGTAGGACATGAGAGAGGAGGAAGAGGAAGCAGTATGGAGGAGACAGACTGCACTTTGTGCACACACCAGCCCAGAGTCTACAGTGGCTTTATATGCTACAAAAAATCGCAGGCTGCTACTGGCGAGGTGCACTTTTTAGTGTCAGTGTCATTTCAAAACAAATATCTGAGGAGCGTGCTTCTGAAACCAACTACTCACTCAGTTGATGAGTCAATGAAATGCTATTTGGACACAAAAGTATATAAACCTTTCAAATGCAGAACTCAATGCAAGTAAATAGGATGAGATCTATTTAAGCTTTACAAGATGAAGCAGTGGTATAATTGCTGAGATTAACTGAGAAGAATACAACCATCTGCTGTTGAACCTGGAGGGTGATTTTAATACACTAACTGGGTGGTAAATAATAAATTTGTTGAACCTCAGGTGCTGTCGTTATTAAAAATTGTTTGCAGTCATGCCTTAGGAGAAGCAGCAGGACTGCTTACCACGTGAGAGCGACATTTAGTGTCAGTAATGCAACTCTAACCCCCGCAGAAGAAGAGAACATGGAGGAGCGTGAAAATGTAAATTCATCCCAACAACCAACACAAGATAAATGTGTTACTAAAAGGAGTGAGACTTCTGTCTGTAGACATGAAGGTATGGTTACTTTAAACCAAACAGAACAATTACTGTGTCGTGATACATACCGTTACCATGATATAAAATGATATATACTGTACCTTGATAAACTGTTAGCCCAGATAATTTATGTAATTACATACAATTTAATTAGAATGTACTTAAATGATAAAAGTTTGATTGCACTACTCTCAAATTTAAGTATATTCTACTAATTTGCAGTCAAACGTACTTCCATTTTATGGTAAGTCAATGTGTGAATAACTTTAAATTGGAGTAAAAGTTTTAGTTATGACCACTTCTTTATCTTGAAGGAGGAGCCATAAGTTCTGGAAATATTTTGCTCATGATTTTTCACCAGTTAGAATTTTACTTTTAATGACTGAACAGAAGCACAGAGCTTTGTTGATAAATAAATAAATATTACATGGTAATATTTTTTCTGTCAAACAAACAGGTCCAAAAGGCTTCTTTAAACATTTAAATGAAAGCGGTTTAATATCCAGAATATAACATCTCCGGTAAAGTACAGTGGGTGGCAGCATGCATTTTTACGTTGGGTTGTGTCTTCTAAAGAAGAAGATATGTCGCCTGCCTTTTACATTGAGGCTGAGAAAACTTTGTTTTAACATTATCCAGGATATGTTTCACCTTTTAGCTACAATATTTGTGACAAGTTCGACAGGACATATTTCAACTGTGTTTCACTTGCATGAACTGCAGCCAAAGGACCCCCACACTGAGCCTCCACCTGAAGCACAGTCAAGACCACGCTTCCACTTCAAGCTGAGAGGACAGGAGGTTGACAGGATGATGTTGTACCACACTGTACTGAATCTGGTGCTAGTAACTTTATTCCACGAGGAAGTCAGAAGGCAATTTACTGTGGTTGCACAGTGTGAATTCAAGGGGCTGTTGGTGAGAAGTGAGAAAGCTTGTTTTAACCAGTTAACGTTACACAGACATTTTTCACATGTTTGTGACCATTGGACATTTTGTATGAAGAACAACAGATTGACACACATTCGGCTGATTGTAAGCAGTGAAAAACATTTAAAAATTGTGAAATAGTCACCTGTTACTTAAAAAATCATCTGAGGGGCTGTATGGAAATTGTTTTGTATTAATGAAACTCTCCTGCTAAATTGCTAATGTTTTGCATGTGACAAAGTAAAATGTCCAAAAAGTAACATTAATTAGCTAATGTTAATCATTAGCTAAAGGTAGTCATGTGTCTCTGTCTCCACCTACCGGAGAGTACTTTTCAAGAAGTGATGCAATAGCTTTGTCAAATCAATAACCTTCTGCATCACAGCGTGAGGGCCGTACTAAAGATATGCCGACGTGGGTGAAACAGTTGTGAGAGAGGTTATCAGTGCTGTGTCAGAAAGTAACATGATGGCATTTTGCTAAATATGGACCCTTAGGTACTGCAAAAAGAAGAGCAGCCTATGTATGCAGAGAGTTTCCACTGGTATGTTGTGAAAAGCCAAAAAACCACTTGCATTGTCACCATTCTCCAGAAGCTGCTTAGCAAAATCAACATGTTAGACAAAGTTATGTCAGAAAAAGTACATGTTTTTCAGGAATACAGATCATATGGAGATGGGCAGTACATCAATGAAAACTCTCTTCTTGCGAGGGACAAGTTCACAATTGCGCTTGGCCTTTACATTGATGACTTTGAAGTAGCCAATACTCTTGGAACATCAAAGACGAAACACAAAATGCGTGAGGTATCCTGGATAATTGCCAACATACATACAGGTCAACTCTTAACTTAATCCAGTTACGCTACTATGCAATACTTCCACTGTCAAAGAGTGTGGTTATGCAGTGCTGGAACCTCTTATCTATGATATAAAGTCATTGGAGCAAAATGGTGTTTACCTGGAACAACAAGGTGCAAGTGTGAAAGGCACAGACTTGTATGTTGCCCCTGGTGACGACTCCATTGCAGGCATTGCATTCCTGGAGAGCTTCACAGTTGACAAGTTCTGCAGATTTTATTTGGCAAGCAGCAGTGATGCTCAACAACAAGAGGTATGTTCTGGTTTCTTTCAACTCAGAGACAAAGACTCCCATGATTGGCAATGTACAGGAGGTGAGAGAGGACCCAGGATTGAGTCGAACTTATGGTGAGAAAAGAGCATGTCTTCTAACTGAGAATCTTGAGCACTTTCATGTGTACAGGTACTTTAATTTACTGATTTACTGATAAAACACAGATCTACCTCAGATTATGGGAAAGGCATGGTGTCTCATAAGACTCCTTCCATTTCTCATTTGTCACTGTGTTCCTGAGGTTGATGACACTAGTGACGTTGTCATGCTTCTCAAAGACATTATTGAGCTAGCTGTGGCATCAAAGCTAGCTCGTGACCGGGAGGTTGCTGGTTCAATCCCCGCAGGATAAAATTACCACCACTTGAGGTGCCCATAACCCCTCCAGTGGAGCTGTTAGTGGCCAGCAGACCAGGCTGCGTTTGTACTGGGCAGCTTCCAGGTGTGAATGTGTAACAGTGTGAATGTGATCAGGTCCTTCCTGCAAGGTTGCTCTCAGTGAAGCTCCCTAAATAAATAATGGTAAAATAAATAAAAAGGAATACTGAAGAGACACTGGATTTCCTGGACTATAAGATAGCAGAGCACAGATGGCTGCTGAAATCAACATTTCCAAGTTTTTGTATAAGGCTAAAACATCACTATCTGGAACATTACCCTCAGCTTCCAAGGAAATTTTGCCCCGTCTGATGTTTGGACAATGTACTACTTAAGTAAGAAGCATAAGTTCTTTAAAAAGGCAATTCGCAATGCTCAAAATTTCAAGTGTTGCCACGACACTTGCTACCAAACACTAGAAAGCAGCCAGTTACCATGTTGAATGTAGCTCATTTTTCAGACCATCAGTTGAGATGACAAAGATAACCCCAGGTTTACTTGCCTATTTCCCTTTGATTGTTCAGGCAGTGATTGCTCAAAAGATTACAAAGCCAGGGTCAGTTCTTGAGGCATAGATGGAATTAAGTATCTTCCAGGCATGATACTCTCTACTGGCTCATGCTCAGGTCTCCCTGAAAAGATTGTTACAGCCAACACAGAAATTCTTTTTGTCTGCTATAAAATGACAGCATGGTACTGCGAGCATTTGAGATCTTGAGAACCCTGTTGAACTTCTCTGTAGTGATGTCACCTTCATGTGTGTCATTAAGATGGCAGAGCTGAATGACGTCTTCCCATAATCATCCTACAGGGTACAAGGAGGACTTATGGTAACGCTGAGACGATGTGTTTTTTTGCTTATTACGCATCTCTCATTTTTTCCCAGATGGATGTGCAACAAAAATTAACCATGAGGGTTATTGTCTCGGAGGGAGACATAAGAAAGATGACAATGACAACACGATTTTACACACTTGATGATTTGAGTGGCTGGCTCCCAAAGAAGCCAACCATCAAACTCATTTCTGGATAGAAGTTTTCAGGGGTCACAGGTATTTGACATTCCCAAAGTTGCTCTTGATGTTGAGTATAGACTCCGTCAAGGTAACCTGTTGTATCTCAGGGATGCAACCTCTCTCAAAGTGACAAAGGAGCTGAAACATGATATCCTCAAGAAACCGGCTTAGACAATGTATGCATTTAAAGCATACCCAACGAAGAAAGATTTTGAAGACGTTGCAAAAGCCTTAGTACAAACATATCTGACTCTTAAGGAATCAGGGTAATCCTCTGGCTATGAGGAATAGATTAACAGTCTAAAGTTCACAATGGGTAATTATAGAACTAAAATGCGCCAGCTGGGTTGACTTGATGTCACAGTCAATAGTGGTAAATATGGAAGGTTTGCTACAAATGGCGACCCGCGCAACAAAGACATCAAGAAAGGTGGAAATAAATTTCCTACCTGAATATCTAGAGGGGATGGATGCCCACAACCTGGAAGGTGCTCGTCATGTTCTGGTCTATGAAATGATGAAGACAAAGACAAATTGATCCCTTATTAAGAAAGAGATGGATGTGATGTTTGCTCTTCAGAGAAAATAAGTTGTCAAAGACAAGCGTCCCATGATGGTCGATGGCCAGCTCTTTTCACAGAAAGCCAGGTTTGTATGGCTGTTTTGAGTTTTTACATAAAAGGACTTTACGTTGTTTGCTATGTTTTATGTTTCAGGTTTGTTATGAGTTGGTGGTAGGGAAAAAGTAAAAGAGAACTTTTTTGATGCACTTGACCATTACTCTCCAAGCCTGATGGACCTCTTTAGGAAGAGGAAAGGCCTCACCGGCCAGCTTTTGGCTAAGCTTTTACAACAGACAAGGGTCGGTTTAATTGTCTACATCAGTCTTCTTCCTATCTTCCCTTTTATTTGTTCCTCTCATTTTCCTCTCCTTTTTGTCAGCTTTTCTTTTCTCTCCTCTCCTCCATCCATGCCTCCTTTCACTGCTCTCCTTTGCTCTCTTGTCTTGTTTCTCCTCTCTCCTTTTCCTTTCATGTCATCTCCTCTTGTTCTCTCCTCTACTTTTCAGTCCTGGAAATTGTGAAACACAGTATCTGCTGTAATGTAAACTGGATCCTGTTGTACAGACACCAGTACGGTAGGTGGCAGTATATGCACTTAAAAGACGCTATTGCAATCCCGCCAAAAACCTAACACAAGAAGAAGACGACTCACGGAGCCTCTTTCGAACAGACCCCCAGATTGTTGCAATTTCAAAAAACACACCGCTAGCTAAAGCTGAGTTATGTTTATGAATTTGCTAGCTTAGTGTTTTAGCTTTAAACCAACTGTAAACTGCTCTGTAAATCACTATGTAACAAGATCCACGACCCAAATTACCACCTTAATGAGGCAGTGTAGATTAGTAGCTTAGTGGCATCTAGTGGTGAGTGTTGTGAATTGCAACCAACTTTCCAGTTGATCACTGCCCACAACCCTTTCAAAGAGCCTAGGACAGCTACAGTGGCTGACACAGCACAAAGCTGTCTCGTTGAACTGAACGACATTAAAAAAGTCTGTAACCTGCTTGACACACCTCTGAAAGAGCCGTCAGAAAACATGATTCCTCTAAATGTTCTCTGCCTGGAGATACTGGGGAAATGCAAAAGCATCCGTAGGCTGATAAATGTGGATAAAACACTTAAACAAAAACAGTGCAGCACATGCTGTGATTTGAGAGACAGAATCCTGCAGAAAGCTGCAGAATCCAAAAGTTTACATAAAAATAAAAGCTCTGAATAGCGCCTTTCTAGACTTTTTGACCACTGAAAGCGTTTTACACTACATCTGTATTCACAATTCACACCTAAGCCTAAGTGCTCAAACTGAAACTTACATTCACATACATCTGGCGGAAAAGCTGCCAGGGGTAATTCAGGGTTCAGTATCTTGCCCAAGGACACTTCGACATGAAGCCTGGAGGAGCCGGGGACTGAACTGCCAACCTTCCGATTAACAGCCAACCCGCTCTACCTCCTGAGCCACAGCTGGCCTGCTCCAAAAGTTCCTCCAAGGGATCGAACACTCAGCCCTTGGGTCGCAAGGTTGGGTTTTCGATTAATCTGATAAATAATGACTCCTTCAAAAGTATTTAGGTTAAAGTGTTGTTGGCCAATTCCATAACATTTTAAATGCACATTGTCCTTGTCAAACTAACTTCCATAGGTGTCTGTCTTTTACAGATGTCTTTCTTGAGAGCATGGCAAAAATGTTTGACTTTAACACTGACGTGGACCGTGGGTCTACAGACTTAGAAAAAGAACTAAACGATCAAGCAGAAGTGAATGTGAACCTTGAAGAGGACTTGGGACAGTGGACCACAAAAGACACAGACAGACAGTTTCGGACTGAAAATCCAGCTTTGTCTGCCTGGTGGAGCTTGCTGGCAGGTCCACTTCCAGTGAGTATTCATCCCGTTACACAAGTAACTATTTTCGTTTAAAAATCAATTATGTTAAATCTAAGAACATTACTTGTATCTTTCAGACACCTGACATGCAAATCTAAAGAGATCTTGAGGTTCTACATCCAGGCAGAGTGTCAACCAGGGCCGAAGGGGCCAGGGCACAGCGACCGGTCCAGGGACAACGACAGGCATGGTGAGTTGTCCAAAGGACATATTCAACATATTACAGTCAGTAACTCAGTGAAAATGGGTCAAAAGTGCGCTGGATTTATTACCACAAGACAAAACGACAGCATCATTGTGAAAAGGAATGTGGCAGTCTTTTTCATTTACCAAAACAAGTCTTTACTGTCCAGTGAAGACGGCATCTATACAGTGTAAGACTTTGGACTTTTGAATTAAACAAAAGATCCAAAGATTATTTTAGGCACAACTAAATTTAAATTGAATACAGTGTGAGACTGTTTATCTGTGGTCCTTAGACAGTATAAATTACATGTCTAAAATGTGTCTGTATTTGACATTGAAAATACGTCCACAACAACCACATTTGAACAAATTTTTAACCTTGTACAGAGGTCCTGTGGACATTACCATTGGACGTTCAGAAGATGTCAAAAAAAGACGTCATAAAAACTGGGGATATCTTTTCAACATCCAGCAAAGACGTCTTTTAGACATATCTTTGCGCAGTGGGTAGATTACTAGTTACTGTCGTTTGAGAGTAATTAGTTATATTACAACATTACTGTCTCTGAATTGTAACGCTTAACACTATTGTATTACTGTTGCTTTCACTGCTATTTAAAGGGTGCATTATTCTGATAGATGTGCATAGGTGGGTTCTAGTGATGTGCAGAGTGATATCTGCGGGTAATATTACCATTTATTTACTAATGCATTATATCACTGCGTTACAGCAAAAAGCAATACATTACTGTAATTGTGTTACTTCTGTTACTCCCAACACTTAATATTTGACCCATTACGTGCATCTTAAAGTTTGCTTTATAGAACTGTTCCAGGTATTTAACATGATCAAAAAAGGCACTGAGAGAAAGGCCTGTGTACAACACAGCTTGTGTCATTCTTCAGGATGGCATGGGCAAGTTCTTTTCCACCACACTGTGTTTCTCTGTCGCATACATCCTTCCTCTTTTTCTCCTAATATGTAGGTGTGATCCATCAGTGCCTGAAACTCCGACTGAGTGTCAGAATCTTTATGCATAGGTTTGGAACAGTCTGGTCAGCCTCTGCATCAGAGTGGCTGTCATCTGCCAAACACAAGACAACATAAGGCCACAACCAGTTCAGCATACAACATAAAATACACCCAAAATACTTACAACTACATTAACACCAATCTAATATCTCCCCTTTTTTTAAGAGCAACACCTTTATTAGTGTTTATTCAAATAATCATACATTAGTTCCAATTTTACAAATGCTCTGTGTTAGCAGTGATGAGATATAAACAGATATATCAATAAATATACAGAGAAAACAAACCTAAAGAGAGATTATGTCTTTTTGCCCACTCAAACTTCAAAACTCATTAATACACTGGTAGATCAGCCACCAGGGGAAATTTGGGGTTCAGTAACTTGCCCAAAGACACTTTGACATGCAACCTGTGAGAGCCAGGGATTGAACTGCCAACCTTCCAATTACTGGCCAAAACGCTCTATCTCCTAAACCACAGCCGCCCCTTAGACTATTAACAAGAGTTAACATTAGGTTACGTAGCATTTAAACATCTGTTAACGTTACCTGTGTCTGCTAACTTCTTGACACATCACCATAAATTTTTATTGTGACTTAATAGCCCAGCCACTTTTCTGGAATCAGGTGGTCTTCTGTAGATCTTGTAGTAGAAATGAAAAAAATACACATTCGGTCGCCTCAGTGGTTTCTTTAAATTTATAGCCTTTAACCACAGGTGAAGGGATTCCTCATTCTTCCGTAAGGGGTGATGATTAAAACACTCCTGCTACAAACGAAAGTAAACCCTTCGTTTGGAGCAGTTATTATGGCAGCCTCTAACTGCACAAACAAACCCGGTCTTCCTTGAAGCCATTATGTTAAGTTAGCTGTCCAAGAGCTGTTGTATTAGTGCCCGGCCGAAGTCTCGCACAAAAATCGTCAACTGACTTCCTTCTGCAGCCAGCCTCAAGTGGCCATTTTTTAGCTCCTTCCTTATACCCTTACTTTTGAGAACCGGAGGTTGCTGCTTAATGCTGCTGTTGTCACTACTAGCAGTCTGCCTACCATCTATTAGCCTCACGCAGGTAATACAGTCACGGAGAATCTCTGCCATGTTTGTACCTATTGGAGATCTCTTCATGCAAATACCGGACATGTTGTGCGAGTAATTGTAGAGAGACTGTCCAGGAAGCCTCTGCTCCTATGAAATTGTAGTGGAATGTGATAGCAATAGCAGGTATAAGTGTCTGCATGCATAGCTTGTTTGCAGAGCTTTTAAAGCTAATTAGCAGTTCCGAGCGACACCATGCTGTTTTAACTATGCTTAGTTAATCAGAATCAGCTTTATTGCCAGGTATGTGTGCACACACCAGGAATTTGATTGTACAATGCTCAAGATGTGCTTACTTATCCAATAATACAATTAGACAATAATAAAATCAAACAGAGGCTACAGTATAGAGAACACATACACACACACTATAAACAAAAACAGACAGACTAAGACAATAGTGCAATGAGCAGAATGCAAAGGATGCAGAAGAAAATTATTGTTACTATTGTTATTTTTATGTACACGTTGGAGGTGGATGTGATATTCAGGTGCACACACATATTCAAGCATACATGTACGCAGTGCGATGGAGCATAGTGCAAAGAATGCTGGAATAAATAAGTATTATGTGCAAGTGTTATTTACATGAGGTAGGTGGATTTGGTATACAGTATATACAATATACAATAAACAATTTGAACAGTGATAAATAATAAGTTATAGCCAGTAAACAGCTGGTTGATTAGAGGCAGAGTTACTTTGTTATTGCACAGGAATTGTTCCTGACACTTTGAGTCAGAGTCAGCTGTTCATCAGAGTGATGGTTTGTGGTAAGAATCTGAGTCTATTGGTTTTGGTGGACAGTGCTCTGTAGCGCCTACCAGAGGGGAGGAGCTGGAAGAGGTTGTCCGGGGCGAGATGAATCTGCAGTGATGTTTCCTGCCCGTTTCTGATGGAGGGCGGGTTGGCTCCGATGATCTTTTCTGCTGTCCTGACTGTCCGTTGTAGTCTGCTCCTGTCCTTTTTGGTGGCAGATCCAAACCAGACAGTGATGGAGGTGCAGAGGACAGACTGGATGATGACTGTGCTGAAGTGGATCAGCAGCTGCTTAGGCAGGTTGAGCTTCCTGAGCTGGCGCAGGAAGTACACCCTCTGCTGGGCCTTCTTGTTGATGGTGTCAGTGTTGGGTTCCGAATTTAGGTCCTGGGATATAGTGGAACCCAGGAACCTGAAGGATTCCACAACAGACATAGAGCTGTTTAGAATCGTGATGGTGCTCCTCCTATGGTGCTCTTGAAGTCCACGGTCATCTCCACAGTTTTGAGCGTGTTAAGCTCCAGGTTGTTCTGACCACCAGAGAGCCAGCTGATCAACCTCCCGTCTGTAGGACGACTCATCACCGTGTTGTGTCGTCAGCGTAACTTCAGGAGTTTGACAGATGGGGGTCCTGAGATGCAGTCGTTGATGTAGAGGGAGAAGAGCAGTGGGGAGAGCACACACCCTTGGGGGGCGCCAGTGCTGATAGTCTGGGTGCTGTATATGATGTTTCCCAGTCTCACATGTTGACTCCTGTCAGTCAGGAAGTTTGTGATCCACTTACAGGTGGAGACTGGGTTAGGGTTAGCGGTTTTTGGGGGGATTGAGATGATTGTGGAGCGTTAGAATCATCATATAATATTATAACAACATATAATGTGTTTTTTAAGCCAGTGGCTTTCACATAGCTATCCTGCTTTAGCAGATGCTTCAATATAAAATTGTTCATTGTTGAAAGTTTTCTGCTGGTCACACAAAGTTTACAACGGAAGACAATGTACTTTGCATCTCTGAGTGTGACACAGCAGACCTAATGGCAATACTTACAGCTGTGGAAAGAATGCCTTTCTCCCTCGTTCTCCATTCTTCCTTTAGCTTTTTGGCTAGCAGCTGACTTAAACAACATAAGGTCCGGTGCCGCTGACCTGCCACGCAGACTTTGCGCATGTTTTATTAATATGCCAATGAAGCACAAACAAACAGACTCTTTATAATTGAGTCAACATGAATTTACAAACTATGCAAAATCTTCGTTGATTGCAGCGATTGACGACACTCTTCTGACCTGCTACCAAAGTGCTTTTGCCCCGTGCCCCGTGCGCATCCAGTAGTGTTTGTATATAAGAAACCCGTTTACAAGACGAATAGTAGACATCAGGGTGAAGTTGGAAAGTAATGAGATCTTAGTTAGCTGTTAACATTTAACTTTCCGGGCATTGTAAGGTTTGGCTTCGTACTGTAACAGAGTGACTGGTAAGTTAGATGCTAGTCAGGTTCCATTAGGATAAGTGGCTGCTCCTGAACTGGAGGGACATGAATTTTAAAGGCAGAGAGCTGAGAGGGAAGCGGCAGAGTTCTGCCTGTCTCACGACGAGTGTCAATGCACCGCCAAGTAATGTTACTGTTTAAAAACGTTTAGAGTCATCAATAATTTATTAAATCCTTGAGATTCAGCAAAAAATCTGCGGTGATAACCATGTTTGATGAGTGTGGACAGCAAAGTGTCTGAAAAGGACCTTAAATGGATGTCTTATTCGGCAGAACAGATGTTGTAGGATACCTGCTGAGATTTGCATCCACGTTTTTTCTCAGCATATATGAGTGTTAACTCCAGCGAGGTAAATGCATTTCTCTGCAGGCATGCAGGAAACTGCACATCTGTTGTGAAAAAAAGGTAGCTGGGCTGTACCGGGGGGGATGTTCAGGCCAAAAAAAACCAAAAAAAAATGCAAATCAAGTTCAACAACAAATGTAAAGTAAGATCATAATAATACACATGCTATAAGAGCTAACTTGAATGGTCAACAGGTGTTTAGCAGCATAGATTATTAGAGCACATATTGAGTAAACAGTGTATAGCACATTGCCACCCTAATTACAGTTACATGCCAGAGAGTTTATCATGCTGAGGCGATCTCAGAGTTCAGGGAAGAATCTGCCAGTAACTATCTACTCATCTTGTCTTTTAGGTGCCCACGCTGCTGACTGCAGAATCCATCCAAATGGGTGTCCAGCTCTACATGAAATAACAGTCCCAAATTCCAGCGTGGTCCTTCCAGCTCCTGCACCCCACTGCTTTGCTTAGCCATTTCTTTTTACTTTTACTTTTACTTACCTGAACATTACTGATGTCAAATTATGACACTGGGTTCCCATCCATAGCTTCTATCATCATAATTACTGTTAATTACTGTTCAAGTCATACAAAACAACCTTTACACTTCATTCACAACCTGAATGATGTTTTCATGAATTCATGTAATGATTTTAAATTGTTAAACTATTGCTTGTGTAGTGGAATCATTTTTGTCATATAGAATGGATCAGACTCAGGATTCATAATTACTCTGTGTAGGTCATTATGTGTTTCAGCACTTACCCACAGGCTGGTTTGGATGTGCACACATTCTTCTGTGTTTAAACTAGACTTCAAGGTCTGTCATTGAGTGCAAGGCTCTTTATTTATCTTGAAGTATAAGGTAGAAAGTGAAAATATTCCTGCACACACAGAAATACACTGCACAATTATGACATTGTACTTTTCATCTTATACTAGACTTCTCTCCCTAGGCAAATGTTCAGCTTTAATGTTTGATGTTTTATCTGTGTTGTATGATTAGCTAGTCTTGGGTGACCCATCTACATTTAGGTACTTGACTCCTTATATTAGGATGGAAACTTCTTGTCAAAGAAAGTAAAGCTTCCTCTGCACCAGCACCGTCTTTGTGGCATATAGGTTTCTTGATAACGTGAGTGTTGAAATGGGGACAGTACCACTCTTACATATGGAGCGTTTAATGTCGCTTTCAGTTCACAAAAACAGCAGTAAACTATCAAATAAAGTGCCACGGACTCAGCATTATGTTTAGTAAGAATACTTGTTGACAGGCAATTCTCTAAATCATTTTGTGCAATTCTCTGACTAAACATCCTGTGGCCTCAACCCTGCACAAGCACATCAAAAAGCGAGCGGGAATGTCTCGTCTCTGCCAGCCCTTCAAACAGTACGATAAACCATGTTTTTTTTTGCTTTGATAAAAAGATGATGTTGAATAAAATATACTCATTTTCATTTTGAGAAGTGTCCTAGTGGTACGTTAATGCCATACCATTTTTGCTTTTACAATCAGGTCACATTCTTCACTTTACTATTGAGAAATAAATTCGGTGTACTTCATCACAATATCTGCTATTGTTTATTTTATTAATCTTTCATTTATTCAGTTATTTAGCTTTTAATAAATATTCTGATTTAATCAGGAGGAAGTTATGTGTGTGTTTTCTTTGAATCAGAAGACAAAGTTAATCTATAGTTTTGGAAATTCAATCCTTTCCTAAGAGACGGATCAAATTATAATTAATAAGAATTATTTTGGTTTATTTCTCTATTAATAGGGTGGTGATCCGGATAAGTGTTTAATAAAGTTGTTTTCTTCCTACATATATCAGTTCCAAAACAACAACAATAAATACAGAAGACTAAAGCAACATAGATGCACAACAATAAAGACCACACATTTAATGATGAACAGAGTTAAAGAACGAGGTGATAAAAGCCAGTGCCAGCAAACATAAAGGCAGTGAAGAAGGAATGATGGAAATTAATCAAAGAAACCAACACACATGAACTACCAAAAACAAAGCTCTCTCAGCTAAAGGACAATTTCAAAACTGTATTTATTGTCTTAAAATACTAAAATTATCCTTTATCCTTTGTGAAAATTCTCACCTGTGGGGCTCTCTAGTTCACCAGCTGCTGTGTTTCCTCCGCCGGCGGTGGCACTAGCAGGAACAGTGGTAGTACCAGTTGTAGTACTGCCAGTGTAATTCTTACGGCCACTGTACTCAGTGCTGCTCTCATCATCCCGGACTGTGGTGGCTCCTGATTGGATTCCAGAGTCTGAGGCATAGTAGGTCTGCTGCCACTCCGCCACCTTCACCACACTGTCTGCCTCACTCACTGCAGGGAACAACACATGGCTGACATCAGATACTAGTAATATTACCTTACTAATATTGCTTCTGCTACTACCACTACTACTGCTACGGCTTTTTTGAGTGCTACCAAGACGGCCACTACTACTACTGATACTATTTCTACCACAACCATTACTACTACGACTATTACCACTACCGCTACTGCTTAGGGGTGGAAATAATAAATTACATTTATTCTCGTTATTGTAACCAAGCAGCAACCTACCCTTCTAAAAAGAGAAGCCAATCTGGAAGTGCCTTCAGTGGTTGCAAAAAGAAGTGCAATTGTATAGAAGTCTATGAGAAAATGTTTCTACTTCTCAGCTGATTTATTACCTCAGAAAACACTTTCCTTACAAGTTTATGGTCTCAGTTGCTAGTTTCACATCTTCATCAAAACAGCATGATGTTCATTTAGTAAATTATGGTCCCATTCAGAGGAAAATAGATGATAAAGCAAAGAATGCTTTAGGGCGTGGCTACCTTGTGGATGAGTCACAGGGAGCTGTCAATCAGGTTAAAGGCGCAGTGTTTCCACTCCACTGTGTACATTAACTAGCTGTAAACTTTTTAAATAAACATTTTAATTATACACAAAGCACAGATTTACATTGCTATGGTGATGACACCCGACTATATAGCCCCCTTCAGACAGGAACCTTTTTAGTATTAAAATAACTGTTGCTTGCTGTAAACATTTTTCCTATTCGTACTACACATTAAAATATCCCTTCCTAATGTGCATCCACTGTAAGTGAAAAGGGGACAAAGTCCACAGTCACCATTCTGTGCAAAAATACATCTCAAGTTGGCATGAGGTTTCAGTGGTCTAAGTTAGACTAATCATGTTGCTTTCTTCCTAGGTTACATCTTTTTAGTGTGAGATATCCTCTTCATGTTAGTATACATCTAGCAGTAAGCAAACACTGTGAGGAGAAACACAAAGAGGGACTTTTAGACTAAAAGGATATCTGTGGTGTTTCTCTCTCCCTCGCCTGTATTTGTGTGTGTATGCTTTGAGTACAGGAGTCAGGTGTGTGAGAGTCGGGAACCAGCTGCCCATCTGCAATCAACTCTGCTTCATATACCTTGCCTCAACACACCACCAGATCATAGACTATGCTTCACAGTCGGTCTCGCTCCAGCCACGATCTTTCTATTTGTATGCCTTGGCGAACTGGTATCTTATACCCAGAATTTTGGACTTTCTCTGTACCTACTGCCTGCTCCTCTGGCTCAGCACACTCCAAGCCCCTCGGATACTCTTGGACCTCCGTAAGACCCCTTTAACTCTCACATTTGATATTTACTACGTCCACAAAAATACATTTTCATTTTAAAAGATTGATTCTGAATGAAAATGATCCCTGCTCATACAACCGTTTTAGCACAGTTTCATAAATAATCTCTGTCTATACTAACATACCTAAAACACATATCTCATGACCATTCACATACACTAGCCATGCGCAAGCCAGCGTAAACAGGAAGTAGAGCGTCTACTCTGCGGTTCATTGCACAAAATAGTGCAAACAGAGAACAGCTATCATGAAAAGACCATTGATTTCTTTGCCTGATATCTTTAAATTCACAAAGGATAGACAACAAGGTCAGCAACTCCTCTAGGACAAATTTGGACTGATAAGACCCAATCAGGAAGCAAACATGGGTATCTTCATCCTCTTTTTCAAGTCTCTAAACTAAAACAAGTTTAAAGTTCAGAAGCATTTTCAAAAGTCTCTGTTTTAGGAGTTTGAAAACGCCGGAGTAATGTGGATGCTAGGCATAAACTGTGCTAAAAGGTCTGTGTTTTAAAAGAAAAATGTATTAGTGTGGCTGTAGCCATGGAGAAGGGAAGCGGAAACCACACCATTGAGCACCATTGAGAGACACAGGGCAACAAGACGGAGAACACAAAGGCAGCAGCAGAGTGAGGAGCTCGGCCTCACCTTGTGAGTGACCTTGATACAGACAATTTACTAAATTTACTAAACATGCATTTTAATCACATGTAAAGAGATATTTACGTGTGGATCAGCTTCTACGCATGAAACAGTTTCTGCACACTTGTGGATTGCTTCCTATTAATTTGTGGGTCATGTTACGTTTGTGACTTCTCTTTAATTCATTTGTGGAATGTTTTGTCAAACATGTACTCTAGAAGGAAATCCACTAGTAGGAGAGGCAGGCAGTTTACTAGTTACAGAGTTTTGGTGGCAACAGCGACCAACTGTGCTGTGCAGTGCCTGGTTTCCTACTGTTTGCTAACTTTGTGTTAGCTGTGGTTGCTATGTAGCCCACGTTACGTCGAAAACTCAAGTGAACTTTATTTATATGTGCTTTTAATGTACTCAGCAGACATCTATACAGATAGAAATGCACCAGCTGCTGTGGCGACAGAGAACTTACTTTGCATGGACATCATCTCGGTCCACTGGTGCCACTGCCTTCACTGACCTCTGACCTGCACAGAAAGAGAGGAAACATAGGCTCCGTAAACAGGATTGCCTGCAAGATTCAAGTTAATCAGAAAATTAAACCTTTAATCACCATATTCTGCAAAGCATGTTAAGGAATTAGTCCTTCTCAGATTCCTCCAGGAAATGCATCCATATAGTGTGCATATGCGCACAGTTCATCAGAAGGATGACAGTCACATGTTAAACACCATTTTGAATAGTAATGTGTATATATTTCTTAACAGTTGTGAGGATAAATGTGTCTACAACATGCAATAATTTTCCAATATTTCTCTCATTGTTTGGATTTTTTCATTGCTTACAGTCCAAAGATAACATTATGCAAATAGCATACCATGTTGAGGTAGGATGCCTGAGAAGCAGCTGCAAGTTGCACAAATATCCATGATGTGAAGCATATAACACTCAGTGCACTTAATAACCTCCCAGAAGCCATGGCTTGTGAAAGGTCACAGTGAGTGCAGCATATCCACAAGTCCAATTGGATGTGATGCCACCTCATTATGACGAGGAGAGATCAAGATCAGTCGCACGTGTTAGTTTCCTGTAGGCTCTTCTAAGTTTTCAAATATTAACTTAAATGAAAAAAAAAATCATGTCAGTGGTAGGGTAGGTAAGGTTGAGATATCAGCAAGAAACCGCTAAGTTTTTAAAGTATCCAACTGAAAAACTCCCACCCCTTCACTTTTGGGCGCCTTCTAAAGACACGCCCCCCCCTAAAACATATGAACATGCATTCCTGACTCAACGCTCAGCTGGAGGATGAGTTTATCAGAGCGAGAAGCGCAGTGCAGCGGCCTCACATCAAGTCTGAATCATCGGAAAGACAACACTTAACTTCATCATTATGACAATAAACAACTAACCCACCGGTTAGTACACACTATCAAGATAGCATCTTGATATTGGAGAGGTTAACTGATTGAGTTGGATCACTTCAGTAATGAGCTGGCATCTAACTGTCAGCAACAGATAGCTGTGGTAACATTAGGCTAAAATAAAAATAGGTTGCATTGATACACGTTTTCCCACAATTTCACTCAACACAATTTCACCATGAAACTGATCAGCAAACTCAGCACTCTGGGTTTAAATACAACACTCTGCAACTGGATATTGGTCTTCCTCACAAACAGACCCTAGACAGTTCGGATTGGCGGACTCACCTCCTCCACTCTAGTTCTCAGGACCGGAGCTTCCCAGGGCTGTGTGCTCAGCCCGCTCTTGTTCACTCTGTGCACCCAGGACTGCACTGACATGGAGAGAACTCTGCTGTGAAGTTTGCGGACGGCACTGCCATCATCGGCCAGATTTCAAACAGAAATTGATCATCTTGTAGAGTGGTGTACAGAGAACAATCTACTGCTCAACGTCAGCAAAATCAAGGAGCTGATTGTTGATTTCAGGGAAAATTAGATAAAGACACACACTCATGTCTACATCACTGAATATAGTTTATTCTGTTTACCATTTTTATAATTGCTTCTATATTAATGTATATTGTCTGTCTATATTGTGACAAAATAAATCTAACTACCTACCTAGATCTACATTGTTGTCTTTATTGAGGACTGCACTCCAGGGGCTTCTGGGGGTCCTCCCTCTGAAGATTTTGAGTATTAAACTGGTAATTTTCTGCATTGTGGAGACATTTTCTGCTCCAAATTACGGTGGAAATGTCTGTTTTTATTTGAGGGAAAAACATTGGATTACATGTTTTCTTATTGTGCAAATCAACCTTTCTCAAAGTATTTTAATTTGTTAGTTAAAAATTCTTTCAAAAAGTGATGTGGGCAACAACCACAACCCTTTTTTCCATTTATGTATATATATATATATATACACACAGGTAAAACTTTTTTTAAATTAGCATAGCAAAAGTTTATTTCATTTATTTCAGTAATTCAATTTAAAAGGTGAAAGTAATATATTATATAGACTCGTGCAAAGGGAGATATTTCAAGCCTTTATTTGATATAATTTCGATGATTATGGCTTACAGCTTATGAAAACCCCAAATTCAAAATCTCAGAAAATTAGAATATTGTGAAAAGGTTCAGTATTGTAGGCTCAAAGTGTCACACTCTAATCAGCTTATTAATCCAAAACACCAGCAAAGGGTTCCTGAGCCTTTAATTGGTCTCTTAGTCTGGTTTCACCTGTATATATATTGCAACTGCTACTGACATCAAGACGAGAAAGCTCCTCACAATGCATGGAGGGTTTCACCCCAAATCCAGCAGGCAGGCAGGAAGTGCGTACATAGAATGCCATAACCAGGTAGCTGTCATAGTGTACAGGAACATCTGCCATGAGTATGGGCTGGAAGTCAAAATGGGCTGGAAGGTCAAAAGACACCTCCTAAGGTAGTTGAGAATGACCGAGCTACTGGTTACTTAGTGGCCAACAACCACAACAGCTCAATTAAGCATCCCACCCCACTCATACAGTGCTCTTTTTGATTTATCTATTTAGAACGTATTGAGAGGCCATTATATTTTAAAGCCTAGCAAATGAGATTGAACAGCACACTAAGGTTTAAGAAGATGACAAGGTAGGATCAGGTCCTGCAACATATTCAACTTGATATTTTTAGATGTGAACTGAATTTTAACTAAAAACCTGGTGCTATGACTGATCTGACTCCAACATTAGAAAGCGACCTACATATGGCTCCAAAGTTCAACAGGCCACTAGTGTTGCGGCTTCCGCCGGCACCCATCTGTAATTTTACCAGTGCTTGTGAGTATCTGTTATGCTGAGCAGGCTGTGCCAACCCACGCTGTGGATTGGCTGTGCGATGAGGGAAGGTCCCGCCTACTTCCTGGGTTTCTGTGTCCATGACACCGATTGGTGTGGCATGCTACCGTTGGCCAATCAAGGAACGCCAGACTTCAAATGTGAGCCGGCTGTTAGCTCGAGACAACTGTTAGCCAGATATAAGCTCGAGACGACTGTTAGCTGGATATAAGCTCAAGACGACTGTTGCCGGATGTTAACTCGAAACAATTGTTGGCCAGATATTAGCTCGAGATCACTGTTGGTCGGATTTTAGCTCGAAATGACCGTTGGCCGAATGCGACTGTGAGCTCGAAACGAGTGGGAGCCGGACGTTAGCTGAGAAATGAGTCAGCACGAGCGACTGAGAGCTGGACGATGGCTCAAACAACGGAGCTTGAAGTACTGTGAGCTCAAGACAAATGCTGGCTGAATGGCTGAGAGCCGGATGGGAGCGTGAACCAACTGAGAGCCGACGTGACCCCTAAGTGATTTTAAACGCGAGATGACTGTTAGCTTGAGACGACTGTTAGCTAAATCAAAGTTAGCTCGAAACAACTGAGAGCTCGATTTTAGATCAAAACGACTATTGGCATCTCGGTGCTCAACGTCCCTACAGACACCCTCTCTTGAAGTCAGAGGTAGGGTGCAGTGGAGACGCTTGCATCTAGGTGCCAAACTCCTACTGCAGGCAGCTGCTGAGGTTGTGTGAGGTGTAATTGCTGTTGGTTACCGGGGTTGGTTGAATGTGAGCAGCTGGGGGTGCTGGCATCCCGGTGCCTGGAGCCCCGACTGATGTCAGTCAATGGTAGGCAACATGTGGAGGGCACTAGTATCCTGGTGCCCTGGCTGGAGTCGGTTGCTGAAATCACTGCTGTCATGTATGACTGGGATTGATGGCATCTCGTTGCTGGGAGCCCCGCTGCTGGTGCTGTTGCTTTTGCTATAAACACTGATGCAAGGTGGAGGCTCCGGAATTCAGTTGTTGGAATCTTTCTTGCTTTGGTACTGATGTTTACCATGTTGAGCTGGAGGAAATATCTACTGTCCCTTTAACAGTAGCTCTAACGTCACGACGTGCATAATGCTTCACCCGGAAGGGAGCTGGTGTTGAGGGAACTGTGGACATGCCGTGCTGACATGATAGCGTTGAAATGTTTGCTGTATTGTCTGTTCTGTCAACGGGATTCTTTCATCTTTAACGGTTTTCTAGAGAGTGTCTATAGTCCATGTCGAAATCGTTTATGGAGACTGTTTGACACGGGGTCTCACTAGTGGGGTAACGCTGTGATTAGCTGTTCTTGTGAGGCAGAGGATTCTAGGTAGAGACAGAGGATTCTGGGGTGGAAGTGGACCATGGAAGAGATGGAGTTAAGGCTGGATACAACCCCTTCCTGGACGGCTTTATGATTGTGGAAAACGGGGTCTCAGCATGGAGACGGAAGAGAAGAGTTCGTCTTTTGGTGCAGGGCCTGCTGACGTGGACATTGATAATGGCTGTCCTGAGTTCATCCGAATAATTCTTCGTCCAATGCCGATATACCGACACTTCTCGAAGAGGTAAGTGGATGGATGGAGTAGCTTGTGATAATTTGTGTTATGGGTTAGCAGCGTTAGCGTAGCGTGTTTGGCAAGCTGTTGCTTGGTCTCGGTTCGGGTGCTGAATGCGAGAGCCATGCTGGAAGGGGAGGAGTTAGGACGTGTGGGTATTTGCTGCCGATGTGGTTAATGTGTGACCCCGCTCCTGAAACTCTGCTAATTAGCGCCACTTAGCATAATGCCACTTAGCATAATGTACTTAGTGCCACTTAGCATAATGTACTTTTAATGTGCTGTTTTGATGTAAGGTGAATTGTTACAAAGGACTTCATACTAATAACAGACTCATCTCAAGAGCTAGGATACATGTGGAGCGTTCAGTTAAAAGACTGAAATTGTTTCACATTTTGTTCCACATCACATACCAGTTTACTAGACAAAACATCACCAGGGCAATTAAAGTGTGTGAGTGTGTGTCTTACATATACACACCTGTGAAATTGAATGAATTACCTGTGTTGTACATATTACTGTAGTTTTGATTGAATTTATGCATTTTTGCTTCTAGAAAACTCATTAAGTCATAAAACAGGTTATTGGGTGTCACACATATGTATCTAAATAGCTGTATATCGTTTTTTATTGATTTTATGTTACCATATTCATATTCATTCATCAACTTCATTCCCCAGTAGCAACAGAAGAAAGACTAGTGTGTGTGTGAATAGTGTGTGTGCGAGAGAGAGCTAAATCAGACACACAGAAACTCTCCACCATTGTTGTTTGTATAAAGTAACTTAATTATCCGATTATTAATTAATTATATCTTTTTTATTGTTTATATGTGAATTTGTGCTCTGGCAACATTGCAAACTAAACATTCATGGCAATGGGCGAGAAAGAGAGAGAGAGAGAGAGAGAGAGAGAGAGATCTCATAGAAACAAGTTTCTGCCACTACATATCCAAGTTTCCTCCTCACTAGAGGAAGAGGTGTCCAGGCTGGACCCTGATCCTTCTCATAAGAGGTGTTACAATAACTATCACAGCAGAAACTAAAATCAATCACGCGTCATTATTCCCCTGCAGCAAAGTTGCAGACATCAGCCCAAGGATCGGTACGTGATGTCACCATCACACGGAAGTGCTTATGCGGGCTGCACATACAGGTCCGTGTGTGGCACTAGCGTCACTCACTGAACCTTCAGAAATGCTTGGGAAAATGTTGCGTATGTGGATTCAGAAATTAGCGATTAGCGATACCACCAAGCTACTGAGAAATGTAGTTAAATTAGTAACAGCCCTACTAGCGACTCTACTGCCCACAACACTGGTGAGTGCATGTGAGAAGAGTTAGATAAACAATTCATCTTATTAACAATAGCTTCAAAAAATAAATAAAAAAACAAATTATGTCCTTAAGAAAACAAGTCAAACCATGCAAACATCAGCAAACTAATTACTAACCTCCTGTTGTGGATGGTGTCATCTCAGACACTCAAGGCTTCGATTCCGTCGACTTTTGGGGTGTTAGCTTTCTTCCAAACACATTCCCCATCATGCAATCCATTGCTCCCAGAGCTCGATTCAGTTCAATTCATTTTTATTTATATACCACCAAATCACAACAACAGTTATCTTACAGCGCTTTAAATTTGGAGATGGTGTCTGCCTCCTGAACCCAAACTGGAACCTGGTTCCACAGGAGAGGAGCTTGACAGCTGAACGCTCTGGCTCCCATTCTACTTTTGGAGACTCTAGAAACCAAAGGTGCATTCTGGGACTATGAGCTCTTTAAGATAAGATGGTGCCTGACCATTAAGAGCTTTGAAGGTGAGACGGTCACTACTCAGAAGGGATGTGTCTTCCTTTGCCAAACAGAGGAAAACCTTTCTGAATAAACAAAGACCCATTTGATTGATTTTTCCATGAAACCTTAAGATCATTTGCAACGATGCCATGTGATGCATTGCTTGTAAAATCACAGTATGAAAAAAAAACACACTGGTGCACAAGTTCCACTGTTTTGGCATCAAGTGTTCATGTTCTGACCATAAAGAAAAGTCTAAAGACAGAATAACCTCTGCTTTCTTTCACTCAGGAGCAAGAATAAACAATGAAACTTGAAAGAAATAATGATTTGACAATTATCCTGATAATTATCAATCCTGAATGATTTTTTAATTGTCATACCATTTTGGTCATTATCGCTCAGGCCTAATCTGCACATGTGCCCTTTGCTGATACTGATAAAAGGCACACGGTTATCAGTGCAGATTGTTGAACAAACACCTGCACATGAACAACGAGCTGAATTCTGGAGCGAGGGGTGAGGAAATACAAATAAGTATTGGGATGTAACTAACAAATTCACTGAAGTCATCCTGCTGCCGCCTGTCTGTGCTTGGCTCCTATTGCCTTGTTGCCACACAGTACATAATGATCCACTCCATGTATGCACTCTCAAAATGTATTTTCTTTGCATTATATTTATATGGTTTACTTGCAACTTACAAAACTTACAAAAACACGTGACTTGTAAATAGACATTTTATTTCTGCTGTTGGTCCTTTTTAATCACCTATTTTTAACGTTCACAGTGGTCCTGTCAGTTCTTTTACCTTTATTTGTTCAGCTTTGTTGTCCTTGTTCTTAAGTTTTATGTCTAGTTCTGTGTGAGCAGCATTGGGAGCAATAAAAAAACTATTCAAGTCAAATTGTTTGTCTGTGGTAAATTATCTGTACTTCTATAGTGCCTTTATAGTATTTCTCAAACCGCGTTACACTACACCACATTCCCCCCATTCACACACATTCATACACTGGCAGCAAGGAAACCGAAATACACATTTACACACTGATGGCTGTTCTACTATTTAACTACTTACCGTTTTTCTCAGTTGCTTAAACACTCTGACCAGGCTATTGAACTCAATCTTTCAAAAAGCACACACACGTCTCTTAACTCCACACACAAATTCCTTTATTTCTCACAGCCTACACCATGTGGTCATTGTGAAAGAACTAACATTCAATATTCACTCAATCAGCACAGGTTGAGCTCAAGCTCACAGCTACCCAGGTGGAAACACAAGGAGTCATAAATTGAATACACCAATCAGGACCTTCAATAGATAAAAGGACCAGAGTCAGTTCATCCAGTTTTGGAACAGTGGATCCAGAAAGATGTGAAGGAATAAGTGGAGGACACCAGAGAGGAAGAGGGAGAAGATGAGGGGGAGGAGGAAGACGAACAGTAGGAGATGGAGGAGGAAATGGGATAGGAGGAAGATGAGGAGAAGGAGGAGGCGGAGCAGGAGTAAGGCGGAGAAGGAGTTGGAGAAGAAGGTGGAGGAGGAGAAGGGAAACAGAGGAGTAGTAGGGAGAGGAGGAGGAGATGGAGAACAAGAATCTCTGGCCAGACCAAATAAGTTTTTTGGTGTGTTAGGGTTACAGCACACTAAGGAAAAAAAATGTGCAAATGTTTACATTTGTTATTTCTTTTGTTTTGTTCATCTTGTGAAAAGGTTTTTGTGGGGAGAATCAAGCAACATTACTATTAACCAGTTTTTATAGTATTGTTTTGAATTGATCTCACCAGTGTGTAAGACTGTGTTGTAGTGTGAGTTTTTTGAGGGCTTGTGTGTTATGTCTGAGGTCAAAGTTTGGTTTTTCAGCAAGACTGAATGGTTTTCAGTCGAAAGTTTCATTTTGACCTGAAAATAGGATGTGGAGGTTCTGGATTTGGGTTGAGAGTTTTGAGAAAAAGAGGCCTAACTTCAAGAGATGTGTTTAAGCAATCGAGAAAAAATATAATATGCTAAACTAAGAGGCTGAACATGGTCAATATTATACCTGCCTAGCAATATCAACATAGCATTGTCAGTGTGAGCATTTTAGCACACTTGTGTTCAGCTCAAAGCACTAATGTTAAAATCACGCATGGACTCTGCGTGTGCAGGGCTTTTTTTATACAGTTTATGGAGCAGGCACATAACAAAAAGTGTGCTTTTCTCTTTCTTTCAGTGTGCTGGTTACAAAAAAGTATCGATTGAAGTACTGGTTTGACTGAAGACATTTCGATTCTACTCTCTACTGGGCTTGATACCATAATGGGTATCGAGTAGCAATACCCATCCCTGCTGGGGTGGCACCCATTAGGAAAGAAAAAACATAATTGACTAGTTTGCAGTTAATGTTATACTTTAGAACTTGATTTGAAGTTATATTAACGACTTATTTAAAATATTTCGGTAAATATTAAGATATTATGTTACAGTTTTTTTTAATTGCTAACAAACGTTTACCTCAACTTAAGTTTAACTTTATTAAACCTCTCAACACAGCAACACAGCCACCTCACACAAAGCCAAATAATACATTTTCTGCTCAAAAGCACATTTTATTCTTTAAACACCAACTCTACATTTCAAAATGCAAAAAAATATTCTCTACATACACAACTATATCAAAACACAGCAAACTTTCTAAATACACACAGTTGATGGCATTAAAAAAAAACTGCATTACTTTTCACATTTCAGCTCCACCTGCACACAGTAAACGTGTGAAATGTGAAACCTATTGTTTTTTGTACATTTACATTTACATTTACTCATTTGGCAGACGCTTTTATCCAAAGCGACTTACATTTGAGGAACAACTTACAAGTATCAACAGAGCATCAAATACAGATCTAACAACTGATAATACATACTAGTAAGAGCAGCAATAAATCCTAGTAAGAGCTCATAGTACATATCACATCAATGGGTAAATACCTATGGAAGGAAGTAAGAGTTAACAGAAAGTGCAATCAGAACAAAAAGTGCAGTCAATACAAGATAATTGTAGGGATAGAAGAAGAAGAGCACAGGAAGTGCATGTTAGAGGTTAGTTAGTTAGAGGTGTTATAAGAGGAAGTGTTCTCGGAAGAGATGAGTTTTCAAGAGCTTCTTGAAGTCAGAGAGGGACGCCCCTGCTCTGATGGCGTGTGGTAGCTCGTTCCACCATCGTGGTGTCACAGATCGCGAACAGCCGGGACTGGGATCGCTTTGTGTGAAGGGCTGGCAGAGCCAGGCCCGCTCATTGGAGGAGCGTAGAGGGCGAGAAGGAACGTAGGTTTGTATAATGGAGTTTAGGTAGATGGGTGCAGACCCGATGGCCACTCTGTATGCAAGCATTAGTGACTTGAATTTGATTCTGGAGGCCACGGGAAGCCAGTGAAGGTCACTGAGTAATGGAGTGACATGAGTCCTTTTGGGCTGATCAAAGACCAGACACGCGCTGCTGCGTTCTGAACCATTTGTAAGGGTTTCACAGCACAAGCTGGAAGACCTGCTAGGAGCGCGTTGCAATAGTCGAGGCGAGAGATAACCATGGCCTGTACCAGAAGCTGGGTGGCATACTGAGTGAGGTAGGGCCTGATTTTCCTTATGTTGTATAGAGCAAAGCGGCATGACTTAGAGACAGCAGCGACATGGTCCGAAAAGGACAGCTGATCATCAATCAAGACACCCAAGTTTCTCACCACCTTGGTTTGACTGATGGTTGAGGAGTCAATTTGTAGCTTGATGTTATGGTAAATGGATTGCTTGGCTGGAATGACCAAGAGTTCAGTCTTGGAGAGGTTTAGTTGAAGGTGGCAGGCCTTCATCCATGTAGATATGTCTGAGAGACAGTCTGTAATCCGCGCCGAGACAGTGGGATCGTCTGGCGGGAAGGATAGATAGAGTTAGCGTATCGCTCTGCGTAGCAGTGGTAAGAGAAGCCGTGTGAGCGAATGATCGGCCCAAGTGAGGTGGTGTAAATTGAGAAGAGAAGGGGCCCTAGTACTGAGCCTTGGGGCACGCCTGTGGAGAGGCAGTGGGAGGAGGATAATTGTCCTTGCCACAAGACATTGTAGGAGCGCCCAGAAAGGTAGGATTCGAACCACAGGAGTGCTTTACTCGAGATGCCCATTGCTGAGAGTGCAGAAAGCAGGATTGCGTGGTTGACTGTATCAAAGGCAGCTGATAGGTCTAGCAGGATGAGAACCGAGGATTGGGCTGCAGCTTTCGCTGACCTCAGGGCTTCTGTAATTCCTTTTACTGTAAACCACCCAACATTTTTGGCTTGAGGGGCCGAATGTGTGCATCTTTGGCAACAAACTGAATGAGTCATCTTTACTTTATAGAATGTAGTGTAGGAAAAAATGTAAGTGACAGAAGTAAAAGCTTTATTAGCAACATGAAATTGCAGCCAGGGATCAACAAAGTCTCGGCCACTAAGTTCCTCCTACGAACACCGTCTGGCTCTGCCATCACTACACAGAGCAATCTCAGTCTCAAACTACCATATGCCATCAGAGCAGGGGCGTCCCTCTCTAACTTCAAGAAGCTCATGTAAACTCATCTCTTCCGAGAACACTTCCTCTTATAACACCTCTAACGTCTAACCTCTGCACTTCCTGTGCTGTCCTTACAATTCTCTTTTTGATTGCACTATTCCTTAACTATCTTACTTCTTTCCTTAGGTATTTACCTTATTGATGCTGGGCGTGCTAATATCTCTTTCTAGTATTTATTGTCAGTTGTAGATCTCTTATTGTACTGATGCTTGTATGTCACATCTAATGTCATCTCTTGCTGTGCACCTGGATAGAAACACGTACCGTGGTTTAACTACTCCTCCCTGGCCCAGCAATTCTTCTCCCTTGTTCTGACATTATTCTTTCTTTCTCTCCTCCTCCATGTTTTTCTGTATCCTCATTGGATACACTCAACTCCAGGAAATCCCCTTTTTGTTGCATTGTGTATGCAATTGTCTATGTATCTGGTTGAGATTGGAAGTAGCTGTGGTTGATCTATTTTACCCAAATTATGATAATGTTTCATTGATCAGTTCATTCAGAATTGCTTATCAGCTGTTTCAATATAGATTTTGAGCCGCTATTGTAGCAGAAGTAGATGCTTTATACGTAATTTAAGGTTTTGAAAATGATATCTTCATTTCTGACATGTTGTGTGTAAGCAGGTCTCCCTCGGAAAAGAGATTTCGGTCTCAAGAGACTTCCTGGTTAAATAAAGGTTAAATAAAAAAGCATTTGTAATAACACAAAAAACATCCATAGTTTTGGTATTGGCTTAGCTTGTATGTAAAGAAACGTAGCATTTCAGAAATGGGTTAAATGACTTTATATTTTCTGGAAACAACATGAATTGTGTTAATGGTATGAACAAACTGATGAGGGGCTAATTGCGGTTAAAGTTTTGAACATGCGACTACAGATTGTTGGCGGTTGTAAAAAAACTGTAAAAAACTTCCCAAAGCAGATTGTGCAAAATATCCTTGAAGAATTGGATCCTGTTGCTCCCGTATTTGTTCACCTTCTTATGTGACCTTTCTGTCAGTTTAAAATGCAGCAAAGTAAACATTAAATCTCTACCTCCTTGAATTAGACATTTCCATAGCCGAGTATGTGACAGATGATTTTCATGTGATTCTGGCCTTTGGAGGCTGATAGAACTCTGTAATTCACCAGATTAATTGCTTTTCAGTTATATTTAAAAATCCATGTATAAGATGTGGGGGGTATGGATGGGAAAGCAGGGGACTTTTACACAAGGATGCTGGCAGAAATAATGGACCAGCCACTGTGACTGACATCTTGACAGCTTAAATAGCACCTTGTTCTGCTTCAGTAACACCCATGTGTGTGTGTGGGTGTGTGTAAGAGATTGTGCATGTATTCTCTTCATGTGGCTGTGTCCATAGGTGATTTTTATGTGTGTATACGTGTGTGAGTGTGTGTGCATGTGCGTATGTGAGTATATTTCCATATATATAAATAAATAAAATGTTCCTGTCAGAACAAGATGTGGGTTTTTGACATGTGCTGAAAAGCTTTCAGACACGGAAGAAAAAAATGCATTTTATTTTACACACACACACACCCATGAGCAAACATGCAAACACACTCAGCCTGCTTTTCTCTCCTTGTGGTGTTTTTCAGTTAGGCTGGGTACCTGTGCCGTGTCATATTGTGAGCAGCTGTGATCAGAACCCTGGTGTGACCATGGCAACCATGAGTGTTTCCGAGTGACAATGATAGTACAGCCAAAAGTGTTGCTGGATACTGGTTACCACTTGTTAAAGGCCATGGATTAGTTCAACATCAAGCTGATAAAAATTTTGCTGTAACGTTGCAGTTGGAGTTTCCAGAATGTTGTGTGATGCCGTCTCTTGTTGTGTCCCTGTTTTGGCCGATGCCAAGTGCTCGCTCCTGAGTTTAAGCATACGCTTGGAAACGTAGTGGTTGCAATGTGAAACCTCATTGCTAAAGGTGCTGAAAACTACACGTAGCCCCGTTAAAAATTAAGGACTAACATGGCAATAGATGAGGAAGATTTAACTGTGAAGGCTAAACTTCCATAGTCTGCGTGCAGCAATAAAATTAGTTTGGTCACCTTTGAATTTTGATTGAGAACACGGAACTGTGACGAGTAAAGTGAAGAAATAAAAGTGTGCATCAAGTTCTCAGTTCTGTAAAAAGTCCTATGAACCCTGGAGTGCCTCTCCTGTGTGGCTGCTGTCAGCAGATGAGTTATTTACACTGGACATCAGTAGGTGGTAGTTTTTTTCAGCAGCAGAGCTGAAAGCATCAGGACAGCATTGAGATTGACAATAGGGGAGAGCCGGGACGAATGAAACACTTTTCAGATATACATCATTTTAAATTATAACGTTTCAGAGAGAAATCATTTGATCTTGTCATCAACAACTCACGTGTGTGTTCTATCAATACCAGGTGTTATCTTGTTAAAATGTGGGATGACTTCACTATAATTTCACTTTGAAGGAAAGGTGCGTATTGTTTCATCCGTCCCTACTGTGCGGGACGGATGAAACATTTGCATATACATTTAAATAGTTTGTGTTATTCTTGTTTTTATTTAGAAAGCTTGACACTGCCCTTCTTAATACGTAATTGCAAACTCATTATGTTCTTTTTCTTAATAAAAAATAGCATAAATATAAATTAGCTATCAGATGCCCTTTTTATGTACATCTGCAGCCTGTTTTTTTTCCTGGTCTACTGTAAAGACCCTGTTATTTGGCTGTGAGCATCCTGGTGGTCCAGCCTGCAGCCTGGTGGACTCTGCCCCCCATCCCGCCATAAGGTAGAATGGCTGCGTGTCGGGACGACAGTGACTCTTGACGTTTAAACTTCACTAGCTTCTAAATTGTAAAACTTTGACATTTAAAACTTCAGGATGTGTTAAAGTACTAACTAATCCTTCATATGTTCGTGACCATGACACATGGAACAATAAACACAACTCGTCATTCAAAAAAAAAAGATCGCTTGAGTGAATTTCCTTTCTGTGATTGAAAACAGCTTCTTTCATATAACTCCGTGAAAGTGTAACAGATCCATCTGATTTTTCCCTGTTCTGTTGAGTACTGTGTTCTGTATGTGCTGAGGTAGTTTGGCATATCAGGCTTGTATGGGCTCCGAGAAAATCGCTGTGTTTCAATCGTCCCGGCTCTCCCCTACTAAGTTTGTACAAGTTTATAAATTGCTGTGCCGCTATCCTGGGTTGCCTTCTTCCACCCACAAAATAAGGCTACACACAGATGCTTCTCAAATGATGATTCAAATGATCAGTGTTTCCTGTCTTTTACATCCAGTGGTTAAAATGGGGAAGAACACACAGGAATGGCGAGCTACTGTCCAAACACCAAATGGGAAGGCTGGACATTGCAGGGTCCCTGGAACCAGTCCCCAAAGTAGTGTCTCCGTGTCAGTCCTGTCATGGCTAGCAGCTACAGGTGTGCTGGAAGTTGCAGTAATGTTGAACGCTTCCTGGGTCTCTGACACAGTAAAATCTGAAAGGAAATACTGCTCTCTTTATTCATTTTTGATATAATGCATTTTTAAAAAAGCACTTTTAGTGATGACTAAATAAGTACAGTTCATTTGAAGCGCTTGTGCTCATTTATAAATTCCTGCCTGTGTTTAGTTTTTAACCTGATGCTGTGTTTCAACTACTTTCCTATATTTTCTTATTAAGAACATTTAACCATAAATATTGTACCATAACCATATTTATTTTAGTTAGGCTGTTCAGTCATCGGCTATGATTAATATAAACTGTGTTGTTTAACTGGAACAGTTCTAAGCGTTACGGATGATTAACTACGATTAACTAACAACCTAGATCACTACGAGAGTCCCTGCAGCCACAAGCCAAACTCACAAGACCCTGGGACAACCCTCTGGCAGATACAGATACCCTGTTCACGCCACCACCATGCGGAGCGCCAAGCCCGCCGAGAGGCCGTGAGCGAACAGTTAGTGGTTCTCAGCAACAGACGGTTGAGGAACCACAAAGCAGTAAGGCAAACACTCCACATGCTGTCAAAAGTTGATGCCCTGTAACTCTGAAACCCATTACCTCATTATAAACTTAGTTATCACCATAGAACCTGTGTCCATTTGTTTTCCTTATTTCCTTAGAGTAATATTCTTTCGACAATAGCCAAACTGAATTTACGTTGAACCCTGTACGCCCTGATTGCTGCTTAATCGTTTTAGTTTCTTTATATCCCTATTTACTCTCACTTGTGTTCACTTTATTTTTTTAATAAATATTCACCTTGATCCACGAAACGTGTGTATGTAGCCTACTGTTAAGTCATCACTGTATGGAGAACACACCCTCAGAATTGAGACTGATTAATTAATCTGACTGATTAAAACTGACTGAACAATTATTAACTACCTGATCACATCGCCTTTGGCTTCATGTACCACCACTGGGCAGATCAGATCACAATCTGATTTGTCTTCTACCTTCCTACAAACCCTGTGTACTGAGGCAGCTGCAACCACCTGCTCCTTCAGGAAGTGGTCACCAGAGACCAGCAAGTCTATAAGGGACTGCTTTGAGTGCATGGAATGGAATGTATTGCTGGCGACATCAGCAAAAAACAGCATGGGCACTGACATTGACGGGATGGTTGACTCGCACAACAGACTACTTTAACATCTGCAGGGACACTATAACAGCCAGGACTGTATGCTGTTTTCCAGCCCTGTATCACAGTTGACATCAAAGCACTTCTTAACCAATAAAAGGATCCTATTAAAGATGGAGACAAAGAGAAGCTTAGCAGGAGGAGATTAAAGCAGGCAAAGCAGGACTATAAATGGAAAGTTGAGAGCAGGCTGCAGCAAAACAACATCATAGAGATGTGGAGATGGGAATAAGGGCCATCATTGGCTACCAGAAAAAGAACAATCAGGAAACAGTGGGGGTGGGGTGGACAAGGCCAATGAGTTCAATGTATTCTACAAACAGTTCGACACAGCGGCTAATGCTCCCACCACTTCAGCTGCAGCTTCCTACTCTTTTCCCCTTCTACCTGCATCCTCTTCCGCACTTTAGCACCCCCAGTGCTGCAGCTACAACGTCCCCCACACCTGGGCCCCCTCCCATGTCCTTCACTTTGGAGAAGGTGAGGATGGAGCTGGGGAGGCTGCGGCATGGAAAAGCCACAGGCCCAGGTGGCGTCTGTCCAAGGTTGCTTGGGGACTGTGCAGCAAAACTGAGCAAGCCTCTCCAGAGAGTCTTCAACCTGAATCTACAATTGCATTTACATTTGTCTCCAGTGTGTTGTTAGATCTTCTGTCCTCACTTCAGAACAGTGGTGCATGTGGGGACCAATGACACATCTAACCAGGAGTCTGAGTTCACAAAAAATTATTTTAACCTCCTTTTTAACACCTTCAAATGTTGTGGAAAGTTTTATTACTTTTCGCTGTATCCTTCACCTGCACACCTGGCTGCAGTCCACATGCCGAGCTCACAACATGGATTTTGTCATCATTTTAACTTCTTCTGGGATCTGGGGTGCTTCTCTCTTCTAAAGAGATGGGATTCATCCCAACCAGCAGGGTAGCCGCCTCTAAACGTACATGACACAGCACACACCCACTCCAGAACCTCCCTCTTCCTCTCCAGTCTCATCTCGACCACCACATCGTGCTCTGAAGCCCTCGGTTTGTCCTTCACCGGCATCAACACACTTACCACACCTCACCCTCCTTTTTCTGTCACTTGATATTTTAATCGACTTCACTAGGGCACTAGCCATCACTTTTAGAAATGCCCCTTTTCACCAGGGGCATGGACTGTACTCCTCTTTTAAGAACATACCCACATACTCTGGATATGTCAGTTCTGTCAGTATTAACTAGAAAAGAACCCCCACTGGCAGAGAAGTGAATGCAGGTAACTTAATCCACGTCCCTCTTAATCCTCTCCCGTCTGCTTTTCCAAGCATTCCTGTAAAAATCAGGCCGGTTGCATTAAAATTTTCCTTAAAATCTGAATTAAGGTTTCCTTAAAACAAAACTTCTTAAGGAATTACTTAAAGTTACTCATTGCCCAAAAGATGCTAGCAACCAAATTAAGAAAAAAAACTGAAGGAACTTCTGACTCTATATAAACTGCAATATGGAGATAAATGAAGACAAGTAATGCATCCCGAGGAGAGTGTTCGGCCACCGGGAGGACCTAATGAACATGCTTAATGAGCAACACTATAGATTTGACAGACATAGATTTAGATAAAGTCATATGTGTGTGTGTACACAGCAGGAGACAGAAACAGAGCAGGTGACAGGTGAACTACTGGAGTTGATGACAACTCTTAGATTACATAACGCTGAAATTCCAACATAGTGTTCTGTTGGGAGATGCAGTCACTTAAGCCAATGGTGAGTAGGAAAAGTAGTAAAAAGTATTAAAAAATATGCAATTTATGCAAGAGATTTTGGCTCAAGCTGAAGTAAACATGCCACTGCCTGGCTGAGAGGAAGTTTGGGCTTTTAGGGAAAGAGCCACTGTCGTAAAGGGAAGCTGTGTGCTGGATTTATAACACAAGAGAAAACGAGTGCGTCATTGTGAAACAGATTGCAGCACAAAAATCTTTTTATCCCTGTTACCTTGTTTTCATAATAGTTTTAAGCTAAACTCAATTCAATTTATTGCACAGCCCAAATACGACGATGCAGCCCTGTCTTCCCACACAACAAGACAACTACAACTTCATTTTATGCAATCTCTTTCAATGCAGTAATGCCTTAACATTTTTCATTAACTAAGGAAGCCATTTTGGGGATTCTGTGCAACACCCACAAGTCTCTCAACAAAGGAGATATTAAGCCCTATTTAGTGTCACATTAAGCCTTAACTGTTATATTTAAGTTATATTAAAGACTTGCAGTATTATATGCAACTGATCCCAGTCTCTTAAATCTAATGTCTTTAAACAACAAATCCATTTTATGCAAAGCTTTTATTAAATCTAATATTGATATTTGTTGTATGACTAAAACAAGGTTAAAAGCAAAGCAAGTGCCTTGAATGAAGCAAGGGGGCTGGGGCTGTTATTTACAGAGATAATTTCTTCTATAAGCCTGTCTCCTGTGGGGAGTTGTCGTCCTTCGAAAGCCTAATATTTTGTGTTGACAAGCACCAGTCTACTCTACTTCTCCTACTTTAAACCTAATATCTCTGGGTTCTCAGACTTGCTCTATCTGCTTTTATCTAATTATGACCAGGTCTGTAATGTTGTTTATTTTAACATTCATACATGTTGTCCTAGTGATACACTCGCAAGGGGGGATTTCTTAACCTCCCAGTCCTCACAGGCCCTATAAATAATAAAGGCCATATTCTTTTGTTCAATCACACGGCCTGAAGAGCGGTAGCAAGGAAGTTATTGATATATCTGATCATGGTAGTAAAATGTTTGTATTTGTCTCTGCAGCCTAATGTTACACTGGCCCCCATTCGCTCCTGCATCATTAACTCAACAGCAGCATCAAAAAAATTTCAAATGCATTTCTGACACTCTCATCTGAACTGCCTCTGTCTCACAACATTGAACTGAATTGCCCCACTCAGAAGCAGAACCAAATCCATTCCAAAAGTCTCGCAAAAAAAGTGACCATATCACCCCAGTGTTAGCATCCTTACAGTGGCTGCCTGTGTCTTTTAGACAGTGCTTGAAGTGGAAAAAATAGGTGCCAGTATTCAATAAAACAAAATTAAGGTGACAGGTGACAATTCAAAATGTAAAAATACAATGGAATATAATTCAGTAATCAGCTTTTGGACAATGCACATTTGTTTCCCCTATATTTCAGCTGCATTGCATGTTTTCTTATTGTGCATTGTTTCATTTGTTTTTCAACATCTTCTTGTTGCTGTTGTTCAGAACATTTTTAACAAAATTTTTCAAAAAGTGATGGAGACATTCTGATTCTGACCTGTCCCCAGCGTCCCCAGCGTAAGTGACACCTATCTATTAATGTTTTGGTCGGTTCATGACAAGTGACATTGACAAGCTACATTCAGCACAGCTGCTTGAAAGGCACCCGAGCTTTTCTTCTCCCTCGTCTCTCTCCGCCAACAGAGTTTAGTAGGCAGAGAGAACAGGAGCTGGTATGTAGCAACCAGAGAAGGTGATATGGAGAGGGCAGAAGAGAATACCAGTAGTTTGAGAGAAGTCCCGTTATGCAGGAAAATGTCCTGATAGGCTAAATTTTCACTTCAAGCATTACTTATTACCTTAAATTATTTTAAGGCCAGTCACCGGCTGGCACCTTCCAATATCTCTGCTCTCAGAATGCACTTGTGGTTCGAGCAGTCCGCAATAGTAGAATGGGAGCCAGAGCCATACCAAGTAGCTACCAAAAGGAAGTTTAAGGAAGTATTTCCTTGCCTGCGTTGCCAAGTGCTTGCTCATGGTGGGAACTGTTTGGTCTCTGTAAAGGAAATCTATGACTCATGTACTCATAAGTTCGGTTTTCATTCAGACGGGAACACTTTCATTTAGGCAGAGATTGACAAAGCTTATTTCCTCTCTTTGTTTTCTTCAAGGTCAAACTATCTCTGTTATTTTCTGCCTCTCACAAGACCCACAGAAGCACACACACAACACACACACACATCAACTCAACAGTGTCCAATTTTATGAGACATGAGGGAATCCAACAAAGAGAGGAGGAGGGGGAGAGTAGAGCAGACAGTGAAAGATTTAACTTGTCACTTGTCATTGACCCTGTCAGCTCCATCGTGATGGCCCACTAGACCTATTGTTTGTTTGCGTCTCTGTTTGTGTGAGTCATCTGCACAGGCTTGCCAGTGAAATGACAGTTTGGCCCTGAAATGCACACACACACACACACACACACACACACACACACACACACACACACACAGACGCACACATTCCCCTAAGTGTGTTTGTGTGTGTTTGTGTGCATGTATGTTTTATTTGGTAATGTGCATGTACCCACTGTTGTGTATTCGTGCTTCCATTCTCATAATGTATTCATCCATGTATGTGGGTGCCTGTGTGTCAACCTACTGTACTGAATCTGATGACACGGCAACTCCTACTGACGACTATGCAATTACACACCTGAGAGAGAAAGAACACACATACGTACATACTCAGAAACACTTGCCTGTGTTGCAAGCAAGGTTATTATTATCTTTCATACATACATGTATACAAAATAATATGAATGAGACAACAGAGCTGTGTTTGGTTTAGTTTGGGTTGCAGGTAGTGAGTTACTGTCTTGGTGGTTTTCTTTTCCTTGTTCTGTTCTGTTCTGTTCTGATGGTCTGGCTTAGAACTCATCCTGCATACGTGCCTGTTGCCCACTGATTGTGAGCTCTCCTTACACTGAATTAAATGTCTGCTGGTCATTATATTTACTACATGTCAGCTAGTGTGTGTTTTATGGGCTCATTGATATCTCAGCCAACCTGTCTCTTTGTGATTTACATTGTTTTAATACCTATTTTTTGATTAATAAAGGTTTAGATTTTAGTATAACTGCTTTCCAGTCATACTTGCCTTCAGGGTGCTAGGGACCTGTGGTTTCTCTGTTGTTTGTTGTTACTATCCTCCAGTGTCTTAGCTGTCCATCAATTGTATTTCACTTATTTAACCATGATAGAGCTAGAGACTGATGTAATGAATTTCTTGGGACCACTGAGTAGTAGGATTTTAGTAGGTTGCGCTTAGGGTTTTCTGTATGTAGGTGAGAAATTATACTGTAGATTGCATGTGCTTCATTTTTTTGTAGTATTTAAAATTTATTAGTACATATATATATATGGGGGGGTGTTTTGAAACATTTTTATGTATAAAAGCCATTCATAAATCATGAGAACATTGTAACAACCTGCGATTCACCAGGTTTCACATGGAAAAACCTCTGAAACGCCCATTTGGCAAAAGAGCCACACTGATTAGTTGCGGGTGGTAGCGACAATTAAACCTCCTCCGGTTAAATCAGTGTGTCGGCGGGAGCGAAGGGAGGAGTAGTGATTGCAGCGGCGAACAAAGCATTTGTATTACAGAAAGAATAAGAAAAAAAGTAAGGTAGTAAATCCCTTGCCTGTTATTCTTCAACTGTGACTTTTCAACCTTCTCCATCCTGTACACTTCACTTCACCCTCGGATGCAGCCTTTCAACATTACGCCGTCAAAATTGTTTTGCGGAAACCAGGAAATCACTCACCACATTGCAGCAAAAACCGGACTGGATTCTGCGACTGACTGGACTGGACTGACTGACTGGACTCCGTGAGTGTTCAAACTCATTTCAAGTACTGTGACGTTTTGTTTTTTTGACTAAGTAACTTAACCAGCTTTATTTATTTATTTTTTTGCTTTGGCACTGGCCTGAATTTATTTTTGTGTTTTGAAAATGAGTTGCCACTAGTTTGTTTGAGATTGTTTGCTTTAAGTGTGCGTTAAAACCCGAAGTGGAATTTTCAGTTGTACTATGATTTACTTTGATTGTGTGAAATCTAAAATACACCGATATTTGTTTTTGAGCTAAGCTTTTGAGTTTGTGGTGTTTCATTTATTTTTTCGGTCATTTAGTGAGAGGGTATATGTTCGTTTAAAATATATCCTTTGTGGCATTTGGTTTAAAAAACAGTATCTTACTGCCAGGGGAGAGACCTGGCTGGCACCCCAAAGACTTGAAATTAAAACTGTGCACACAAACTGTCACATAAAAAGTGGCACCCCAGATGGGACTCGAACCCACAATCCCTGGCTTAATCTCTTGCAGTTCCATGAAGTACATTACGCAGGGTGGCAACGAGCTCTTCATCAGTGAGCGGATTGAGAGCTAGGAAATCCTCACAGCAGCAAACTGCACAAGCTACCCATAGCCAAGATGGTCATCCCACACTTGGTTCCCTCACTCACTCAAGTTACCTGGGAAACATTACCTCTGGAAACACTTCTTCATTACCACTTGAAAGCCTGCTTCCTTGCCAGTTGAGGGTTCCCTTGAACATTGGTCCATGGAAGGGAACCGCCATCCTTGACACTGGTTCATCATATACGCTGATAAATGAAAATGTGTGGTCAGAAATCAAACGACCACAGGACATGCTAAAGCCTTGGACAAGAGGGCCCTTGTACCTTGCTGATGGAGAAAGAAGACAACCTTTAGGTTGGTGTGAAATGCATCTTACATTGCAGTTACACCCAGTGACCTTACCGTGTGTCATCCTGCCCGCTCGCAGTCTTGCTTTCCCTGCAGTTGTGGGATTGGACTTCATTTTCTTTTCCGGCCTACAGTTTGATGTCTCCGAGCACCGCTACTGGTTTAAATCCAACAAAAAGCAGCAGTACCACTTCTTGAGAGAATCTGCAGCGGAGAATAATGCTGTTCCTCCATCACAGCTTGCCTTCTTCTCTGCTCTGGCTCCTGTGGACCTGGTTCCTCTGCCACCCTGCCATGACCTCTTACAGGCTGCCTGCAACAATGCTCATCTGGATGATTTTGGCAAAAAATCTGTTGTTGTGTCAGCTCCAGGAAAACTCAGATGTCTGCACAGCAACACTGGGATGCACTAGTGTACTCACACACAAAATTTTTCTTACCCACGAAGTGCCCATCAAACAGAAGCCCTATCGTGTGTCACCAACCAAACTTCAAGTAATAAAAGAGCATGTGGAGGAAATGTTGGAGAAAGACATCATCGAGCCATCAATCTCTCCGTATGCTGCTCCAGTTGTATTGGTACCTAAGAAAAATGACCCAAAACCAAGGTTCTGTGTGGACTATAGGAAAATGAATGCAGCAACTCACACCGATGCTTATCCATTACCTAACATCCAGGAGATATTGGAGTCGTTGGCTGGAGCTGTGGTGTTCACTACCTTGGACCTCAATAGTGGCTACTGGCAGGTTCAGATGGATAAAGACAGCAGAGAAAAAACTGCCTTCATCTGTCCCTTTGGCCTCTACCAGTTCAAGGTCATGCCATTTGGACTTAAAATGCCCCAGCAACCTTCCAGCGGCTGATGGAACTAGTTCTTGGGGACCTACGAGGAAAAACCTGTTTTGTGTATTTGGATGACATAATAATCTACTCTGATACAGTTGAACAACACAACTATGACATACAGACAGTAATTGACAAGCTAAGAGAGGCTAACCTGACTGTGAACATGAAAAAGAGCCAATTCTTCAGAACCTCATTGAAGTTTTTGGGCCATATCGTTTCCTCTGCTGGAGTTGAAGTTGACACTGAGAAGACCAATGCGGTACAGGATTACCCTGTGCCTCAGAACCTCAAGGAACTGCAAAGATTCCTTGGTATGGCTGGATGGTATCATCGTTTTGTGCCCCATTTCTCTCAGCTAACTGAACCACTCAACGCACTTAAACGGAAAGGAGCCAAGTTCATTTGGACCTCTTCGTGTCAGGCAGCATTTGAGGCCTTGAAACAACATCTGGTTTCTCCACCAATCTTGGGACATCCTGACTTCAACCTCCAATTTGTTGTTTACACTGATGCCAGTGACGTCGGCTTAGGGGCTGTCTTGACTCAGCAGACTGGACTGGGTGCGGAGCAAGTCCTTGCCTTCGCCAGCCGTACTCTTAACCAGGCAGAGAGAAACTACTCTACAACAGAGCAAGAATGCCTCGCTGTTGTCTGGGCCCTGGAGAAATGGAGGTATTACTTAGAGGGCAGACACTTTACAGTTGTGACGGACCATTCGCTCTCTTGTCTGGGTTTTAAAACCCAAAAGCCCAGCACTCGGATGATCCGGTGGGCACTCCGCCTCAGGAGTTCTCCTTACGGTGGAATACCGTAAGGAAAATACAACACAGTGCCAGATGCTCTGTCACGAGCTCCGTCTTTGACCACCAACCTGCAACTTGTGCTGCTGTGCTGCGATCCAAGAGGGACACCTCTAAAAATCTCCAAGTCACTGATGAGGACATTTGGAAAGCCCAGCAAGAGGATTCTGTCATCCAAAACCTGTATGATAGAATCATGGATACAGGAGAAGTGATGGAAAATCCAACAACCAAATTTACTGTTTTGGAGGACAAAGTATACAGAGTGGTACAATTACCTCACAAAACACTTTACCAAGTATACATGCCATCATCGCTCCGCCCACAGCTTCTCAACCATTATCATGACGATCCTCTATCTGGTCATCTTGGGAGATACAAAACATATAAGAGGTTGCAAGCCCTTGTGTATTGGCCTAAGATGAGCATGGACGTCAGAGAACATGTGCAATGTTGCCAAGTTTGTCAGCTCTACAAACCTGAGACACGGAAACCTCCTGGAAAACTCCAACAAACTTTGGTTCAAGAACCTTGGGAGATGTTAGGAGTTGACCTCATGGGACCTTTCCCTCGAAGCTCCAACGGCAACCTCTACCTCATTGTCTTTGTGGACTATTACACCAGATGGGTTGAAATGTTTCCCCTTCGCAAAGCAACCGCAGAGACCGTCTCCCAGATCCTCAGAAAGGAGATTTTGACTCGCTGGGGTGTGCCGACCTTCATCCTCTCAGACCAAGGTTCCCAGTTTGTGTCGTCTGTCTTTGAGGAGACCTGCAGGCGGTGGAACCTCAAGCAAAAAAGGACCTCGCCCTACCATCCTCAAACAAACCTGACTGAGCGGATTAATCGAAATGTGAAGGCCATGATTGCTTCATATGTGGAGGAAAACCACAAGACCTGGGACAAATACTTACCTGAATTCTGTTTTGCATTGAACTCAGCAGTGCATGAGTCCACAGGAGTCACACCTGCAGAGCTCAACATCGGTCGCCCCTGAAAGGCCCCTTGGATGCTGAGCTCAAGCCACAGCTTTGTGATCCTGATACACCTGCATATGCTACAGCTAACCAGATAGCAGAGTTCAAGAAACTTGTAAGCAGCAACTTGGAAAAAAGCAAAACAAAGGCAAAAGAAAAACTACGACAAAGGGAGGAGAAATGGTGATTTTTCAGACAAAGATGCGTGTCTGGCTCCGTACTCACCCGTACTCCAAGGCTGATAAATCATTTTCAGCTAAACTGGCTCCACGTTGGAGAGGTCCTTATCGTGTCACCAGGAAAACTGGCCCTTAAACTATGAGGTGGTTCTTGAGGACACTGGAGAAGACCTACGTGTTGTTAACGTGGCCCAACTCAAACCGTGCTATCCCACAGCCGAGGCAATGGACAGAGAACAACGCCGACGGATCCTTAAACTATTTGAAGAGGAAAGCTGACGAGGAGGATTTCCCTGGTTTCTCTGCCTCAAGTGTGGAGGAAGATGAAAAAAAATTAAACACATGCCCTAGATAAGAGTAGGGGGGGAAAAGCCCTCCTAAGTTCAGGCTTGTCTCACGGGGGAAGGAGAAAGTGTAACAACCTGCGATTCACCAGGTTTCACATGGAAAAACCTCTGAAACGCCCATTTGGCAAAAGAGCCACACTGATTCGTTGCCGGGTGGCGCGACAATTAAACCTCCTCCCGGTTAAATCAGTGTGTCGGCAGGAGCGAAGGGAGGAGTAGTGATTGCAGCGGCGGAACAAAGCATTTGTATTACAGAAAGAATAAGAAAAAAGTAAGGTAGTAAATCCCTTGCCTGTTATTCTTCAACTGTGACTTTTCAACCTTCTCCATCCTGTACACTTCACTTCACCCTCGGATCGCCTTTCAACATTCAGCCATCAAAATTGTTTGCGGAAACCAGGAAATCACTCACCACCTTGCAGCAAAACCCGGACTGGATTCTGCGACTGACTGGACTGGACTGACTGACTGGACTCCGTTGAGTGTTCAAACTCATTTCAAGTACTGTGACGTTTTGTTTTTTGACTAAGTAACTTAACCAGCTTTATTTATTTATTTTTTTTGCTTTGGCACTGGCCTGAATTTATTTTTGTGTTTTGAAAATGAGTTGCCACTAATTTGTTTGAGATTGTTTGCTTTTAAGTGTGCGTTAAAACCCGAAGTGGAATTTTCAGTTGTACTATGATTTACTTTGATTGTGTGAAATCTAAAATACAACCGATATTTGTTTTGAGCTAAGCTTTTGAGTTTGTGGTGTTTCATTTATTTTTTCGGTCATTTAGTGAGAGGGTATATGTTCGTTTAAAATATATCCTTTGTGGCATTTGGTTTAAAAAACAGTATCTTACTGCCAGGGGAGAGACCTGGCTGGCACCCCAAAGACTTGAAATTAAAACTGTGCACACAAACTGTCACAACATGAACTTCATCAGTGCATTTGCATCACTTGTTAACTCAGGAAGTTGCCTAATGCTCTGTAAATGTAAATGCTCCGTATTTGTATAGCGCCTTTCTAGTCTTTTTGACCACTCAAAGCGCTTTTACACTAGATCTGCATTCACCATTCACTCACGTTCATACACTGGTGGAACAGCCACAAGTGGCAATTCGGGGTTCAGTATCTTGCCCAAGAACACTTCAACATGCCACCTGGGGGGAGCCGGGGATTGAACCGACGAAAAAATTAAATGGTACAAAACCAATGTTACCAGTAGTAACATTCTCATTTGCAGTTTTAGGATTTTTTGTGACAGTCCTGTAAAATATGATGATATGCTGCTCTGGACCCTTTTCTTTGTTCCCAGCTAGCTAGCTAGAGTTTTTGTGCTGAAATATTACCTAAATATTTGTGCTTGGTCACATTTGAAAAGCCGTACATGGATCAAAGCTAATGGACAGGATCAGATAAATTAGATAAAATGTCATCTATTGTCTCAGAAGGCTAACGCTGACAGTGGGTGGTCCATTTCAGATTTTATCGCACTGAGAGTTCACATTAGAGCGCTTTACTTAGTTTAATAGGCTAGGCTACTTCTACATCCCGGCCTCTGCTGAACCACGGGTTGATTGCAAAGTTAAACCATCACAGTAGAAACAGTTTTACTGCTGCTGCTAAAGTAATAACGTTAACGTTACATCGTGATGCTGAGCTATAGTGAAATGATAGAAAAGACAGATGCATTATCTGTGTTAGTGTAACTCTGAAGCACAGTGACTGGATTAGGGGAGAGTGAATAATGAAATTACCTTCGCTTTAGCCTCAATTGAGTGAAACACTGTAGGTGTAACTTCAGCCATTCTCAGCGGTGTAACTGGGACACTAACTCTGTTTGTCATCATAGAAACAGATAATCAGATTGTGATGTTTATTCCCGCTTCAGTAGCCTAATATGCTGCCTTTCTTTCGACACACAGCTCCACTGCCCAGCGGATCTGCAACCGTCTCGCAAGTGTTGATAGGTTATTACTCGTGAGGTGTATAACCAATCAGATAGCGCCGTGGGTGGTGATTACAGAGAGGCTGCTATATCAGAGCCAGCCAAAGTAGCGCATTTTAAAATAAAACTGACTCTAATCAAACCACAGATCCGTGATAAGTTTTGTGATCCGTCTCGCCACTAGTGTAGTAGCACTGATCACTTTGAGGGGGAGATAAATTTTATTTTATTTTCTCAATTGCTTAAATATGTTGCTTTAAATTATGCCAATTTTTCTCCAAACTCTTAACACAAATCCACAACTTCTCACCCTATTCCCTAAACATCCTATTTTCAGGTCAAAATGAAGCTCAAAGCAATTCAGTCTTGCTGAAAAACAAAATTTTGCTCTTAGACCTGACACACAAGTCCTCAAACACACACACACACACACACACACACACACACACACTACAACACAGTCTTACACACAACAAAAAATGTATATATTTGCACATTTTTTATTCATAGCGCCACCTTCTGACAACAGCTCTGTGTGAGACTCACATGTTCCACACTCGATGCACTGGGACATAATGTTTAGATAATCAGTGGTATGCACAGGCTTCAAAATCTCTCTATACAGATGGAATTTATTGTAGGCTTGTTAGCTTGTAGCACATTGGAATTTAAGATAATTCCCTTGAACTGGCTTTTTAAAAACTGTTTTTCCAATGCCTTTGAGGACCTCTGAGTACCTGATTTAACCTGACATCCTGTATAAGCCATGCCCACTTCCAGTCTTCTATCTAAATACAGATACAGAGACCGATCATTGTGTTGGTCAAACAAATACAGACAATGTTGTCTCTGTGCACCTCTAGTGCTCAAACACACACACACACACACACACACACACACACACACAGTCAGAAAATAACCTTTTTTTAGTGCCCACTGTGGTTGCCAACTGAAAGATCGGTGGTTCAAGCCCCAGCTCCTCCTCCAGGCTCCAGGCATGTACAAGATACTGAATGCATGAATGTGTGTGAATGTTAGTTTCCGTTTTAGGCTTAGTGCATGAGTGTGTTTGAATAGGTGAATGCGATGTAGTGGAACAGCACTTTGAGTGGTCGGAAGACTAGAAAGGCGCTACACAAATACATTTACTGTGTTTGTGTGTGTGAGAACGAGAGAGAGAGAATGTGTGTATATAAGTGTGCCTGAAGAAAAGATGAAGTCCAGCTGGATCCAGCATTAACTGCATATATGTAAAAACAGCATATTCTTGTGTGTATTTGTATGCGCGAGTGTGTCTGATGTGTGCAAATGGGCGCAGAGAAGTGACAGCAAGTCTCTCCCAGCAGACTTCAAAGCCTCTGCTGTAAGAACTATCATCAGCCACATCAATAGGAATGTCAACATCAAAAAACTCCCCCTGCAGCTGAAAGCTCATGGCAACTTTTCTCACTAATTAACTCACCAGTTTTTTTTTTTTCTGGGAAAAACACTGCACATCCAAATACATCAATGAAGACGGGTTATGGATGAACTCATTAGCATCCAGTGACTGCAGCCTCACAGATTTGAATTCCCTAAATGACTATGCATAGTTTCTGTGCATCCTTATGTGTAGTGTGCCTAGCAGACCGTTTATCCTGTGGTGATAGGTGGTGCAAGGAAGTGACATTGGGGTAACTTGAGTCAAAGAGGTTTATCACCTTAGAAGCATGAAAATGGACAAGTCTTTCAAACTAAGAGACAAAACAGGCATTTGTGTTCTGTAGCTGCTTTCAAAAATAATCTGATTTGATTTGATTTAGTTGTTCAGATTGATTTAAATCTCATGTCTGTACAGTAAATATGTAGCTGAGCTGGCATCCAATTAGTCTAGCTTAGCGTAAGCAACCAGCTAGCCTGGCACTGTGCAATGATAACAAAATCCACCTCTCAACTCCTCCAAAGCTCACTAATTGACATGGGATATGTTAATATGTACAAAGTGTGAAGATGACATGATTTTACAGGGATGCAGAAACTTACTGGAGTCTCATCATCATCACAATGACGTTTCCAGGTACAACAGCGCAGACTCCTGGAAGTCATTCCTAGCAAGATAGTTTGCAAATTAGCCAAACGGTCAATTGGTGCTTTTACACTTAGGCTTTTGTAAGTCTTCAACAAATGAGATATGACTTGTATTGACTTACAGATCTTTAAAGGCCCTACTAGGTGAATCAGAACAAAGTTAGCTGTGTCAACCTGTTTTTTGTCCTGCATTGGCCACCAGTGATTCCTTTCATACATTACTTACAGGTGACAGACAGCATGAACAAAGAATTGAAATATCATTTTAGCTAAGTAGCATGGGTGGAACAAGGCTCCCTTGGTGATTTCTTCAATGTGAAGATCAAAAGAAAGAGTAGAATCAAATGTAACATCAAGATTCTTGGCTGTCAAAAAATCCTACAGTTTCCAGAGTTGCTGTTACTTTATCAAACTGGTGTCTCTGTCGAGCAGGGACAATGACCAGCATCTGTTTTATTAGAATTTATGAGCAGGAAGATACAAGACAAATACTTTTTCACAGCAGACAAGCAGGCCTCTAATGTGATCCTTTGGGAATGAGCCTCTCCCTTTACAGGCACATGCCTCTGAGTATCAGCAGCAACAGCAGTGGAAATTATTCCATAACTGCATATTGTTGGGCCTCACAGTCTGGTAGAACAAAGACTGGGCCTTCTGACATCTTACAGGCCCAACCCCGGCCTGTTGAATTCCCAAAGGCCTGAATTGGAGTATGATTATTTTTTTCTTTGTGTTGAAACTATTATACACAAGATAACGTTTTGTGCCTGCAGAAGAAGACGGATAAACTCTGTACTTAACTGAGAGAAGATCACCTCTTTGTTCTACCTTCTCAACCAAAGTCAACTTCGCTGATTCCCGTTGCTGCCGCCAAAGAATCAGCTGTGCCGTTGAAACTACTGGCATCGTATGTCTGGGCAGCAGATAGTTCTATTACTTTGTTATTGTAACTTACTTATACAAGCTTCATGTGGTGAATTTCTGTTAAGAAACTCCAAGGGATATTTAAAGACCACCGTATCTTGTTTTATTGCTGTGTGCGTTCCTTGCTAATGTTGTTTGTGTTCGGTACCACCCGCTGGGCCGCGACTGCTTTGTTCCTTTTAGTGTGTGGAAGTTTATATAATTTTTATCAAGCCAAGGAACAAGGTTGCTGAATGCAAGTTCACTACCGTTCCTCTCATTGATAGAGTTGTAGCTGAGTGTTTGCAGCAGTAATTAGGATTTTTGGTGTTAGCATCTGTTGTTTTTGAAATGATACAATTGCACATTCTATCTATCCAAAGCCTGCAACCGCTGCTGAATGAATCATTGACTGCTGGTGACTGTAGGATAGATTGTGGTTTATTGTATTTATACAGCTTTCTCTGTGTCTCTCGTCTTGTTGCTTACTAAGCCCACGTGCACACTCAAAGGCAAAACAAACTTTTGGACTGCATGGCCTCAATGCCAGTTTGTGCTTGTGCTACGGTACATCGACAAGGAGGACAACAGCGTTTGGCTACAGAGATAAGCTGTATAGTTTATAGGCAGCTCTGAAATGATGTGGTTATTTCCAGTGGTGGACAGTAACTTAAGCCTACTGTACAGAAGTACAAATCAGAGGTATTTGCACTTTACTAAAATTGTAATTGTAATTGTGCAGCTCTTTGTAGACTTCTCAAATGTTACTGACCGAATGGATCATATTATGATGTGTCATGTCACGTGGGTTGTGGCTTACTGAATAAAATTTACTTCAAAGCACGGAGCACTTCCTGTGGAGGCAATGTGGGGCTACTCAGCCAACCTATCGCAGTTCTTGCTGTACTCGTCACCGCGGGATGTCCATGTCTGGCTACAGCGTAGATTTTATGCAGAAATATAAATTAGGCTTTATATGCACTGTACAGTGCCAGAAACAATAATGGAGCCAATGATAAGGACACAAAGTTGTGAATATTTCTCATTAATTGGGAGAAATATGGGAAATTGGTAGAATTGTGAGCCTGGGAGGAAATCAGGAGAGGGCAATGAAAAATGGGAGGGGTGGTATATATGGTTTAGAGACCCTGGATCAAGGTGTGGTCAGTGTATTTGCCAGCCACATATCAGCGAGAGAATAAGATAAATCAAAAGCCTTAATTGAGGGTGATAGGGTCTGATCAGAAGTGTTTTCATTTAGTTTTCCATCTCCTTGTCTGATCCTTTGGGGGGGTCCTACGGGGTTCTACCATATCAGCAGAGCAATAACGCAGGCTAATACATAGCAGAGAATATGAAGGCGGGTGGAGAATTAAGGAGTTAAAGAATTACAACTCTTTCTCAGCATGTTAGATAATATAGATATGTGGAGGAGATTCTGATTGTGCAGAAAGTTTAGAACATGTCTCCATGTGTGCTGACTCAGCAGGGATGCTGTTGCATGAGAAAAGCTGATTTACAGGAGAAACAGATCTGAAAGCAGCACAGAATGCCTGAGAGCTGCACTGACTTAGATTAAGTAAGAGGTTTATATTTTGAATTGTCGCTTGAATTTTGTGTTTCCCTTTACATTAAAAAAAGACATTTCCATCAAAACCAACAAAACCAGCCCTACATTTCACTATGTACCATATTTTCACCAGAAGGAGAGAGGTGAAGGAAAAGGTTTAACACTGCACCCCAAGGCACATCTGTAAAGGTGTGTGTGTGTGTGTGTGTGTGTGTGTGTGAATTTTGACTGATGAATTTTGACCACAATGGAAACAAATATTGGATTTTATTCTGACATTTATTGTAGCAGAGTTAGATGTGACGCCCTCCTTCTTGTAAAGGTAAAAAGTCAAACACAAAAACACTAACATCATATTTTATTATCCAGTTCTGACCAAAATCCATGCTGCACACAAGTGTCTTATTTTTCTTCACCTAAATAGGCTCCTTAGAAGTTTTGAGGTGGAAATAGTCCTCGTGCTATTCAACACTTAAGACTTGCCTTCTCTCAACACTAAGTCGACTAATCACTGTCAATCACACTGCAAAGGCAAAATCCAGAGAGGAGCAATTCCATTGTTATTGTTACTGTACCTTGGGTAGTGTCCTCCTGCTCTCTGTGGTCACCTGTTACTGTTTTTTAATTCAACCAAATCCATCATATATTTGTTCTCATATATAAATGTGTCTGTTTCTGTTATCAGACAACTGAACAAGTAAAAAATGCATATGCTCAGTTTGAGATTTATACACTCCTGAGATCGTTTTGGAAAAGTCTGTTTTGGTGTGAGAAAAATGCATTTTTGTGTGGACGTTGGGCTGTAAAAGTTGAGAAAAAGATGTTGATGGCAAGACCACAAACACAATTTAAAATTCACAATTTTGAGTGTTCTTCATCCAGCTTCCACCTTTCATGCCACATTCCAACATCATGTTCACCTAACACCACTGGTGAGGATTCATTTAAAAGAAAGGCGAGGTTCCAATCAAAGCAGCAAAAGCAGAAATCATCAGTTGCTAAGCTCTGTTGTAAATAATTAAACTAATGTTAATTTGCAAATGTAAGAATGACATGCTGGATAAGACTGGAAGAAGAAAAATAATTCAATTCAATTCAATTTATTTATATAGTTCAAAATCACAAACAGTTATCTCACAGCACTTTTCATAAAAGAGCAGGTCTAGACCGTACTCTGTGATGTTATTTACAGAAGCCCAACAATATATATAAGGTAAATAAAGTACCCAAGTTGTATAAAAGTTGGATCTGTGTGTTTTTATCCTATGACAGCAGTGAGTGCAGACAATCGGTCCTAAATAAAGTGGCTGGCCTCTTTGCTGAAATGTGCAAAAAGCTTCAACAGCAGCCATTAGGTAAAGCAGACTGAATGGTAATCTTCAGCTTTGGATATAAAACAGGAGAGGGGATAATGATGGCCTCCTCTGGTAAGCATGAAAGATTTACAAGTGCACCACACCTCTTTATGTGTGCCATCCGTCTTTATCACACATGCTTTCACATTTCCTGGAGCCAGATGGAGTTGGATGTAACTGTATGAAAGTGAAGTGAAGAAGAACAGAAGAAGAGCAATGTGCTTAGTCATCTGACCCAGCAAAGCACTGTAAACTGTTGACTGTTGACATTTCTGTGTTTGTGTATGGATGGATATGTTCAACTGTTCACTGGGAAATCCAGACAGGTGGTCTGATTGCTCTGCTGGTTGATCAACAGAGGCAGCCAGTAAGTGGAAGTTAACTCATCATTAGTAATGATGATATAGCTCTTATGATATACTGTATAGCTCTTATAATTAAGAGATATGTCAAGCTTTCCTTTATCTGAAAGTCTATTACATTCACCATAAGAGGAAAAACTAAAAGAGCTTATCTTGTAATTATCCAGTAGCTTTCTGTTCAAAATTTACATCTCACATTGGTTTCACCTACAGCAGTGGTTGGCAAGAGGCGGCCCGCTGGCCAAATAAATAAATAAATAGATAAATAAATAAATACTTTGATAAGGCTGGTAAAGAATAGATCTCAGTCATCACAGCAACAGTTACTCACATAATTACGTCCTCTGAAGTGACTGTGCCTACAAAATAATTGCAGCAATGCTTAATATCAAGTTGAATTAAGAGCTTTTACTTTGAAAAGTTCTTAAAAGACATTAAAAAGTTGGTGGCTTGCTTTACACACCTCTTTAAAAACGCCTCAGGAAATATGATTCCCCTGACTGAGAAACAGGGATTTCCTCTGCCTGGAGATGCAGGGGAAATGAAAATGTGTCCATAGACTGATGGATGTGGAGCAATCGCTAGAACACACAAACTCCAGGACATGCTTTATTGTGAGGGAAAAGAAAATATTCCCGCACTACTGACCGAGCTAATCGGGAAACCAACAATTGTTTTTAAATTTTCAAACCTATTTCCTGACCCCAGATCTACAGAAGCTTGGCGATGCATAGGCCAGTGAGACGCATGTATCATGTGTCAACCTCTATGCAAACGTCATTTAGGTCCCCGAGCACACAGAGTGCCGGGGAAATTGGGATGGGGTACCTTGGCCAAAATGATAAACTTCAAATATCTCCTGCCAGAACTTGTTGACAGTTGCACATGGCTACATAGCAGCCATGTAATTATCAGAGATAGTTAAGGCAAATATTTGACTGCATAAGACCCGCTGCTGCCTCCCAGAGAAGACACTGTGACATTCCTGGTAGGTCATTAGTTTCCATAAATACTGTATTGCCCACTCCTTTTGAAATAAAATCTAGGTCTTTAATCCCCAATTTCTAGTTTATGGTGTGATACTTTTTTTATTCAGAGTGAAATGGATGCATGATCGTTGATAGTGATAGGATGAATCTGAGTGTCTGAAATGTCATAATTGAGCTGGTAACCAAAAAATATTCTACCCAAGAATATGAGTGGTGGACTGGTGAAAAGAAGGTATAGTCTCTGAGAGTGAGGTGGTGAGAATGCCAAACATTGTAAAGACCAAAATCGCTCATGTATTGTTTAAGGGTGCCTGTTGATTTCCAAATACAGTGATTGCCTGCCGTACTGAGCCTGTCAACTACTGCATTACATACCAGGTTGAAGTCCCCTCCTTTTATAAGAGCTGTGCCTGATTGAACAGAGAGTGAGGTGAAGAAAGCATGGAAAAAGGAGGGACATAGATAAAGCAATGCATAAATGAGTGTACTGAATAGAAATAACTGAAATGTTATAAATCGACCTTCTAAATCTCTAGTAGTGGTATTATGATAACGGTGACACCTGTTTGTTTGGAGTTGAAGCACGCCGAGTACGAGTGAGAAAACTGTGGTGAGCGTGAGTTTATCTGCTGTCTTGGATAAATGAGTCTCCTGTAGTAAGACAATGTCTGCTTGTAGATTATTTAGGTGGCTAAAAATGTTTAAGGATGTTTAATGCACAGGTGTCGATGGCCAGTTCCAAAAGGAATTCCAAACGCAAGTGGAAAAAAACAGGGACACCTGTGAGCTTGGTGATGTTCATAATGGAAATTCTTTAGGGTTACTCGAGTTGATTGCCAAATATGATTCTGTCATGCGAGAGCATCTGGAAAAAGTCAAAGAATATAGGGCAATGGCTACCAGCGAATCTCTCAGGGCTCTTACAGAATGCACTCATTGAACTGTGTGGAAATCACGTTCTCAACAACATTCTTGGGGAAAGACTCCAGTCAATAGATTTATCTACAATATGTGATGCAACCCCAGATATATCATATGTTGAGCAGAATGTCCTGCTTCTGAGAAACGTTTATAATGATAATGCACACATCAAAGGATGGACTGCAAAAAAGACATGAAAAGAAATCACCAGCATGATAGAGGAATCTCTCCAAAGGCATGGAACTGATCTCACTGACTGCCGGAAGTAATATGTTGGGAAAGGTTAATGGTGTGCAAGCCCAAAGTCAAAGTATCAAAGTAAATCCTTTGGCCACATTTTCCCCCCGCGCATCGCATACACTGAATCTAGTAGGTGGACATGCCGTCCAGTCATGTAAGGAAATGTCAACTTATTTCAGACGTGTCAGTTGCCTTTACACACTCTTTAGTGCGAGTCCAGACCGGTGGTCTGTGTTAAAGGAAAAGACCGGATTCTCACTCCACTGACTGAGTGACACACAATGGAATGTCCAAATTGACACGGTAAGACCTATTGCTCACCTCCTCCACCGTGTGATTGAAGCAATCGACTACATAATATCATCCTGTAAATTATCTAATGAGGTCTGATCAGATGCATGAGGACTGAGAGAATATTTCATGTTATTCACAGTAGTTGTGAGTAGTCATGTGCACTGTCTAGCTAAAAATACTAGAACATATTGAAGATAGGAATCTGTATCTGCAGAGTGGCAGCCTATCTTTGGATCAGGAAGCAGTAAACATTGAAGCTCTACAGCAGGAAATAATTTCTTTGAGAAATAAGTGGCATTCAATGATTGCTGAAGCTGATTCCAGCAGTGGAGTGAGGAGGATCTTAAGTCATCTTGCAGACATTTAATAGCAAAATATTCCATGGATCTATCTAAAGATTTGGAAAAACAAATACTCCATCTGAAAAGGATTTACAGTGCCACATTCTCAGGATCATCAACACCCCTGGAGTTGCTTGACAAGATTTATGACTTGAAAGCATTTATGGTGACATTTGCATATTGCACTAAGGATATTTTGCACTTCACACCAGAAGCTCCGCTTCAAGAGAATACGCGGAAGAGGTGTCAAGCAGCAGAGAGCAGATTAACCGGGCAGGAAGTCAGTTCTCAAAATAAAATATCCTGTGCAGACTTCTGATCGTATAACAACAATAAACACAGTTAAAACAGACAAAAAAAGAAATAAGTTAACTACGTAGCCTACGTAATTGTCATTCTTGTGGTGGTTTACCATTGATACCAGAAGTGAAGGGACTGTTTTATTTGAGAAGAATAGCAGAGCATAGTTTTTTTTTGTTGGTAGTGAACTGCGTAGTTTGCACCTTAGTCGTCCAGCCGTGCCAACAGGCAACTGAAATAAACCTCGAGGCCCATGTAGGGGGCCCCCCACCAGGGCCAGGGCCCTGGGTCGGCTGCCACGATGCACACATGCTACCTCCTCTTATGACTCCAGCATTATACATGCTTTGACGGATTTCTATCCAGCCATCCATCAACCGCTTATCCTGCTTATAGGGTCGCGGAGGGCTGGAGCCTATCCCAGCTACTTTGAAGTTGAGTTATTGAAAATAAACCAATAATATTTTTCTGTCACATCCTATTTTCTGTTTTATAGTAAGATAAATAGCCAGTTAAGTCCAGAAAGTGACTTAATTAAAGAAGCGTTTTCCTTTTTCTTTTTTTTGCCATAAAAACAAATTTAAACCTGGATAACAAAAGACTCATATAAAAGTAAAATAATAAAGTTTAGAATGTTTATTGTCTTTTATTAATAAATTCTTCAAAGGCAATGGTTTTTTCTTTGTCACCAGCAATATACAATTTCCAGAATGGTTACTAATGACTCAGAACAACGACACCTGAGTGTATGCATGTGTGCGTGTAGGTGTGTATGTGTGCCAGGGCATAGCACAAAATTCTGGACCCTGTACATAGTCTATCCCAATGGTCCCTCCCCACATGAGGGCCTTGTAAACTCAGTCCCCCAATCCTATGCCCCTGGATTTGCATGCCTACTCTCTGCCACTTGACATTACTGTCATACTCAGCTGTAGGCTATATTTTAGAGATAATATCATTAGCATTGCCATGCCGTGTGTGTCAGTGTGTGTATCTACATACATGCATTCATGTACATGCCAACTTGCACAGGTGTTTGTTTCTGCATTTGTGTACATTCAAGTGAGCAAGAAGACATTAAAATATATGTAGCCCTCCCACTCAATTCCAATTTCAGGCATGGAAACTGGTTAAGGGTAAAAAAGTTGAGGATACGCAGGCAGTGAAACACACAAAGACAGTGTAAGAGGGCTCTGTTTTTAAGCTTACATATATAGATGACATGCACTCGTCTGCTGCAACAACAGAAAGATACCGACACTCTAGGGTGTCACTTTGTGTTGAAAAGTAGTGGGGATGTAAGGGCACCGATTAGGGATGTGACAATGCACTTAGCTCATAGGGGTGGGGGTGGGGAATCGATACAGAATAGTATTGCGATATTTTCTGTGGCAACACGGAGGTCAAGTATTGATCTTTTATTATATGAATTGAATATGAAAATTTTAGTTTTTGGTACTAAAATAATAAAATCAATTGCTTTTTCACTCAATGAGAAAAAAGGTTTTCCTTTGGGGACACAATTTGAAGTTGGAAAAAAGGTAATAAATTGCAATATATATCGCAATATGTTTAAAATCACAATGATATCGTATCGTGACATAAGTATTGTGATAATATCGTATTGTGGTTCCTCTAGTGATTCCCACCCCATTAGCTCATGAGATGTGGCGATGCACCATATTGTTGTCACAAGAACGAGATGTGACGATGATTTATCACTCTTTTATAGTCATCAATTCTGAAATAAATGATTTGGGGGATCTTGGGGTCCTCCCCCAGAACATTAGACATTAAACAGTTGATTTCCTGCATTCTGGTGGATTTTCTGTTCTGCCTTTCCTACAACAATTTATGGTGGAAATGTTTTTGTTTATGTGAAGGGAAACAAAATTCAGCTGCCAGGTGACAATTCAAAATCTATAGCTATTACAGAATCTAATGCAATGCAGCTCTCAGGCATTCTGTGATGCTTTCAGATCTGTTTTTCCTGTAAATCAACTTTTCTCATTTATATCATCCCTGTTGAATTAGCACACATGTGGGCAAGATTTAGTCTTCCCTCCTCTTTTGTCATGTTCACTGGGAGAGAAAAGAAAATTTGGCCAAAAAGAAACTGTGTCAAGAAGTTGTTAAAGTTACTGACTGGTACAGCATGTTTATGGGTCATTTTATAATCAGTAGCTTGATTTGAATAAATAAGTGCAAATAAACCTTTTAAAAGCAGTTTCATATTGTTCTTTGACATTTGTTGTTGCAAGCTCTTTCTAAAAAAAAGTGTTGACACAGATGTCGATACGTGTTATCTTGTTGACTTTAGCCTATATTACATGCAGGTTGCTGCCACAGGTCACCACAAACATTATTGCTAACATAATTTAAACATTACTGATTAATAAAAGTAAGCTAGACTACTTCTGTCTTACATCAGGCTTACTTTCCGACGGACAGTTCGTTCTGAGATGTGCAATGAAGAAACCCATTAATTATATCTTGTCCAAAAATGTCCATTCCATTCCAGTTCTCAATGTCCATGCTCACTGCGGCTATCTTTCACGTAGCGGTGTCCTCACTTTTGTTGCCAGCAGTTTAGACATTAATGGCTGTGTGATGTGTTATTTTGAGGGGACAGCAAATTTGCACTGTTACAAGCTGTACACTCTCTTTTCACTTTTACTTCTGTTGTAAAAATATTTTCTGTGAGCCTTTGTCTCCCCTTTTATCTCTTTTTAATAGCAAAGAGCTATCTACACAACAGCCATGTAAAGTTAGTAGGTTTCTCATTTTTAGTCAGTGGTGTAGCAAATGGTACTCAGCCAAGATAATTTGTAAGGTAAACAAATTATCACTCTGTATTAACATCACTCAACAACCACAAGCTGTGTGTTTTCACACAAGAGTGATATGTCATTACGTGATCTTCATACTGACATGACAAAAGCTATGCACTACGTCTCATGTCGTAGTTGAACTCACTTATTGTCACTGTCCTGAGTGCTGTTTTGGGTTTTAATTCTGAGGGTTTGGTTTTGTATCTATTATTTAGTCTGTGTTTTGGTTCCACAGTCTGGTGTTAATGTCGTAGTATGTACTCCTGGTCCGTGTACTTCAGTGTTTATTATTTTGATCTGTTCACTATCTGTCTTAGAGTCTGTCTTTTGTCCTTTGTCCAGTATCTGTTAGTCTGTTGTGTTTTGGTATTTTCCTGATTTCAGTTCTGTTCCAGTCTCATGTATTAGTATCTGTACCATCATGCTTGATTACTGTGTGCTTGTATATTCATGTTCTCTGCCAGTTTCATTAATTAATCTGATTTTGTTCATTCTGCTCTAGTCTCTGTGTAGCCTTTATTAGTAGTAGTAAAAAAAATCTTTATTTGTCCCTTTACAGGGCAATTTAAGTAGCTTCGACCTCACAAACATACTAATTTATCAAAGACAGCAAAAACATCACAAACATCACAACAACAAATCTACATCTTTAAGTCACTGAGTATCTGTCTTGTCTTGTATCTTAATTTTTAGTCCTGTACCTTAGTTCATGTCTTCAGTGTTCACTCCTGGCTTCTGTGTTTTGCCCATGTCTACTCTGAGTTCTGTTTTATCGTTGCTTCAGTCTGTGTTCCTTGTTGTTACTGTATTTGTGATCTGTCTGTGTCTGTTCCCCCAGTTAGTCCTCTGCTTACATGTCCACTAAATACTTTGAGTTGCAGTTAATGTATGGTCTTGCATCTGTGAGTGTCTTCCTGTTCCCCTCTGCTGTCTCTCTGCCTGTCTCCCCTGATTCTGGTCACCTGTGTTGCTCGTTAGTCCCTGTGTTTAAATGTTTGGTGTTTCTGTTCAGTCCCTCTCTGGTCATTGTAGTGTTTAGACGCTCTGTCCCATGTTGCCGTGTGTTGTCCTGCCAGCCTGCCTTCTTTGTTGTGTCATCCTATTTCCCTGGATTTGGATTTCTGTTAGGTCACCTGTTTATTTGGACTCTGTTATTTTGGATTCAGCCACTCCATTGTAAGTGTGCTCGCCTTTTGTTTGATTAAACCTTTGAACTGAACCTGTCAGCCTTCTGTCTTGCATTTGGGTCCTCCAACCTGCTTCACCACCACAACATCCTAACACTTATTCAAGTTACTAATATATTCATCTATTCTACTAGTTACCAAAATAAAGTGCCAGCAAAAACTAATTAATTTATTGCATATTGTGGTAAACATAATTAAATGCATATTGTATGAGCACTATGTACACATTGCACACAAAATCAATCTTGTCCTACAACATCCTATTAAACAGGATGTCATATGGTTCACTCCATCTAGTCATTCACAACTGAAAGCACTTGGAGTGTAGTTACATGTAATGGATGTGGACTGACTTCCTCTTCATTCTAAAAATTATCTTAAAAAAAAAGAGTGGACGCCTGTCATTTTGACATTTAAATAGCATTAACATTGAGACAGAAGGAAAAAAGTAGAGATAGGAGAGGGAAGGAGACAGATAGACTAGCAGACAGCAACAGGGGCACCAAAGGTTGTTCCTTGGTGGGCGGGGGCTACTCTTGAAAAGCCTAAAATTAAAAGTTTGTTTCTGTAAGTACTCAGTTTTATAAATAAATGAAAATTGTTTGAGCAAATAACCTGAGAACTTTGTATCTCAAAAAAAAGAATAGTGCAGCTTCTCAGAGGCCCCTCTCAGTCCTTATTTACACTGCACATTTACCCCATTCCCACACTGCATCCTTTGGGAGTAATTCCTTATTGCCCAAGGATACTTCGACATGCGGGCTGGGGGAAGCCAGGGATCAAACCGCCAATCTTCCAATTAGGGGGCGACCTGCTCAACATCTAAGCTACAGACACTTTTGTGGCTTAAGCTAATATCACCAGTTGTTCAGGTTGAAGGCAGTCAGACAGGAATCTAGCTTGGAGCACATTTGCTATGTAAAACAACCCTTAATCAGTATCATAAATGAATCAGTATCATAGTTACAGTCTCACATGGCATTAAATCTATAAGCATTAGCTAGCAATGCTTAACATCATGAAACACATGGCCCTCAGTTTTAAAAATAGACACAGAGAGTGGAGCAGCGGCAGGTCCCTCGATTGTTACCGAGGACACGAGACCAGATGAGCTCCTGAAGACTGAGAGTTCTTACAAGCAGTCATTTGACATTGAGGTGTCAAGGACCTTACAGTAAAGGCAGTTCAACTTTGGTGTGATATGTGTTCCTGCAGAAAACCAAGAACTCAGGAGGAGTATAATTCTGATGGTGATCAAGTGAGTGAGTCTAATTTAAATATAACTTATGGTTTTATTTTTTTACTTTTGGATGGTCAAAGAGATACTAAGTAATTCTAATCCAATACGCTTTTGGTAAATACGGTAATCAAATGTATTTTAATGGTTTCTTAGCTTCTCTGTTTTGGGGCTTGTTCTGAAAAAAACCCCACCTGATTTTCATCCACAGCCCTGGCTCTGTAAATGGAACACAAAGAATGCAACTGGGAGTGAGACACACAACAGCAGCGGGTGGCGGTAGCGTGCTCATGCACAGGAGCAGGGGGAGAGACAACGTTGTAAACATTACACAACTCATTACAGTATTTTTAGGCACTGTCCAAACAGAGGACATGGCTGACAAACAGCCAAAGAGGAAAATATCTGAAGAGTACAAATTGTGAAAGAAGTTATATAATGTGGGCTGTACTGTCTTGTCCGTTTGTTGTCATGTTTGTTATGACTGATCCCAAGCATGTTAGCTTTCCTGCAGCAGCTACGAGTAGTTACTTTACTTGCTGTGTGTTTGTCCAGTCTGACGTTTAAACTAAAAAGTGTGCGAAGGGTTTTAGGGCCACAAATACATAAAAAAATACAAGTTTTCATAGGCCAGTGGGATTATTTGGGTTGATTCATATCATAAAAATGTTACACTAGGTAGCCTAATATTACATTCGGTTTTTTTCCGCTTTGCATCTGATATGAACACTTGTTTGTAAAAATTATTTCAAAAAACATTAAAACACGCTTTAATGATATTTGTTAACTATTTGTTCACCATTTGTCACTGTTGATGTTACACACGGTGATCATACCGATGCATAAACTAGACTCCATGGCTTAGATTTGGCTTAGAAAAGTAATTTGCTTCAATATATATATTTACTTATTAACAGGACTGTTATACTTTCTACAATACTGCAAAGAACATGCTCCCTTACTGAGGCCCTCAGCCAGTCAGACTGTGGAATTCTGCCATATTTCAGTAGGACAGGTTGCCATGGCAATGCACGTGAATTTGGGGCCGGAACTTTTGACAGAAATAGGCCTACCAGCAGGCTGCAGTTTAATTTAGCATTATGAACCACATGGCCCTCAGTGTCAGAAACAGCCAAGAGAGTGGAGGAGCGGCAGGTGAGACAAGGAAAACTCATACAGTGGCAAATCAGAAGTTATTCAAAGAGTAGATCAAGAGATAAAGTGGCTGACAAACATTCCTGAGGAGCTACCTGGAGTCAGGTAGGGAGTCGCCAACACACACACTTCCAAAAGCATGCACAGAGATAGTGTGTTTGTTTTAACCTATCAGCGCCTAGAGATGCAGAATAAAGGAGAAGCTGGCCAATAAGCAATGTAAAAATTTCCTCCTAATTCATAAATCGCGATATCAAAAATTAACTCAAAACATCTATTTCCTTATTTGAATTTAAGGACTGTAAGTATGGCTCCAACAAGTGATGAAGGGGGCCCACAGAGACTGCTTATGTGTAGGGCCCAGAATTGTGCACTTACACTCCTGCACAACAATACAGAGAGAAATAGACTGAGAAAAAGAGAGCAGGTAATTACTCATTTTGGCTGTTATCTTTGACAACTATAACCCTTCCTAACACACACACACACACACACACACACACACACACACACACACACACACACACACACACACACACACACACACACACACACACACACACACACACACACACACACACAAGAAGCTCAGAGGGAAATGAAGCCCTTTTCATCTTCACTATGGATAATCCTGCGCTATTAGCCATGCTGGGAAAGATAAAGAAAAAGTGAGAGGGTAAGAGATGACTGATCCACCAGAAACTTCTGTCCCAGTTTTCATTTTACTTCTCTGCTGCCAGGATGTTGTCACATTGCTGATACAAACTATCTAGCTGTCCAATCAAGCAGGCCGGGATGCATCTGCACCTGCGCTGTCTTTCTGACAACAGAATAAATCAAATCTGTCTCAGAACTTTCTGAATACTTCTCTGCCCTCCACGAGTGCAGCTGATTCTTCTGTTTTTGACAATGGCACTGCAGTGTGATGTGATGGGGATCCTGGTGCCAGCGTGAACATCTTGGCCAGTCCCCCAATTTAGGTGGCCTTTGGGCAGCCGGTGCAAGACTCGAGATGCCATCTCATGGTACATGCTGCTACTGAATTGTTTTTTTTTCCTTGCCAGTGTCCTGTGGAATGTCATCCATACTGGATGATTCTGCACATCATGATTTATGTCCAGGTTTATGTTTGGTGTCATGGGGCAGTGTGTCTTCTGTGCAGTGAAACAAATAATAAAGATGAGCAAGTCATACACACCAACGGTTGTGTCCCGTCACAGACCTGCAATTAATATTTGCCTTTCTATTAGTTGTAACGACAGTGCATTTTCACACTGAATATCTGGACTTGTCTCTCATCACTTTCATTGAAAGCCCTTCGGGAGAGGATACTGGCTTTGAATAACCAGTATACACAGGAGGAAGGATTACAGGAAGCAAAACCTGTTTCATTGTACATATCTGCACCTGACTTTTGTCAAGATACACTTTATGAACCTATAACTTTGACTATAATTGTATTTTCTCCAAACTTTCCCTTCATTATTAGGACATTTAATCACATCTTAGCAGTAAGGCTTCCTGTTACCTGTCTCACTACATTCAGCATAATATACATTTCCAGCATTAATTGTTTTCATTGTTGTTAAGTTGCTGTCAATACTGCACAGATGTTTCACATTTAAATACTTCATATGATTTCTCAAAGGGCATAATCACTCCCATTAGTTGGCTTTAATGGGAAACATCTGCAGGACTTACTGAGTATCACTGAGTAGACGAAATTTGAATGAATTACTGGATGATGACAAAACATATTAAGCATAAAGCAGCAGATTGGTGAGTATGACATGACTTATAAAATAAACGTCACATTGAAATTGAACTATCCAGGTAACAGCACCCACTCTCATTTTTTACATGGCCTTTGCTTGTTATTTGAGACACTTTAAGAATGCAATTCTCCTTTGATACCCAGAACTTTCTAGCATGACTTGAATAGGTATATGCCTCTTTTGTTAACTTCCAAAAAGCCTTTGATTCCATCACGAGGGCCTTTCCTATAGGCTACTTGAAAGTGGCATTGGAGAAAAAACATATGATGTGATTAAGAACACATACACAAAAAGTGAATGTGCCATAAAGATTGGAAACAAACAAACAGCATTCTTCTCCCAGGGCCAGGGAGTGAGGCAGGGATGCAATCTAAGTCCAATTCTCTTCAACCTATATATCAATGAATTAGCAAACCAATTAGAGAGTTCCACAGCACCTGGCCTCATCCTGAACGACACAGAGATCAGAGATCTGCTGTAAGCAGATGACTTAGTGTTGCTTTCACCTACTAAAGGTTTGCAACAGCACCTTTATCTCCTGCAGAGATTCTGTCAGACCTGGGCTCTGACAGTAAACACAGCAAAGGCTAAGATAATGATCTTTCGGAAATCACGTTACACACTATATCTATTTAGACACCACTAAATTACAACATACAAAAAACTACACTAACCTTGGCCTCAACATTACATACACAGGGAACTTCAACATGGCTGTGAAAGATCTGAGAGACAAAGCAAGGAGAGCTTTCTATGCAATAAAAAGAAACATTAAAATATATATTCCAACTGAAATTTAAATAAATTAAAATTTTCCAATTTGTACTAGAACCAGTAATTCTATATGGTAAAAATTTGGGGGCCAAAACTTAATAACGAATTTGAGAAATGGGATAAAACAATCATAGAATCCTTCCACACTGAGTTCTGTAAGAACATCCTGCAAGTGCAGAGAAAAACACCAAATAATCTGTGCAGAGCAGAGCTCGGTCAATACGCCCTCTAAAAATACAGAAAAGATCAATTAAATTTTACAATCACTTAAAATCAGTTAACCCCAGACATATCATCACAAAGCCCTAACATACCAGGAGCTGAAACCGCTGAAGAGTCCCCTCAGCCAGCTGGTCCTGAGGCTCTCTGCAGTAACAAGTTCCATCCAGACTGAGTGAACACAGCCTGGCCGTAGAAAAGATTCGCCACAGAAAGAACTGGATACCACAGGAGGACAGACTCTGCTCCCAGTGTGACACAGGACAGGTAGAGACAGAGCAGCATTTTCTAACCTCATGCCCC
>JALXJV020000007.1:39484903-39533312 GCA_024633595.2 Lepomis macrochirus
CATTGGGTGAAAGGCGGGGTACACCCTGGACAGGTCGCCAGTCCATCGTAAGGCCATACATAGACACACGACAAGGCACACGCACAACTAAGGACAAAATTCAGATTCACCAATTAACCTAGTCCGCATGTCTTTGGATGGCGGGAGGAAGCCGGAGCACCCGGAGAGAACCCACACAGACGGGGAGAACATTCAAACTCCACACAGAAAGGCCTGGACCTACCAAGGTTCGAACCCACAACCTTCTTACTGTGAGGCGACAGTGCTAAACACCGCACCACCATGTTGCCCCAGCATGGATGTATCCTGTAGTAATTTTAGGTACTTCCAAATTATAAAGGTGATATAGAGTTTTCCTGTTTGTTGGTAATAAGGTCATTTGGAAATTACATCAGATTTGCAGAGGTCATCACTCCATCTTCCCTGGAATGTCGCGATTTTTCCACAGTTTTATGATCACACTGTACCCTGTAATAGTAATAGAATAGTATCCAGTAGTTAAATTAGAACTACAGTATTAATGATACTCTAAATTCCTCCCAAATGTCCATATTATTGCTCAGTAGGTCGTACATACCCCCTTATAATCAGAGCTGCCACAGGGAAGGAATGAACCCAATGAGCACGACTCCAGGAGGCACGAGTGACGAGTTTATTTAGCTTACACAGGCTGTTAACTTGGTCAGAGAAATGCTGTTTCATGCCCAATCCAGAGCCTTTCACATGCTGAATCTGTACCGTACACACAGCAACAACACCACAGCTAACACCAAACCACAACCGGCTCCCAGCACAGTTTTGTGTGCTGAAACCCGTCATGGCAAACGAAAATGTAATCAACATTGGTTAAAAACATGGTAAACACCGGAAAGGGAAATGGTATTTGCTTAGCATTGCTCACAGTGGGTGCTTTGAGAATTACGTGGTTTCTTCTTATTTATGCAGAGTTAGCGGTCGCTCAAACCTTTATAAACGATATATATAAGCGACTTGCAGATATATCTGCATCAGCGTTTATAAAAGCGGATATCTGACTATTAAAAAAGAGAAACAGAGAGTCGGATCCTTCCCTCATGTCATCAGTGAAAATTTTAAAAATGGGCAATGTTAGATGTAGCTACATCCTGTAACGTCTCCAGTCTTTATTTACAGGAGCGGCTTGTTCATTAAGGCGACCAGGCGACGCACCGCCAAGCCGGGAAAGGCAGGGGACATTTTTCTACCACACTGTTAGCTGTGACTGGTTTTGACAGTTTGTCTCTGAATATCGCTGCCCAATCAGCGTCAAGTTGTGTTCCGTGGAGTCCCGCGTCTTTTGGTGCGATTACAGTCTGGTTGTAAATCGGCCAGATGTCTGTCATAGACTTTCATGTAAAGGCAGTTTTTTTTCGAGCTGCGATATCTACGGGTTCCGGGAGGGCTCGCACTAACGTGTTTACGTCACGCGCCCAGCTGCAGAGCTATGCTTCTGCCACCTGAAAACACCTCCAGCTTGTTGCTCTCACTACGAGCAGCTGCTCTAGAAAATGTACGTTCAGGCTGAAAATTCGTGTTGTGTCGGGAGATGCAGCGACTTTACCAGCGGTGAGTAAGACACAATATAAATAAACAATTCAATATAATAAAACAATATAAACATGTAATTTGTTAAGCTATGAGGAGAGGAAAGGTCCGCTAGCCACTAGGCTAATTTATGCTCCGTAAAATGCCATAGGCTAAACCAGGGGTATTCAATTAGAATTCAAAGAGGTCCAGTTAGAGAAAATTTCCCAAAGCAAAGGCCCGGAACAAACGACTAACTTGCGTTATCATTCAGTACCATAACGTACAGTTGTATCAACTTATGTTTTTAGTCAACAACGGACTGTCAAATCAAATAATATTTCAGTTTTCACATCAAACTGGAGGGATAATAAATAATAACTACTCTAATAACAAATTTAAATTTAAGTAAACTAAAATAAAGTGCCCAATTTTTAGAAAAAATGAAATAAAAAGTGCAGCTTGAAGTGATGAAGAGTAGTCTTAACCAATTTTATAATAAACACTCAACACATCTTAAGAACTGAACAGCTGTAATGCCTCCTCTTCTCTTTCATTCCTTCTTATACCACTTCCTACTTGCTACCACTTTCCTACTTTCTCTTGTTCAGTAAGAAACGTGAGCTCTAGTTTGTCCTGCCAGTTAGCATTGGAGATCTATGAGATATTCTGGTTATAAACAGAGCGTGGGAGGAATGTACATGTAAAAATCTGTACATTCTTGATTAAAAGCCATGTGAAATCTCTTTTCCCTTTCGTCTCCTCAATACGTGTGTTTCCAAAACATCTCAGGTGAATCTTGCGAACTTGACTCGCAAGCATAGGAATGGGCAGATTTGATTGGCTGAGCAGCGTCACATGAGACGATTGGAGCACATGCAATTGGTCTGTGAGTTTGCTGGTCCGCTAAAGTACAGTAAATGCTAAAAAAGCTGCACGGGTTAAAATAGAGACGCTCCGTCACAAGGTAGTAAGTCTCAATAATAAATCGGCTGTAGGTCGGCGGTCCGGAGAGAACAGCAGCTGGGTCCGGATCCGGACCATGGTCCGCCGATTAGTGACCTCTGGGCTAAGCTAATAATTATGATCATTTTTATTAAGCCGAAATTTATGCTTATGTTAAATGTGATTGTTATTAAGCCATGTTTTATATGTGTTGGTGGAGTAATTTAAAGTTAGCTGCACTTAGCCAGTAACAATTATTTGATGTTTTTTTCTTGTATTGCCAGAAACCGAAGAAGAGGAGGCAGCATGATGTGGCACCACTGACATCTTGTCAGAGGAGGGTAAAAAGCAGAAGGAGAAGTAGGAAAGCAACACAGAAAATAAACCAAAAATAATAGAATATACCTTTTTATATTTCCCTTTACATGCCGTGTTGTTTATGTGTAAATACTGCGTTTTATTCTGGATTTGTTGTTCCTAAATAAAAAGTTTGTCACAGAGAAATCAGATGATTGTGAGAGTCATCCTTTTTTCATTAATGCTAAAGAAGTTGCCTTTACATCCAAAGGTCTAAAGATCTGTTGATCTTAACCGAGGACTGTTCATTCATTGTAGGCATTAACAATGAATTTATGTATGTAGCTGTTTACAAATACTGCACAGTAGCCAATGTAGCCTAAGGAACAACCCTTGTCTTATAGCAGACGTCACCTTAGCCATCATCGCAATAATTGACCCCCCCTGAGAGATTTGGCAGGAGTTTATTTAACTAGTCTCTGTTCAGTTAGATACTAGTCAGATACTATTATAAGTGGCTGCACCTGAACCAGAGGGACATGAAAGGTTTAAAGGCAGAGAGCCGAGCAGCTGCCGAGTTCTGCCCGCTAGCCGAGGAGAGCTGTGCACCTCCAAGTATACTGTTTAAAAACAATGTACTATTCTTTGTGGGGTTCAGTGGGGATGATTAATTCCATGTACATATTGAAGGACGTCAAGGAGTCACCAGTAAGTTATTACACTTAGTACATTAGCATTCCTTGTGATTTAGCAAACAATCTGAGGTGATAACTGTGTTTGATCAGCGACATTTCTGATAAGGAGCTTAAGAGGTAAATGCATTATTCGGCTGAACAGATGTTGTAGGCTACCTGCAGAGATTTGCATCTGGCTTTTTTGTCAGCATATAATGAGCGTTCTGCCTGCAGACAGGTAGCTGGGCTGTAACTGGGGCGATGGTTTAGTTAAGGTGAGAAATAAGTTGTGTGAGAGCCGCCTCTGAGTTTGATTGGTGGATTAGAACTTGCCTAAAATTGTAGCACAGTTCAATAAGAAATATAAAATAAGATCCTTATAATTAATGTTCAATAAGATCTGACTTGGATAGTCAACAGTTGTCTAACAGCATTATTATTGTCCATTGTCCAGCAGCAACATATTACTAAACAGTGTATTTCACACTGCCACCCCTAATAACTGTCATATGCCAGAGAGATCATGCGGAGGCGATCTCAGAGTTCAGTAGCTTTATGGCACTTTGGAAGAAGCTGCTTAACGGCCTCTTCAGCTCCAGCTTTGCTCAGCCTGTTCTTTTTTCTCACAACACCTAAACACCACTGATGTGAAATTATGACATGAGTTCTTATCAACAGATTCTATCATTAAAATAGCTTTTACAATACATTATTTCAAGCCATACTAAACTACTTTTACATTTTGTAACCTTTTAATTTTTATGAATGCAAGACAAGTGTTCATATTGTTAAACTGCTTGTGTATTGTTTTGAATACATTGTTATAAAATTGATCAGACTAATTATACTTAAAATAAAACCACATTCTTCATTCATCATCAGTTTCCTATGTTAATTATAAATAGTGTAATCTAAAGTAAACAATATATTATACTTAACAGCTGTAAATGACACTATTAAGATGGTATTTATGGATTAACATTTTGCATATGTTAGTAGAAAGTAAAAAATTAAAGGTTGATCTAATATACTGTTTTATTTTTACATTTGACTGAGAAGTTACTGTTGTGAAAAATTATCAGCACACTGAATAGTTTTGAAGCCGTGCAGGTGGTGTAATTTATTGTGACCTCTGAGAAGGTCCAAGGTTGTTTGGCTTACATTGTATAGATGCACTAATTTATTATATATGCATTCAATCAGCTCTGAGACCTTAGAGTTTGCAACATCATAATAAATACCACCTAGTGGGATTCATAATTACTCAGATCATTCTTTGTTTCAGCACTTACACACAGGTTGGTTTAGATGTGTTCACATTCTTCAGTGTTTAAACTAGACATATCAGAGCAGCAAACAAGGAACTCTTCCAAAACCTTCAGGTTATGTTACTGGGTGTATGGCTCCTTATTAATCTCAAAGTATAAGGTAGAAAGTAAAAATACTTCTGCGGGCCATAGTAAAGTGCATCCCTGGGGCCAGAGCGGGCGACGTTGAGTCTAATTTCAAACTGCTGGCTAAAGATAAACGTAAATACAGTAAGATTGTTATTCACGTCGGCGGTAGTGACTCCCAGTTACGCAAATCGGAGGTCACTAAGATTAATGTTGAGTCGGTGTGTTCATACGCAAAAAACAATGTCGGACACCGTAGTTTTCTCTGGACCCCTGCCCAATCTGACCAGTGATGACATGTATAGCCGCATGTCGTCATTCCGCCGCTGGTTATCGAGGTGGTGTCCAGCAAACGATGTGGGCTTTGTAGATCATTGGCAGACTTTCTGGGGAAGACCTGGTCGGATTCGGGAGAGACGGCATCCATCCCACTTGGGAAGGAGCAGCTCTCATTTCTAGAAATCTAGCCAAGTTTATCAGCAGACCAAATCCATGACAACCCAGAGTTGAGACCAGGAGGCAGAGTTGCAGTCTAACACATTTCTCTGCTCCTCCATTCCAGGAGTTACTTAGTGAAAACCCTATAGTGACGGTGTCTGTCCCCCAACCATTGAAATTTTTTAAATCAAAGGTAAACAGAGGAGGAGCTGTGCATAAAAACCTCATAAAAATTAAAACCACAAGAGCAATAGTGCAAACGAATAGTCCTTAAAACGGACAAAGTTATTATTGTAGGGGATTTTAATATTCATGTGGATGTTGAGAATGACTTTAGTACTGCGTTTATCTCTCTATTACATTCAATTGGCTTCTCTCAGAGTGTTCATGAACCGACTCACTGTTTTAATCACACCCTCGACCTTGTTCTGGTATATGGTATTGAAATTGAACATTTAATAGTGTTTCCATAGAATCCCTCTTTATCTGACCAATATTTGATAACTTTTAAGCTTGTATTGCTGAACTACCCTCCATTGGACAAAAATTTCTATATAAGATGTCTGTCTGATAGTGCTATAGCTAAATTCAAGGATGCGATTCCATCTGCTCTAAATACATTATCAAGTCACAAAGTAACGGAGGACTCCAGGCTGACAGAGAGTCACAGCTCTATTGAGCAAAGTATTCCCATAGCTCTCAGGAGTTACGACTTCATGAGCTCGTAAGTACTGAGAGCTATGATAAAATTCTAACTATTAAATAAAATTCTAACTATTAGAAACAAAATCCACCAAGACCTGCCCTCAACTGGCACCGACTTAACTGTAAACTCAGGAAATTTAGAAACAGCTGTAAAACCAGTTATATGTTTAGACTGGTTTGCTTCCCTCAATCTTTACCAACTAACTTCAATAATTTCTTCATCTAAACCATCTACCTGCCTCTTAGACACCATCCCGACTAGGCTGCTTAAAGAAGTTTTACCCTTAGTCAGCACTTCTCTACTAGATATGATCAATCTATCTTTATCAACAGGCTATGTGCCACAGTACTTTAAAGTAGCTATAATTAAACCTCTTCTGAAAAAGCCCAACCTGGATCCAGATGTTTTAGCCAACTATAGATCTATATCTAACCTTCCATTTACATTTACATTTACATTTACTCATTTGGCAGACGCTTTTATCCAAAGCGACTTACATTTGAGGAACAGCTTACAAGTATCAACAGAGCATCAAATACAGATCTAACAACTGACAATACATACTAGTAAGAGCAGCAATAAATCCTAGTAAGAGCTCATAGTACATATCACATCAATGGGTAAATACCTAGGGAAGGAAGTAAGAGTTAACAGAAAGTGCAATCAGAACAAAAAGTGCAGTCAATACAAGATAATTATAGGGATAGAAGAAGAAGAGCACAGGAAGTGCATGTTAGAGGTTAGTTAGTTAGAGGTGTAATAAGAGGAAGTGTTCTCGGAAGAGATGAGTTTTCAAGAGCTTCTTGAAGTTAGAGAGGGACGCCCCTGCTCTGATGGCGTGTGGTAGCTCGTTCCACCATCGTGGTGTCACCGATGCGAACAACCGGGACTGGGATCGCTTTGTGTGAAGGGCTGGCAGAGCCAGGCGCCGTTCATTGGAGGAGCGTAGAGGGCGAGAAGGAACGTAGGTTTGTATAATGGAGTTTAGGTAGATGGGTGCAGACCCAGTGGTCACTCTGTATGCAAGCATTAGTGACTTGAATTTGATTCTGGAGGCCACGGGAAGCCAGTGAAGGTCACTGAGTAATGGAGTGACATGAGTCCTTTTGGGCTGATCAAAGACCAGGCACGCTGCTGCGTTCTGAACCATTTGTAAGGGTTTCACAGCACAAGCTGGAAGACCTGCTAGGAGCCGTTGCAATAGTCGAGGCAGAGATAACCATGGCCTGTACCAGAAGCTGGGTGGCATACTGAGTGAGGTAGGGCCTGATTTTCCTTATGTTGTATAGAGCAAAGCGGCATGACTTAGAGACAGCAGCGACATGGTCTGAAAATGACAGCTGATCATCAATCAAGACACCCAAGTTTCTCACCACCTTGGTTTGAGTGATGGTTGAGGAGTCAATTTGTAGCTTGATGTTATGGTAGATGGATTGCTTGGCTGGAATGACCAAGAGTTCAGTCTTGGAGAGGTTTAGTTGAAGGTGGCAGGCCTTCATCCATGTAGATATGTCTGAGAGACAGTCTGTAATCCGCGCCGAGACAGTGGGATCGTCTGGCGGGAAGGATAGATAGAGTTGCGTATCGTCTGCGTAGCAGTGGTAAGAGAAGCCGTGTGAGCGAATGATCGGCCCCAGTGAGGTGGTGTAAATTGAGAAGAGGAGGGGCCCTAGTACTGAGCCTTAGCACGCCTGTGGAGAGGCAGTGGGAGGAGGATAATTGTCCTTGCCACAAGACATTGTAGGAGCGCCCAGAAAGGTAGGATTCGAACCACAGGAGTGCTTTACTCGAGATGCCCATTGCTGAGAGTGCAGATAGCAGGATTGCGTGGTTGACTGTATCAAAGGCAGCTGATAGGTCTAGCAGGATGAGAACCGAGGATTGGGCTGCAGCTTTCGCTGACCTCAGGGCTTCTGTTACAGACAGAAGAGCCGTTTCAGTAGAGTGGGCACTCTTAAAGCCAGACTGATATGGATCTAGGAGGTCATTCTGTGAGAGGTATTCTGAGACCTGCTTGAAAACCGCTCGTTCAAGAGTTTTGGATAAAAATGGTAGAGGAGACACTGGTCGATAGTTCTCAACTTGAGTAGGGTCAAGTGAGGACTTTTTGAGCAAGGGTGTGACCTGAGCCCTTTTGAAGGTGGTCGGGAAGGTTCCAGAAGCCAGAGACGTGTTTATCACGTGAGTGATTGCCGGGACCACAGTAGGAGAAATGGCTTGGAGGAGATTTGTGGGAATTGAGTCCAGTGGGCATGTAGTTGGACGGCTACGAGTCAAGAGTTCTGATACTTCACTCTCTGAGAGAGGAGTGAACGAGGAGAGTGAGGAACCACTGGCCTGGGAGGGCAGAGGAAAAGATGTAGGACTGCTACATTGGTTGAGTTTGAATGTTTCAGAGAATTGGCTAGTTATAGCCTCCACTTTGCCTGTGAAGAAGGCAGCAAAGGTATCAGCAGACAAGTTTGTGGGTGGTGGAGGGGGAGGCGGATTTAAAAGAGCTTTAAAGGTGGAAAATAATTTCCTAGAGTCAGTGGCACTGCTAATTCTGTTGTTATAGAACGCAGTTTTGGCAGCACTGATGCTTGTCGAGAAGGAGGATAGGAGTAATTGGTAGCCCTTAATGTCAGTAGGGTCTTTGGTTTTTCGCCATTTTCTTTCAGCAGCTCTGAGATCGGTACGTAGCCCCCGGATGGTATCTGTTAGCCATGGGTGGGACTGGTTTGGGCGAGCAGGCTTGGTGGATAGAGGACACAGGCTATCTAGGCACGAGCTTAGTGTAGAGCAGGGGTTTTCAAATTGGGTGAATGTGAGCCTCCCCTTAGAGTAGGTAAGAACAGCCCCTTCCCCAAAACACTGTCTGCCTGCCCTAACCCACGCCACTGCAGTAAATGCCATCTTTTGTGTGTTCCAGGCAATGATGAGTTTCAATAACAACTGATTGTCTGATCAACAACAAATCTTTTTTAAAATTTTATTTGAAGACATTTTATTTTCTTTTTTTTAAGTGCATTCATAAATGATTCTTTGCAACAGCAAATAATTTCAAACTTCATGCAGGCCTAATTGAGGCTACTTTTAAAATCACTGAACATCAGTAGCATATGCCTAACCACAAGTCAACAAAACATGCTTAAAGGGATGCACATCCAAATGAAAATTCTGTCATCATATACTCACCCTCAAGTTGTTTCAAACCTGTATGAATTTCTTTCTTCTGCTGAACACAAAGGAATATATTTTGATGTCAGTAACCAAACAGTAAACTGGTCCCATTGACTTACTAAAAAATACTATGGAAATCAATGGTTCATTCTTCAAAATATATTCCTTTGTGTTCAGCAGAAGAAAGAAATTCATACAGGTTTGAAACAACTTGAGTGTGAGTAGGCCTATATGATGACAGAATTTTCATTTTGAAGTGAACTATCCCTTTAACGTGTAATCGGCGTCAAAGCTACCGACAACTGACACCTGACGGTTGAAAAAGCGTCTCGAACAAAATCAGCACAATGGACAGCTCTACCTGATCAATGAACGACAACGCTGTTTGTTCACGGAACACAACATTTAACAGTCAACTGCATTGAAGGCATGTTTTCAGATCGAAAAGATTCACATATTTTGCAGTGCAGCGTAGCTAATTCACATAGGCCTATTTATTAAAATATTTAATTATCTGGGAATTGTGGATCTCCTCCATAACGCTGAAATTGCCGAATTCGGCTGAATGTTTTGACGAATTGCATACAGCACTTATATGATTGCACTGATTGGCTATAGCTGGGAGCAGACAGTGTCAATCAATGTATTGGAGATTGAGAAAACGGCAACCGTGACCATTATACTTTTAAACAGAACCATTCAAAGCGAAGAAAACCGACTGCTCTCTGCTTATGTGGCCTAATCCAGTATCAGCAACTATGATAGATGTAAAGAAAACAAAGTTGCTTGTCAGATTTTCCTAACAAGCTACCCTTTTTTTTAATAAGCCCCAAAAAGCGCAACCCGCAACCCGTGCTGTTTTAACGGGACTTAAAAAAACAAAAAAAAAAAAACAAAGTCGCATGATTATAAACTGACTCGCGCCTCCCCTGTCAGCTCTTTGAGCCCTCAGGGAGGCGCTCACCTATTGAAAACCGCTGGTGTAGAGCACAGAGATTGTGTGGCATCATTGACCTCGAGTGAGGAAAAAGTGCCGAGGGAAGGTAGGGCAGAGGCTACCACTGAGGCAAAGTGAGCGGCAGACATTTATCTCTAAGGTCCTGGAGAAAGCAGTTGCCAAACAGCTGTGTGACTTTCTACATAGCAATAGTTTATTTGAGGATTTTCAGTCAGGATTTCGAGCTCATCATAGCACAGAGACAGCACTGGTGAAAATTACTAATGACCTCCTAACTGCATCAGACAACGGACTTTTCTCTGTATTGGTTTTACTAGATCTTAGTGCTGCATTTGATACCATTGACCATCAGATCCTATTACAGAGACTGGAACATTTCATTGGCATTAAAGGAACCGCTCTAAGCTGGTTAATGTTAACGATGAATCCTCCATGCACGCCAAAGTTAGTCATGGGGTTTCACAAGGATCTGTGCTGGGACCAATCCTCTTCACTTTATATATGCTTCCTTTAGGCAATATTATCAGGAAACACTCCATAAACTTTCATTGTTATGCAGATGATACTCAGTTATATCTATCGATCAAGCCAGATGAAACTCATCAGTTAGCTAAGCTTCAAATGTGCCTTCAGGATGTTAAAACCTGGATGACCTGCAATTTTCTAATGTTAAACTCGGATAAAACTGAAGTTATTGTTCTAGGCCCTAAGCACCTCCGTGACGCATTATCTAAAGATATAGTTTCCCTGGATGGCATTGCCCTGGCCTCCAGCACCACTGTGAGAAATCTTGGAGTTATCTTTGACCAGGACATGTCGTTTTACTCTCACATTTATCAAATTTCAAGGACCGCCTTTTTTCACCTACGTAATATTGCAAAAATCAGGAATATCCTGTCTAAAAATGATGCAGAAAAACTAGTTCATGCATTTGTTACTTCTAGACTGGATTACTGCAATTCCTTATTATCAGGCTCTTCGAAAAAGTCCATTAAGACTCTTCAGCTGATCCAGAATGCTGCAGCACGTGTTCTGACAGGAACCAGTAAAAGAGATCATATCTCTCCTGTCTTAGCTTCTCTGCATTGGCTTCCTGTAAAATCCAGAATAGAATTTAAAATCCTTCTTCTCACATACAAAGCTCTTAATGCTCAGGCACCATCTTATCTTAAAGAGCTCATAGTACCTTACTACCCCACCAGAGCACTGCGATCCCAGAATGCAGGGTTACTTGTGGTTCCTAGAGTCTCCAAAAGTAGAATGGGAGCCAGAGCGTTCAGCTATCAGGCTCCTCTCCTGTGGAACCAGGTTCCAGTTTGGGTTCGGGAGGCAGACACCGTCTCTACATTTAAGAGTAGGCTTAAGACTTTCCTTTTTGATAAAGCTTTTGATAAAGCTGCTACTACAGTTATGACTAACTGTTGTTGTGATTTGGCGCTATATAAATAAAATTGAATTGAATTGAAAAAATACCGCTAGCTTATTACGTTTAATACAAGTAACATACTGAGGTGACGTTCAAATAAAAGGGTTAATTGATTAGCTTCAAATTGTTCTTTTGAGATGTAAATGTTAACCTAATTAATAACTGATTCATAGTTAACTGTTAACGCTTGTCTCAACAAAATCTAACGTTAGTATTGCAAAATAACGTTTCCACATTTATATATTAAGTATAATGTCAATAGCAGATATGTTAGTTATTTTGATAATAAAATATTTTAATAAAACAAAATTTCCGTGGTCTTACCTTGACTTTGAGCTTGTAACGACCGTAAACTGGTAACAACATGGCTGCAGGTTCCAAACTCCAGCATACAGCACCGGGGGTTTAGAAGCTACCACCTCTGCTAACGCAGAGTAGCATATAGCATTAGCCTGAGTTAACTCGGTCATGTTGAGCTAGGCGGGAGTGGTTTCAGCAACATGTGACCCCATCTCCACCCACGACCTGCGTCTTTGCCCATTTTTTGTTATCCGAGAGTGACGCGTGGTGACGCGCTGCCAAGATGGCGTCACCCAGCTCTGCCAATTTTGAGCTTCAAAAGAGCTCTTCAGAAACCAGCCAGTGATGTCACGGACACTACGTCCATTTTTATATACAAGTCTTTCCTCTTAGAAGGCCACACTACGTTATTAACTAATTCAAGAATAAAACTATACAACACTATACAACAACTATACAACACTATACAACAATTTAAAATATACTTTAGAGGTTCAGTGTGTAATATTTCTGAGGATCTATCAACAGAAATGCAATATAAGACCCATAACTGTTTTCAGTGGTGTGTAAAGACCTCATATAATAAACCATTATGTTTATTACCTTATAAGCCATTTATATCTCCATAACCACAGGCACCCCCTTCCATGGACGTCGCCATGTTGCATCGTCATGATTCTACAGTAGCTTAAAACAAACAAACAAACAGCACTACAGAGCACGTTTCGCGTTTTTAAATACAGTGTATGGTTTTGTCACCGTGTTCTTCTTGTTCTACTTCTGGTAGAATTCAGGTAGCGCAGACAGTCACCACTATGTTGAATACGTACGTTAGAAGAAGAAGAAGTTGTAATAATATACTACTAATCGGAGCAGTAGCTTCAACCATTAGATGGTGGATGAGAATATAAGCCATAAGATTACATTGCCAAGGCATGTTGTTTGGTTAGTTTAGTTAGTAAGGTGCTGGACTTGCAATCCACGGACTGAGGACTCCAACTCACCTTTGGACATTGATTTTTTTTTCTCTCTTCAATAAATTAATTCTGCAGTGAATTTTCTCAGTTACAGCATGTGCTGCACTGTTTTTGTTAAGGTGTTTGAGCTGCATCCATCAACCTACGGACACTTTTGCATTTCCCCGGTATCTCCAGGCAGAAGACTCTTTTAATGTCGTTCAGAGTTTTTCAAAGTAAAAGCTCCGTTCTACTTCAAATTGAAGATTACAGTAAAAAAGCTTCTCACGCTTTTATTTTGTAGGCAAAACCACTAAAGAGGAAGTGATTATGTGAGTAACTGTTACTGTCATGACTGAGATCTATTTTTAAGCAAAGCTATCAAAGTATTTATTTATATTTTGATATAAATTATAATTTATAATCTGGCAGTGGGCCAGATATTATTATTGGTGGGCAGTTTTGGCGAGGGTCCATAATCACAGAGAGAATGAACGTGTTTTGCTTGTCAATGTTTGTGGAAAATTTATTTAATATGTGGTTTATAATGTGACAGTGTTTCACACTATTAGCTTACATTTTCCATGTTGTCTGTCAGAGGCAAAGTCACAGGTCAGAATAATTCAGTAAATATCAATTCTTAAAGAGGTGGTATTCTGCTTTTTGGCATTTTCCCTCTCCTTTATTGAGTTATATATCTTTTTTGTGCATGTAACAGGTTCGCAAAGTGAAAAAGCCCAAAGTCCAGCCCAAAGGGAGTTCCCACCGCTTGAAAACAGCTCGTTTGTAGTCCAACCCTTCACTTCTTTGACTTGTGACGTCACAATGAAAACACATCATAAAGCTCGCCAAGCGGCTGCACGCCCTCAAACCAAGCTAGTCTGAGCGGAGGCTCTTTGGCTCGACTCGCCTTTGTTTGGGTTTCCATTGTAGAAAAGTTGGACCTGTAACTGCTTCCAGGTACCTTTTTTTCATATCACCTCACCTCCGTCGAGGTTCCAAGCGAGCTGAGGGAAACTAAAATGTAACGTGAAAACACAGCAGACTGCTGATTAGTCAGAATATTCACTATTCACTGCATCATTATTGCACCAGCAACAGGAAGTTTATTTTACAGTTTTCGTATGGAATTTCATCACTAAATCCACTTCTGAGAAGTTTTGAGTTAATAAGACAGAATATTGACAGTTTTCCTAGAAGTAAAACAAAAATGTAATCAATATTTTCGGAGTTGAGGAGCTCCGCAAGTGGCGGCGGGGGAAGCCTGTGGCGACCCGCGGGAGGAGCGTGTGAGGCCGGCCAGCCGCCCGCTCACAGAGCCCTCTGCTCCCGCCGTCACACAGACCTCTGCTGCAGCAGAGGAAAACACAGCTAGAAGGTTTTCATACCGCTTATCTGTCTTTACATTCTGAGGAAGGTTCAAACGTTTTAACTGTAGCCTGTGTGGATCGCTGGAGTGGCGTCGCTATCTCTGGGTACTATCAGCAATGGAAAACGGAGCAGGGCCGAGTGGATCGATTTGCGCTATGGAAGCATTTTTCGGCAAGGCAGCATAGATCGTCAGAACACCGGCAACAGTTCAACGTTCAGTCCTGATGGTAAGATGTGGAACAATGATGTTGTGTGGTTGTGGACTGGTATAACCATCTGCTAGGTTTCGGTCACAGTCTGAAGTGAAACAGCTTTGATTTGGATCACACTACCTTGTTTCTTACGACCCGCCCTTCTCTGCTTCTGATTGGCTAGTAGTCCTTACCTAGGAACTGCGCATGTGCAACTCCCAACAATGATTTTGTACAAGATGCATCACTCTGTAGCTCAAGAGCGGAGCGTACAACACACAGGGTGAAAAGAGAAGCTGCAGCAATGTGCAGTATGAGCAAAATATGGTGTTTTTTGAAAATGAAACCATGTAAACCTGTTCTGGTACAACCCCTAATTAAAATTTTGAACCTGAAAATGAGCATAATACCACCTATTTAATAAATCTACTTAAAGAAACCTAATTTCTTGACTGGCCACTCTCTGCTGTCTCAGAAGAGGTTAGGGGGCAGTAGTAGAGTGGACAGAGTGTTGCAATTCACAATCCTCGCCACTAGATGCCACTAAATCTTACACACCAAACCTTTAAAAAAACAGGAAAAATTAAAAGACATGAGAAATACAACCCTGTCTCTAATAAAAGCCTGTTTCAAATCAATACATTATAACTTCTTCTACATGCCGATTGTTGAGTTGAGTCCTGTTTAGGTGGACATATTTCTGAAGGAGGAGAAAAGAGAGCAGCTAAGGCAATAAGTATAAAGAGATGTGAGGAAGAGAATAACAAACGGAGGAGAAGGGAGATAACAAGAGTGTGTGATGGTAAGAAGAAGAGACAGGCTTTTCAGTCCTACATCTCTCTCACACACACACACACACACACACACACACACACACACACATACAGAGCCACAGAAGCTTAGTATGTTTCTGAGGCATATTTAGTTTGATCTGCTCTCTCATAACAGCATATCACTCTCTCTCCCCCTTCCCTCCTCTCTACATCAACACACATCTAATCATATGGCTTGCTCCATCATTCCAGTCATCTGTACCTCTCTCTCTCTCTCTCTTACTCTCGCTCTCTCTGTTATTAGTTTCCACTGCGCAGTCTAAAGCCAGTTTGATCCGCTGTGGTTTCTCATTTCTTCACACAGGGGTGGTTGTTTGAACCCAGACCCATGCTTGAAATGGGCCATGGCCCAGTACCGACCAGTCTGATTTCTCTTTCATATTGCATCTTGCTTCCTCCTGATGATCACAGGTATGGGAGTAAGTTTTTTGGAATGTCATACACTTCTATAACCCCCACCCAACAGCTTTCCAACGTCGGAATATTCCTTTTCACGGCAGACATTTTGACCTGTCAAAGTAGGAGAAGCACATGTGTATTATGGCTGCATTCCTTATTGGAGCTGAGCAATTGGTATTGTTATTAATTTAATGTCTTCCAGTTTCTACAACCTTCACAGACATCGACTTCAAACAGGGACTGGTCGTGGTGTGTATGTAGGGCTTTGAACTCGCTCAAGCTGTTGCACAAAGTTGTCTAGTTCTTGACTTGAATAGGAGTCATTTGCCATGGTTTCTGGGTAAATTAAGACATTTTGCAAACTAAAACATGGCTGAACGACCAATTGTTCCCTCAGCAGAGCACAGCAGAAAATGTTTGAAAAAATTCAACAGTTACTGGACATTTTACTGGGAAAGTTCAGCACCCATACAGGTGTAACCATACAAAACTGGCATAAAATCACACCACAGTGCAGACCTGTAGAACAGCATTGGGCTCAGTACTTTTGTTGAACTGTCACACTTTCTGTGGTTAAGGTGCAAGGTAGATGTACAGTATCTATGATCTCTCTGCTGTATTTTTGGAACAGGTCACTAATGACGAGTCATGTTTTCATGTCACCATTCTTAATCCCGCCTACAAAGCTCTGATAGGCTCAGTTGCTCTTCCAAACTGGAAACAGATGAACACAACACTGTAAAACCAGAGTTGTGTGAACCAGACTAGCAGAACATACAGCACTCATCTTTGCATCATGGTTTATCAGGACAACAGTGACATGTTAAACTGCTAACAAAACCAAATAATCCAGGTATTATGGTAGACTTTTTTTAAATGACAAGCAGTAAGTCACTAAAATAGACATGTATCACCATCAGAGCTGTGCCAGCTCTGACTGCTGCTGAGCTGCAGCATTTCCAGGCTTTGTCAAGTATATTTCTTTACACTTGGCTTCACTTTATGACACTCCCATTAAACGCGCACGCACACACACACACACACACACACACACACACACACACACACACACACACACACACACACAAAGGTCAATTCTGCCACGCTGGCTACCTCTCTCTCCTCCCTCATTTCTTTCTGTTTTTCTCCATCTTTATTCATCCTTCTTCAGTCTTATTTCTGTTCTTCCTCCTGTTTTTTCTTCTCCTCCTCTGTCGCTATAGCTGCTTTTACAAACCGTGATAAACTGCATGCACGCACACGCACACACACACACACATATACACAGACAAAAAGAATTAAGCAGATGCAGAGACAGACTGATGTATAAGAAAAGGTGAACTGTCCATGGCTGCTGGGTTGGCACAGATAGAGCAAAAGTAGAGTAGGCCAGTCTGACAGGCATGTGCACCCCCCCCCCCCATCTGCAGGGTGTCCCCCGATTAAAAAACATCAAATGATATAATGATATATACTTAAAATAGCATTGTGTAAATAGTAAAACAATACAAACGCAAACAGGGCAATTAAAGCGCTTTTTAAGTTTAGAAACATTTTGTGTCCCCCCTCTCTTGTCTCACAGTGGTTTGGTCCACTGCCTGCTTTCCCCCTTACAGGAGACCAGTGGCAGAAAACCAGTTCAAATCTGTCAGTAGTTGTGGAGCTCCAGTACTCTTAGGCAGGCTGGCAGGGCTTTTTCTGCACTTTAAATTGGATGAACTGATTCTTTTGACTTTAATACAGATGATGCTGACTCATTAATGAATTAATCATGACAAAAGTTATGATAGCTGATTATTTTTCTATGAGCCCACTCTGTTTTTATAACATTACCTAGCTTATTTGGTAGCTTGTTTAACAGCTTATTGGACTGGAACTCATCTTCTACAGCTAGAGATGCACAGATTGATCAGCTGGGGACTGAAATAGACCATTTACTTTCGCTTACTCTGCTCCAACCCGTGACCGGGGCCGAGCAGTGTCAAATATCCAATTTTCTGGTGGTCACATTGAACGTTACCAACACGCCGCACTGTGTTTCATATGTGTGCACAGACAGTAACCTCGTAATCTCGTAGCTGCACACACAGGCTAAAGCATGTCTTAGGTGTGTGGAAGTTATTCATGAGAGTGAAGAAGACGCAACGCTCACTACATCTGCAGGGAAACACAGAAAGAGACGCGGTGGATATTGTAAAGCAGGGAGCAGGTAAAGCAACAGTGAACACAGCTGTTGGTGATGATGTCATTCACGGTCCTCGGTGGTCTCTATCGATAATTAACAACAAGCCTCCTCCACACGCGGCTCATCTGCTGCTGTGGAAACGGAATTGCAGGTGAAAAACCAAACACAAGTTCTTTTAAATAAAACTGCTGACAAATAAAGTCAGAGCAGACAGAGAGACAGACAGGTGTAGGTGTGTGCTTGTGTGTCTGATGGGAAAAGAAAGGTGAGCAGATCACTGTAGTTTGTGATTAAACACAAAAATAAATTGGAGAATTAAGTAGAATTAAAATGGTGTGCAATTTATTTTCAGCTCCTTCCAGTGAACATGCTCATGTTATATTATAGTCAATGTTTCATTATGACAATACAATTGAGACCAGTGAGAATAGCTAACATTTATACTGGTGCTGATGGGGATCCTAATAAAAATAGATTTTTCCAATAAATAGTTAGAAAAATGTTTATGTATCCTGTCAATTATAGAAAGAATCGGCCAACATAACAATCGGCAGGTCAGACCTTTTAAAAAATCAGTAACTGAAAATCAGCCAGGAAAAATGTAATCTGTGCATCTCATTACAGCGATAATCCTGCGTGAGAACCAATATTGGGCTGATACCATAGATGTTGTATAGGCAGATCAGTTGGCCTGCTGCCGTTAAATATCTAATATATATATAAACAAAAATTGATGTTGGTACCTTGAAGGTACTCTTCCACCCCGGATCACAGGTTATCAGGCATCTATTTGAAGGCGTACCAAATGTTAAAGACAGGACTGTATTCAAATTCCCTGTCCAATAGGTTTTGTGCTGAATATGAGCAAATACCCCATGTTTTCCATATTGCCTCATACAGTACCTCTAGGGCTTTGCAATATGGCAAAACATTCTTATACGATATAGGTCATTTCATATCCCAATAACGATATATCCCCCGATAGAGAACATTTTTTGTAAATTCAATAAAATATGGCATTTCCAACTGGGATATTTCTCTGCATTGTAAAGGTGGGGTAAGTTTTTCTGGAGAAATCCAACACCATGACAGATAGCATGATGTAGTGAACAACGACACAGCAAGTAATGTAACAAATGTTATGTAACACTGCAAAACTAACATGAGAGGACGGGACGGTCCAGAGCAGCACAGCAGCACCAATTCAATTCAATTCAATTTTATTTATATAGCGCCAAATCACAACAACAGTTATCTCACAGCGCTTTTCATAAAGAGCAGGTCTAGACCATACTCTGAAGTTATTTACAGAAGCCCAACAATTCCCACCAGGAGCAGCACTAGGCGACACATGCAAGGAAAAACTTCCTTTTAAGAGGCAGAAATCTCGAGCAGAACCATGGCTCAGGGTGGGCGGCCATCTGCCTCGACCGGTTGGGGGTGAGGGGAGAGAGAGAGAGAGAGAGAGGGCAAGAGAGAGAGAGAGACAAGGACAGAGAGAGAGAGCAGTGGGAGGCAGCCTACACACACCTCTGTACACACAGAGGTACAGACAGTGAAGGTAATGTAGCTATAGACTAAATGAAAAATGGTACAGATATTTATAGTAATGTTAATGATGACTAGTAACAGCAGTTGCAACTGTAGCAGAGGGCGTCGAGCAGGAACACGGGGGGCAGCAGGAGACCCCCAACCACAGATCCAGACTCCACAGCTCCAGAGCCAGGAACACCCGCAGGAAGCGACAGGAAACAGCACACTAACATCACAAGTGAGCTGTATGTCTGTGGGCAAGTCACCGTTACCTAACACGCACACATAACATGGCTGGCACTGCTGGATAATGTTACCATTTTTAATGCAAATTTCTTCCTTGTAACACCGGAACGTGTTTCATGTTGCACATGAAACTATGATGCAAGCGTCGTTCCCTCACCAAAATATTATAGTAAAGTGTGGAGTTTATGACACAATGAAATAAAAGATAGAGCATAATTGTAAACGTTGGACGATTTTCTATCATCAAACAATGTCGTCATATTGCACGGCCCTAAGTATCACTTCATGTTGTTTTACTAATTCTACACTTCCTGTATCAGCTTCAATTGAATTATAATAGGTCATAGAATTTAGACAAGTAATTCAGACCTATGAAGGCTTTCTTGGCATCTGGGAATAAATTACTTTCCCGTTTAAATTATATAAAAGCTTAAAGGTATGCACGATTAATGACGTAGCTAGATGCTATGTGGTTTAGCAACCAGGCGCCATTCAGGCTGCTCCAGTTCCACCTCATTGCCCATTTTTGGATTAGCCAGAGTCAGGCAGTACCAAGATGGTGACGGCCGGAGCCACCCACACTGAGCATCACAATGGTAACTTCACATGGTATCTCCCATTTGTGTCAGATAAATCAATATATATCAAGTGGGTTTGTTATTCCTCTCTTGTTCTTTTCTTCACCAACCACGTAATATATGCGCTAAACGTCAAAGACTTTCACATATTTTGTACATATGGCAATAACATTATATTCATTCTTATTCTCTCCTGACTGTAGTGACGCTCAGCGTACATGCACCCAGGAAGACTTTATGCCTCATTCATGCTCTTTATCTCTTTCTCTCTCTCTCTTTTTAAATGATTTTATTTATTTAGGTATTTTTAACCCTCGGTGCTATTGTCACACATTCCTGGCTGTTTTGTGTGTCAGCAGTGTGGATGGATGCATCTGTGTTTGTGATGAACTGTACGTGTGTGTTTTCTGTGTATGATTTGTGCGTGTGTGTGTGTGTGTGTGTGTGTGTGTGTGTGCCACGCTTGACTGAAGAGATGAAAGGGCTAAGCTCCGAGACAGAAACGATAAGAGCTAAGCTGAAAAAAAAAGAGGAAAGAAAGAGAGGCAGGACATGGGAGGATGGAGGAAACGAGAGACGAAGCAAAAAATTCTTACGAGGAAAGAAGGAAATGAAGGACAGGATAATGCAGCTTTGTCACTGTGTGTGTGTGTGTGTGTGTGTGTGTGTGTGTCTGGTAAAGCCCAAACCTAACAGTTCATTACCATGCAGACTGTTGACTGGTGTATAGCTCTGCTGCCCTCTATGTTTTACTCTCACACACACATGAACATCAACATTCACTCACACACGCAACATGAACATGCATGTGCACACTGAGCTTAAGGCACACACACACACACACACACACACACACACAGGTAGAGGCTAGCAGAGGATAAGCCAGCCTCAGGAGGAGAGGATTGTGACTGAGAATCTGCCTAATTTAAATCATTCTTTCTCTCTCTCTCTCTCTCTCTCTCTCTCTCTCTCTCTCTCTCTCTCTCTTACCTGCTCAAACACACTGATGCCAACACACACCACATACACACACCTGCAGTTCAGCCCTGCTGAGGTTCACCATGGCAACAAACAGGTACCACTCTGTACTATTCGGGAATAATTTTCTCTGTGGAAAGATTACAGGAAAAGGAGTCTTTGAGCAAGACAATGTAGTCCCCACTGTTTACAATGTGTCAGCGTGGAATGTTCCTTTAATGCATGCATATCAGGCAGGGTGCAAGCATGACTATTAGCTGTGTGTATGTGAGTGGATTTAAATTGCCTAATCTGATTATACTGGAGATTATTCAAGGTGAGACAGCAAAACCAGGACGCGATGCTGGAGGAGAGGAAAGACTGACTGAAAATTTTCAGTACGTACAGACGGACCTCATCAACTGTACATTTATAGCTTTCAGGGTGTATCAAATGCTAGGAGCATGCAGATATACAAATTTTATCAATACTGAGTTTCATTTTGAGAATCAAAAGGATTGATCCAAAAACCAAATGGCAGTTTTTATTAGATTGTAAAGTCCATCTTGCGAACTTCCCTAAGTACAAGAGGTGTTTCCCAAAGGTATTGTAAATGAAGAAGCTTGTAGAAATGATTGTAGTTAGTTGGGAGCCTCCTACCCACTGCCCTGTATTAGGGGTGACCCTGAAAAGATTCACTGCTTCAGTAAAAGGAGCCTGATTCAACTGCCAGTTAAATCTTCACAGAGCTGCTATGAAATGAGGATCATGCCATTTTGGCTATATGGGGGTGCTCAATGTAAGATTTTACATAGAACTGCTTTTCCCCAATAAGTTAATATCCAGCATATTAAAATATAAATATCAACATATAATGTTTTAAATAAACATGTGAAAAGAAAGAAGCTTTTAATAAATCTTTGTAAAGTGTGTAAATGAATCCAACATTGTAACCATAACACAAGATAGCTTCCGAGTCGCCTTCAGTATAAAATGGCGGATGTGTAGTTCTGCTGCTGCACGTTGACGTTGCAATGGAACGTCCAATTAGCTTTCACTTCTTGTCAGTGTACGTGCTTTGGTCTCTGCAGCCTGTAGACTAGAGATGAGAGTCCAGCAGAGCAGTGGACCAGCCGACCATGATGTAATTATAATGAACACGGAGAACTGGGCACAACTAAGAAGATGTATCTCACTTAAGTGATCGGTGGAATTAAAATGGTTGCGAGAGGAGAGAGAGTTTGTGTGTGTGTGTGTGTGTGTGTGTGTGTGTGTGTGTGTGTGTGTGTGTGTGTGTATGTGTGTGTGTGTGTGTATGTGTGTGTGTGTGTGTGTGTAGGTGTGTGGGTGGGTGGGTGTGTGTGGGGGGGTGTTTTAGTGTATGTATGAGATTTGCATACATCTGATGTGGCCCTCTTTCAACTGGCCTCAATACTCTGCTGGGCCCTAAGGTGCAATCACTCATGCACACAGACACACACACACAAACAACACACACACATTTAAAGTGGCAGAGACAAGTGCACATATTGGCACAGGAATACATATGTCTGCACACAACACACACACACACACACACACACACACACACACACACTCAGAAGCCCAGACAGCCAGCACTGATGTGGCTTGTCAGCTCATTAGTGACACTGATGTTTGTGACTCATTTTTGCCCAATCAGAGCACTTGGAGCCCAGGAGATGAGCTGCCCAGCTCTACCCCAAGATTCCAAGATTCAAAGCTGCTGCAAATACTGCAGACTTAATAAACAGTATCCACCTGATACTGATCCACTGTGATATTTCCAACATATTTTCCATATTTTCCTTTTACATAAAATATATATGAAACAGGATAGAGTAGGTTTAAATTCCTGGATTGCCAACGTTTACAAATAATATAAAGAGGTAGAAGATTTCCTTGTCAGAAGGTTCATTACACCATTCAGTCAGAGCTGGATGAAACCACTAACTTGGGTTTGGATCCGCTACCATGACACGGCCTGATACAAATCCAAATTGTCTAAATAATTAGAATTAATTCGTCTTCAAATGAATATGTCTTCTCCTATCACTGCTCCAGTGTTCCTACACTTTTTCTTTTCCAAATTCCTTACTTTTACAGACTCGTGTTTCCAGACTTCTCGGTAGATTTGTCAGACCATATTTGACATCTGAGTACAAAAAGCTAGATGGTTTTTATGTAAATAAATGTTTTTAAAATATGTATTTAGCATTCTGAGTATGGATATTACCTTTAGCTGTTTTGTTCACACTCTTAAGCAGGAAGTTGTCCCACTGTCAAACATCTCTGCCCAAAAAAGGAAGTAAACTACCCGGTGCTACCTACACTTGTATTATTTTCCTTTAACATACTGACTAAATAATGTCATATTATTATTGTTAATAAATAAAAAAAAGAACATGAGTTGAGAAAGTAGAATAGTAGATACACACAAGTCAGCTCAGGGAATATCTGGGGCATCATTTCAAACAAAATCACCAGTGGAAGAGGCCTAGACTGTCCTGAGTGACAGCCGGCGGTCAGAGTACGGGAGCTAACTCTGGTGTTGTCAGAATACTAAGCTTGTATATTAGAAGCAAGAGTTTTGACTTTTTGCATTGGCCAAGGTACTGTATGTATTTGGAACTAGTATATAAGTATATTTTGTTTGCTTGTTGAGATCCAATACTTTTAAGACCTATTGAGAAAATTAAATTTAATGGGTTTTTTGCGTAATAGAAATAAATAAATAAATAAATAAATAAATAAATAAATAAATAAATAAATAAATAAATAAATAAATAAATAAATAAATAAAGTTATGGCTTTTGGTTTTGTTGTGTCACCCCAAGATTAACATCTGACAACCCTTATATAAAATGTCTTGGGGCACCAAAGCGATCTGGCCCTCCTTCTCACACAGAGGTCACCTGCTCCAAACAACATGAAAAACACTCTATTTTTCTCTATTCCATACTTTTTCATATTTTCCATGCGTAGGAACTCTGCTGACGATACGCACATATTCTTCTCATTCCCTTCATCCAGCACTCCTGTGAACAGATATGTCACTGCTTGCCTGGCACATATCTCAGATTTCCTGTCAAGAGTCAGGACACCACGTAAAGATCAGACCTTTGTTCTTTCAGCGAATAGTTCTTGCCAAAAAGATTTTTGCATTTTTTTTTTGCATCAGTAGGATTGTGGCGACCCGCTCTGAGCCCTATCTGCATCCTTTAATAGTGCTTTCACTAAGTCTGTGAAAGTGCTGTGTATTCTACAGCACAGCGTAGATACAGCAGGCTACACAACACAGACTTAAAATAGTCAGACAGGCAGTGCCTGAATGTCATTAAAAGTGTTTTCCCATGAAACACAAACTAGCACAGAAACACACATTTAATCCAGCGATAAAGACTGCCTATATTTCATTCAGAATAATAGTTTCACTTGAGACAGATAAAACTTTCCTCCACACACTGTTTCCTCTGTTATCAGGTCTGAGGCAGCCTGTAAATCACCCTGGATCCCTGCTTGGCAGAGCCGCCCACTGTTTCTGGCTCTGTGGTATTCTGTTGTCTTGCTAAACTGGAAGTTGGTATAAAACTCTACAATTCATCAAGTTACAGTTTGTGGTAACAGTTTCACTCCTTCAGCTGGCACACAAACTCACACATTATCAGCCCCTAATGTATCTCACGTACACTTCTGTCTCATTAAGCTGACCAGGGTCTGAAGAACACTTGATGATGACACCTTGTAAATCGTGAGGCAGCTTTTCTTCATGTTTGGGTGCTAACCATTTCTCCCTGTAGTGTATGATCTGTGATTGAGTTGGTCTCTGCATGGTTCTTGTGCCGGTTGTTGCACTGCAGTCCCCGGTCGCACTGACAAAATGGAGGTCCTTGTTGATGACAGGCTCCTGGCCTGTGTGACCTACAGCTGTTGGTTGCTGCAAAGTCGGATAAATTTAGTGTAGTAAAAACTAAAGTAAATGATTTTTTGCCATCACTACTCATGTCTTTCAAGAAGTAAAATCCAAGTATTTTAATTCAAAATGTAAAATAATTATACAAAACTAGTCTAGCCAAACCAGACTAATAATGGTCAGACTAATTAAATTTGAAAAATGTCAAAGTCAGTTCAACTGACATACGATGAAAGAATGTAAGCTCAAAGGTCTCTATAAAACATTTAACAAATTACACCACACGCATAATACACCTACCACTTATCAAACATTTTGAGCTTTTAACCACATCTCTCAGGATCATGAAGAGACTCTGCATACCTGAGAAATTGGTTTCTCTAAAAAAAAATATTATTAATTTAAAGCTAGAGAAGTCAACGAAACAAGAAAGAGAAAGCTTTTGTATCCAGCCAAAAAAATCCTTCAGCGGAATGTGTGCAGGTAGACAGGCAGGTAGTCCAGCCAATCATTTCATACGGACCAAATGAAATGATTGGCCTGCAACAGCCACAGATACCGCATTTTTGTATCAGAGCATTTGATTTATGTATTGTTGTTGAGATGCAAAGAGAATTTCAACAAATATAGTATTGTTTCGGACAGACATATACATTAACATCAGAAAAGGAAGTGTAGGGATCAGACATAGTGCAGAGGAAAACGATCACTGCTCACAGCATCTCCCATCCAGGCCAGCCAGACCAAACGTCACTGCAACAGATGTGATCAAACCAGCAGGAGAGGAAACTGGGCCTGGATAAAAGCTAAGCTAACCCACGTCAGCGCTGAGGCTATTGCACTACCCTGCCTGCTCCTGGATAGCGCCCGGTCGCAGGAAAATAAAATGGATGAAATAAGACTCAGGCTAACTCAGCAAAGGTAAATCAGAGCCTGCCGTGTCCTCATCTTTCCTGAAACCTGGCTGCACCACAACATCCCGGACTCAACAGGCGGCAATTCTCCAGTGTTTTTGTCGTTGCTGTTCACATTTCTCTAGATGCAAGTTCAAAAATGCAGTACAGGTAGGCTACTGTACGAGGTCATCAGCAGTCACATGACAAAACAACCTGATGCTGTTTTCATTGTAGCTGATAATTTTACAGATTTGTAACAGACCTCAGAACTGTTTTACTTAAATTACACTAGCATGTTCACATTTCCAACTAAGGCAGCAACCCTGGACCAAGTTTACACATTTAACATTTCTGGCAGCTATATGTTAGAGAGAATAGATGATGAAAGATAAAGAGACATCCAGATCCAAAGCAAGGTCAGAGTTAGCGAGTCAAAATTTATGAGAGTTTTAGGGAAAAAGAGAGACCACCAGCCCCACACACACACACACACAGATCCCTGGAGAGAGTAGATTTAGGAGTGGCATCTCTACAACCACTGCATTGATTTTCATGTCAGCCAGTTAAATTTCCTGCAGCCAGCTACTCATTGTGCCTGTCCTCTGTGAGAAACAAGTTGCTGTGTTACAGCCGATGGTGACATGTCCAGTTTACACAGAAAAATTACACATTTCTTTTTTAGTTTCAAATATTTGGCCATGATGAGATTAGCAGATCAGCTCCACTGAAGACACAATTTGATTGGCCTAAACCAAACCGAACTTCCCCAGAGATTGCAAACAAACGCTGTTTTGTTAATATTTAATATTCCTCACTAAAATGCACTGTGTGTTTTCTAAGGGGCCAAAACACATGCTGAAGATGATACCTTATTAAAGACTTGCATGTTCTGAACCTTGGTGAATATTAGTGGATGGGTTTCCCATTACTGTTCAAAACCCTATATTCCCCCCCTCACTTTTAATATTTAAGGCTGATGCTCATCTGAGTTACTTTCAGTAACCGCCTCACACTCCGAACAACTGGCATGATGGGCAGGAGTGGATGCTGCAGTGAGGGATTAGCAGACTTTTGTTTCTGTGTTTTTGCCCCAACTTGTTGGTGGAGGTGGAGGCAAAATCTAGTCAGGATTTTGAAAAGGAAGCTACTCCAAAGTGCATTTTCAGATAAAAATATATTATTTAAACTGTATCATACTTACAATCAGTATTTTTCCTCAAAGGACTGTTAAATAGAACATCTATCAAAAACAAAGCAATAGAGCACTCCCTGTAGTAAAATGTTTTGGTTATGCTCCCATTTTATGGAAAGCGATAGAGAGGGAGAGCCATCCAACAGACAGTTCTGATTAAGCATACTGGCATCTTTAGTTTAGTCATCATAGATGATTAAATTATTGTCTCTGTTTTTTTTTTCAGAGTCGTAAAATACTGTCTCATAGTAGCAAAAACTGCTGCACTGTGTTTTTGCAATTAGCTTAGCCTAGCTTAAAGACTAAAACCAGTGGGGAAGTGTTAGCCTGTCTCTTTCCAGTAGATTTGCCTGCCTACCTTAAGACAAGACTCCATGCATGAGGCAAATGCAAAATGCAACCTCGGAAAAGACATAGGCTTTTCTGCTTATATCCCCTCGCTTATATGCTAAAGTAATTACCCACTGGCTTGAATCATACTTAACCTGAGAGAATCAATCTTATTATCTTACTTTCAACAGGAAAACAAATGAGCGTATTTGGTAAAACGTCTAACTATTCCTCTAAAACTCAATTACTCAAACTGGCCTTCCCAGACTGGATTTAATCTTTTGACCAGCACACGGTTGCAAAATGCACTCTAAAATCTGCAGACACAATGTGAGCAGACATCCTGAAAGCATGTATAGAAGGAATTTTAGTAAAGAGTGATTTTTAACAATGAACTGAACAAGCTAGCTCTACAAAGACATTTATTTTAACTGATAAACTAGAAGTTAAATACCTTAATGTGATTGTAATGCCTATGGGGATCAGTTCCAGTATGTCTAACACTAACATAGTAGAGCTGGCTAATGGGCTAGTCGTCCTAATCTTTATTTAAGTACTCCCTCATTCAGCTGGCAATTGAAAGCTAATGTGTAATGTCTGCCTCATTTATCAGGTGTACAGACCGTTAGAGCAGCGGTGGAATAAAGTTTAAGAGAAACAGCATTCAGACAGGAAGTTGCTGCTTCAATCCCTACCACGCCATCTGTATCTGGTCAGGTGCTAGGTGTTTGAGATGGGCAGGGCTTAAACCAGATGTGGGCCAGATGTACAGCTTTAGACATGAGGATCTGGGTTTCTGATCACAATAGTAAGATAACTATGTACAGAACAATGATTTTCCTAGAAGTTACTATTTTTATGGTTTATCAGAAAAGACATTGACACATTTTACTCTGACGATACTCATACTAATTACGTTTCAGCTGAGTACTCGGTCAACCCTAATATGTAGGAAGCCATGGAATTCAGAGATTTTGGTCCTGTGATATTTACTACTTATTTTTTTCTGTAAAGAATATAATTAAACTTTATGCAGTGTTGGGCAAGCTGCTTGGAAAATGTAGTGAGCTAAGCTATTAGCTACTCTACATTGAATGACGCTCACAGCCTCACTACATAGAAGCTACGCACCCCTTAGTTAGGCTACATCTAAGCTACTTTTAATTTTTTAATATTTTATAGTTAGGTCTATACTGTATATGTATATACACACACTCACACACACAGTATAGGTCTAGTTTACATTGAACTAACTTTATTCCACAGTGGCAATAGAAGAAAGACTAAAAACCTGCTCCAAACTCTGTGTGTGCGAGAGAGAGAGAGAGAGAGAGAGAGAGAGAGATCTCATCTCATGGAAACAAGTTTCTGCCACTACATAAAAAAGTTTCCTCCTCACTAGAGGAAGAGGTGGCCAGGCTTGACCCTGATCTAGAAGGGACTGTTTTCTTGATCCCCCTCTCGCAACATGTGTGTTACTCTACTGCCCGTTCCCGCAACATGTGTATTCACTCACGCCCACAACCGCAAATATTGTGACAATGCAGAGTAAAAAAAGGACACAGATGTTTGGGCTATGCCACCCGGTTGACGGAAACCAGCCAGTGAGTAAACCTCACTCCCGACACCTTAGGACACGTCCTGGTGACTGACATCAGTGGCTACGTGGTTTTGCTCCCTCGTCAGCATGTCTGTCTCCTGCACCAGAGGTCGCCAGTTCGAGTCAGGCCCGTAAAGTACGTTCTCGTGAGCAGTCGCATGTGCTCTTTTTAATCTTCTTTTCGACTTCATTTGTTGATTCCATCTTATCAGCACTACTGTGGGACCCGCAGTATATTTTTAAGTATATTTATAAGTTTTTAACTAATATTTAACTATTACTTTTTTATATCGTGTTGGGTCCCGTGGGATCCTAATCCCAATGCAGCTTTACCCTGATCCTTCTCACAAGAGGTGTTACAGTAACTTTCACAATAGAAAATAAACTCAATCACATGTGTCTTTATTCCTATGCGGCAAAGTCACAGACATCAGCCCAAGGATCGGTACGTGATGTCACCGTAACATGAAAGCGCTTCTGCCGGCTGCACATACAGGTCTGTGTGTGGCGTCTCTTAATGATCCTTCAGAAATGCTTGGGAAAATGTAGCATGTGTGGAAGCTACCGCGCTACTTGGGCTCTTTCAAAAGAGCTTTGTTACTAAAAAGCTATTTGATTCAGAAAATAGCGAAGCTACCACCAAGCTACCGAGAAAGGTAGATAAACTAGTAACGGCGCTACTTGTAGCAACGCTATTGCCAACACTGACTTTATGTAAATGCTCATTTCAGCTAATGAATGAGTCTGATGATCCATCTGTATCCATCTGGCTCTAAAGCAAAAGTATGACCAATAATAACTGCAATAACTACTGTGGCAGTAGTAGTAGCAGTTTCAGTACTACAAATAATAGTTAATCCTGAATAAAGCCCCGAATATCAAATCAAACAAGCCAAAACACAGCAGTGTGGTGAAGCAAACTTCATAGTCTGTTATTGGATAACTGAACACACCTGAAAATGTGCATGTTTGTAATGCAGTGATGTCTGTAGTTAATTGTTCACACTATTAACCAACCCGTCATTATAGAGCAACTATTATCAATTGTTATCCCTAAATGTGACAATATTCTGATAGCTTTTAGTTTTTTTAGAACCTTTAATCAGCTTCTTGCTCGTAAACCAATTCACACTCCACGATTTTTAGCTCGGCAACCGTCAGGCTGTGATTGGTGGTAAATCAGCAGTTGAGCGGCGGTCGGCAGTTGTTATGTGTAAACTACTCAGTGACGCATCAAAACGGCTTCCCGACACATCACTGACACATTGCCAACTTCTGCCAGATATCTAGCAAGCCAAATATCTGGGGGAGTCGGCCAACTCAACATCCACATCCAGCCAATGAGAGCAGGCAGCTACTTTTTCACTGCAAAACCCTTTTTACCCCCTCCAGCTCTCTGTAGCTCAGACAATCCCTGCTACCTGATCCATTCTTTCACCCAGATTCTATGTCTTTATAATTGGTATCTTTATATTAACAAACAGCTTTTTTGTCTGTAGGTTCTTGTCATTTCACGTATTTTCTTGACTAAACGTGGTTTGGAGACCAGCTTCGGCTGTGACACAGCCGCTGTCAGCTCGTGTAGTGTGTGACCCCCTGTCACCAATCAGTCACATCGTGTGAACGCCACGACGACTTCAAGACTCCTGTCACAAGACAGCAGGTTGTGTAGTGTGAACGGCATGGCGATCGTCCAACGCTGAAAGTCGTGTAGTCTGAAGGGGCCTTTACTGGTCCTACCATATCAACACTTCAGAGCTTGTTTTATACACTGGCATTGTTTTAAACATCAGACTCTGCATTGATTTAGGGATTACTGTCATAATTCTATTTTATTTAACACTACCCTGCCAACCAACTTGAAGGTCAGACATGCTCTTACATTTATAATTCCACTTCTGTCACAATGTTCTGCCTGCTCTGATTTGCTCTTCAGTAGAAACCAATGATTTTTAAAAAGCACCTGCTCAGACATTCTAGACAGAGTTGCACCTTTTAAAACAAGAAAGCCCAAAAATACTTTTCTGGATAAATGAGAAAATTTATTAATTGAAGAGAATCTGTTGTGAGGCAAAACAGAATTGGAAGGCCACACCATTAACTGCTCACCTTAACAGTCTTAAAAAACTCAAACCTGCAATTAAAAGTGTTTGAGCAAACTATGTCTGAGATCACTGAGAAAAACCAGCATAATACCATGGTTCTCCTTGATATTAGCTGCACCACAGATGCCCCTCCTGATGTGACTGAGTCTTCCTCAGAGACGTGAGGAGGTTCTGTGTTTCTTCTCCAACAAAGCCATGACAATGTCATGACAACCAAATTAGCCCACTGACTCTTGTAACACCCGGAGCTCTTGGTGCTCTCTAAATTTATTTCACCCTTTCTCAGTTGAATATTTATAGAATATGAAGGGGACATTGTGTTCTTGTGATATCCTTCCCACCCACTTTCTTTAAGATGTCCTTTTATTTCAATCATAATCAGTTCCTCTCTCACATCATAGTACTGTCCCCGATCATTTAAAGTCCACAGTAGTCCAACCGCTTCTCAAGAAAATCCTCATAGACCCCACTATCCTTAACAACTTTTGACCCATGTCTTGACCTGGAAGACTTTTAAACTAGAAGAGATTGTTACAGACAGGGGCAATTCTAGGCTCAGCCCTAAATGAGAATGTGTCCGCTGTTGCTCTTTCTCTCTGTCATCTTTATTCCCACCCTCCCGCTCTCCCTCCTTGCACCAACAATCATACACAAACATATTGTATGAAGTTAGAAAATGAAATAATCTAATAATAAATAAAGAAAACTACTTTAACTGAAATAAAGTGCATTAGTTAGCTCATTAGCTGGCAAGTGTGTGATGCAAGCAGGCTAGCTCTGAGAGCTAACAACAGCCAAGTATCTCTGTGCTAGCTAGCAACTTTTCACACCATGGGCCACGCACCACTGATTATAGAACCGGTGATTTCCTAAAGTCAACTTTGATATAATTTTATGACCCACACAAACAATGTTAACTAACAGTAGGCTGCCCATACAGTGAAATGTAGTAAGTGCTGATTTTCAATTTAACCCCTCAGAAAAGTTTATATAACAGTGCAAAATGTGTAAAACAGGAGGTCCTGGAACACAGAGAAACTGCTGTTCCAGCGGTCAGGGGAGAGAACACATGAAAAATCTGCAGTGGCTAGAGCACACTGGACAACACTAGGGGTCGGGGAAATCGATGCAGCATAGTATCGGGATATTTGTCAGGGCAATACTGTATCGATACACAGGCGCCAAGTATCCAAGTATTTTATTATATAAATTGCAGTTGGGAGTTTTAACGTTTTGGTGCTAGAATAATAAAATCTTTTGCTTTTTTAATCCACTAGAAAACTTAACAGGAGCATATAGAGGACTGAAAAAGTGATGCATTTTTTTAGATGAACAGATGTTGAAAAAAGTTTGACTTTACAGACCTAATTGGAAGTTGGAAAAATGTAATAAATTGCAATATATCTCAATATATTTAAAATCGCAATAAAATCGAATCGCAACATAAATATCGTGATAATATCGTATCGTGGGGCCTCTGGTGATTCCGACCCCTAGACAACACCTATCATTGTTAACTGTTCTAACTCTAAACTGTCATCATAAACAAAGCATTATTATATTCAATGAACCACAAAACCTAACCAGGGAGGGAGGTATCATGCCTCCTGATTAAGCCAGACTCATTTCACCATTTGACAGCACAAGCGCATGCTCCACTCATCTGTGTGGCTTATTGTGCATTCAGACAAACGCAAAGTGAGGGCTTTGGGGCGGTGCCATTACATACAAAGTCAACGCAAAGACGGAGAGAAACACACTGAAAAGCAAAGCATGAATTCATATGTTTAACAAAGCAGCATCATGTTACTGTGAATCATGCAAAGCTACTCTAGTGTAATCCCAGAAAAATATAGAGCTGGAATTTTGCATAATAGGTCCACTTTAAGCAAACACAACCTTTCCAGACTTCAGTTAATTAAAAACGCAGCTCCCACACTCCTAACCAATTCTAACAAAAGTGTACATACCTTCATTACACTGGCTACCTGTGCATTTTAGAATATATTTTAATTATAACTTTTAAGGACCCCGAGTGTATCAATGAATAACAATGTAGCAGTAGCGGTAAGATTGCAATATGGCGCTTGCAGCAGTGGCAGTGGTTGTGGCGGAAGTGGTAAACGTGTAAGTGTCAGTATTTAGCAGTGGTGATGGGGGAGGTGGTAGTACAATAGGTTGTAGCAATGGTAGTAGCAAGAGTATCAGAACAGCAGCCGTAGTGGTAGTGGCAACAGCAGTTGCAATAGCAGTTGTCACAGTGCAGTATTAGAAGTATTGCAATAAGGTAGTAGCAGAAATGTTAGTTTTAGTGGCAGTAGTAGTTACAACAGTGGTAGTAGAGGCAATAGAAGCAGCAGCAGCAATCAGAGCAGCAGAAGTAAGTATAGTAATAGTAGTTCAGTAATAGTAGTATTACGCCAAAGCTGTTTTAGTATCCAGCAGTAGCAGAATGTATGTATACAAGGTGTTTTTTTCGCTATAGAACTGTGACAATGTAAAGTGAGCCTGAAGACTATCACAGTGGTAACAACGGCAGGCTTTGAGACATGTATGAGAATACACCCAGAAAATGTTTGTATCTTCATACCCATTCCCTAAGCGAGAGAAGAGAACGCAAACCTTATACAACCAAATCCAAATCTGTTTTGTAACCTCTGATGTTTCTGAAAGGTTTGCTGCAAACAGCCCCATAGCTGCAGCATCACCAGTGCGGAAAATGTACTGTTCTTCACCTGTCATCCTGGCTGTGTGTGTTTGTGTGTGAGGAACCGCTCCCTGTCCCTCGACAATCGCTCCCCAAGGCAGTTACTGCAAACAGGAAATAAATAAATAAGAAAGTGTTCTTAGACGGCTTGTCTGGATGAATAATAGTTATGTTAGACAACTTAATAGGAATATGCTAGTGGTCGAGTATCTTGTGTTGCTACAAAGAGACTTTCTGTATACACTTCCCTCATGGAGAGAGCTACAGCTAATGCACAAATTTAGCAATGGACCCTATGTGAGAACAAATCTATTATGCAGTGAATGTACAACAGTCCACTCATTCTACACAGAGCTCTGTGCTGGGGGGGAGCAGGCAAACATTTAATGATTAACAGATGTCAAAGGTAATTTTAATTACAGCTGAAGGATTTTGGAAAATAATCTAATTGTGATTTTTTTTAACCAATATTGCAATTTAATATGTGATTATTTTTTAAGCTCTTTACCTTCTGTATTATTCAAAATGGAGAAGCTATTTCATTAAGAAAAGCTGACATTGAACCCCTTATTGCCCCTGGCGGCTGTTCCGTTGTATGAATGTGTGTGAATGTTAGTTTCTGTTTGAGCACTTAGGCTCAGTGTGTGAATGGTGAATGCAGATGAAGTGTAAAAGCGCTTTGAGTGGTCGAAAAGACTAGAAAGACGCTATACAAATATGGAGCATTTACATATACAAGCAGTAAATCATACAGTATTAGATAGATAGAACTACACTGTTCTTTCTTAGTATTATGAGCAATGGTGGAGAAGATATATCAAATTATAATAATATGAAAAAAAGATAATTTGAGTCAAGTCATGGCATTAAATAATATGATATAACATCATCAGGTCGGCCTACCTACAGGGAGAAGAAAAACGAACTCACCACAGTGTTATACAGTAAGTGCTCAATACAAATCCCCCAGTTCAACCACCAACGAATGCGTCCTGATCGTAGTTCAAATCTCCATCTTTCTGTATCGCAGTAAACAAACACAAAATACTCAGTTTGAGGTTCAATTCAAAAGTTGGCCAATGAAAATAAAACCAAGTGTCGCCTCTCATGTTTAAGAGATAAGCTTAGTAATTCTCTGACAATACCAGAGTCCTTCTCCCATGGGCGCCGTATAAGGGGAAAGTTCGGACAATTCCAAGGACCATGGACTGACAGGGGCCCCAAAAATAATTATACAGGTTATTTAGTGCTTTTACACACCCTGTCAGAGTTTTTCAGTGTAAAAATAAATCATGTTGATACGACAGGAGTTCCTATTGGAACGAAAGTAACACTTGTTACTTTAGCTGAAAGTGTTACGAGTGAAACCACGATTCACCATGGCAACGGGTAAATAAAGAGCAGAACCTTAATTTTAATCCAGTGGTGATAGAAATATGAATGCGTGCCAACGCGGGCCATGACATTTATCTTAAAAAACAGGAGTGGAAGAAGGATCAATAACTTAATATAACATTTTACTCAGTTACTCCACTCATTCATCATTTACCAGACCGGAATTTCCTTAATGAATGATAATGCACAATATCACAGAGTACGGTCTAGGCCTGCTCTACAGTGGATAGAAAAAGTCTACACACCCCTGTTAAAATGCCAGGTTTTTATGATGTAAAATAATGAGACAAAGATAAATCGTGTCAGAACTTTTCACCATGTGAATAATTCAATAGAAAAACAAACTGAAATCTTTGAGGGGGAAAAATGAAAACACTCATATAACCTGGTTGCATAAGGTTTTTATTTTTCATTTTCCCCCTCGAAGATTTCAGTTTGTTTTTCTACTGAATTGTTCACATTATGGGTCACATTAAAGGTGGAAAAAGTTCTGACATGATTTATTTTTGTCTCATTATTTTACATCATAAGAACCTGACATTTTAACAGGCGTGTGTGGACTTTCTATCCACTGTATATGATAAGCACTATGAGCTTTGGTGCTATAAAATTGAATTGAATTGAATAAAGTTATGGAATTTTTCTATATTAATAGGTTAACGTTTATTTAACATTAATGAAATCTTGCTCATTTTGTATGTAATGAAATGAAGACTATAAGCAGTTATTGAAAAACTCACTTTTAAACTAGGCTACATTTATTTGTTTCAGCTGCACCTAAGTCATCCTCACTCAGAAATATTCACATCATCTCCAACAAAGATTACTGTTCATTGATCGGTTTTCTACAGATTAGTTTAAACAGTGATTATTGCAGTAATGTAACCCATGATAATTGTTACAAACTGTTGCTAACCTGACAGCTGCCTTAATGTCCACAGAGTCACATCGTTCTAAAGGACAGCGTAGCCTATAAATTTTATTCTGAGCTGAGGATAAATCCACAGTGACCACAGACAATTCTCTGTCCTTACATCGATTGAACATAAAAGCGGTCATGTTCAACATCATGTTTGTGTAAAAAACTAGTAGCCTATCTAACCGGGATTTAAATGTTTCTAAAGAGGTAAATGCATTCAGATATGTGCTTTGATATGATGTTGATGATGTCAGACCGCCTCAGGCTCCGCACGAGGGGAGGAGTTAGAGAGAAACTGATGGTTCACCAACTTTTAAGTTAAGTTGCCGGACTTGCTGATCTACGGTTTATCTGATTTCGGTCTCTGACACAGAAAACTGTAACAGGGCCCGGGTGTAATTTCATCACAAATAAATACAAGTGTATGTTCACTTCTTTACCTTTACCTGAGGAAGACCATCTGAAATAATTCTAGTCACATCCACATCAAATATGAGACTTTAGGAAAGACCCATTGTTTTACCCACTAAGTTATTCACTACTCAAGTCATTTTTAGTTGGTATTTTTGTACCCTTAATCAAGTAGTTATTTGGATGTTCACCTTTACTTCTATTTTAGTACTTCTTTTTGCAAAGTAACGGTACTTTTAGTTGAGTACAGCTTTGGGCTACTCTACCCACCCTTTCTTATTGTAAACTTGGTGTGAATTATTGTATAAAAATACACAAGCATACCAGCACATTGTTTTAACATGTTTCAGGACTGCACTGCCATGATTCTTGTCTTATCTAATAAAGGCAACATTCCAATGCATAAGAACGAATGAATAAGGTAAACACTAAGATGAATTCCCACATCAGGACATTCAACTCAGCCTTCACATGTACATGTGATCGTATACGTAATGCAAAGGTATTACAATAACATGAAACATAACAGTATGTAGGGAGAACTTGGTGTCCTAACAAACAGTACAAAATAATTGAGAATATTTAAATCTTTCTAGCCTTATGCTGTCAGTCATCCATAAAATGAATTGGATCTGTAATGTGCCGCCGTTAAATTCAAATCAGCAATGAATCTTTATCTCTTCAGCATTTTCAAACAGCCAGAAGGCTGAAGTTCCCTCAGAGGGAAAACAGGCTTCACCTGATGAAATGGTTTGAAAGGTGATAAATCTACTCTCTCCCTCTCTCTTTCTCTTCCCATACACACACAAACAAACACTGACAGAGCACGACCAGAACCTGCAGGCGGCCTGAAGTGAGTGGAGGTTGGGGGATAAATAAGCGACAACTGTTTCTGACTGAACAGAAATAAAGACACATATCAGACATGTTACTGTGGGGGGGTCACTGTCGGTCAGACGGGCGCACAGAGCGAGGAAGGAGCCATACTGTACACGCATATGTTGAACCGCACATACAGACACACGCAGAGTCAAATACTGAGCAAGAAGAGTGCACCCACCCAATCACATTCACCAACGCTCACACTCACACACTCTTGGCTAGCTCTCTGGCTGCTACACCAGCTTGTCACAGCCAAGGAATGTGTAGTCAACAGCAGACACAAGGAGACAATGTGACCATGTGTGTGTGTGTGTGTGTGTGTGTGTGTGTGTGTGTGTGCGTGTGCATGAGGGAGAGGGAGACAGAGTTAAATACCGCTGGTGACAATTACATCTGTCCTAAAGGGCTCTTTCTGTCTCACTATAGATGCATTTCACAGCTTCAACCTCAACATCTGTTAGGAATGAGAAGCTTATGTGTGCAGAAATGCGCACACACACACACACACACACACACAAAAGGCAAAGACATAGAGGAGATGAAGGAGGAGATGAGGACATGAGGAGATTTTAAGTAGGAATTGCATTTTACATGGAATATTTTTTTAAATCAGTAAAGCTTACTGAACTGTACTGACAGAAGGGAAAAGGGAGGGGGAAAGAGTTTGCGTGTGTGTGTGTGTGTGTGTGTGTGTGTGTGTGTGTGTGTGTGTGTGTGTGTGTGTGTGAAGGGGGGTGTCATGCAGGGGCAGAATGCACCGAGATATGAGGTAAAATGGAAAGCCACACCAGAAGGACTTGAACCAAGGCACTGTTTCCAACAGTCTCATTCCAATTACACACACACACACACACACATAAAAAAAAGAGGTCAAAGCCATGAGCACTACAACATCACATTATCCATATCATCTTTGTAATACAGACATCATCACTGCTTCTCCAGCATACTGAAACCATCCCCTTATGGACGCAGTTAAAGGTGAGAGCCACGTTAATTCACCCCACAGCTCACAGAGCTGCGCGTTTCTGTGGGATTTTAAGATGGAAAGGAAAAGCCGGAGCCCTCAACCTGAACACAAGCATCGGACTGAAGTTTCAGGAGGACAGAGGAGATGGTGGTCGTGGTAGCCTACTGTATGATGACCACCGACTTGAGGTCACTCTTCACTCCTCCTCATTTACCACATCTCCAGTGACCGAGCTCGTTTTCTGGTTACCATGCGTAAAAAGAGAGGTCAGCTGCTTTTGGTTACCTTGTAAGCTGGACAGCAGTCCGGAGCGGCTCCCTGTCGCAGCGGTGACGGCTTTAACTTTCCCTTCTCCCCTCTCTTTAAATCCACAGTGCGTGCAGTGCAGGTGCGGATCCGCTCCCGTGGTGTGCTCGCCTCTGTCGCGCCGTGTCTCTCTCGTTGAACGCGGTGTGCAGCAGGCAGCCAGCCGGGCGGAGTGAAGGGAGCGAACCGGCAGTGGCTCTGCTGCTACAGCGTCACTGCGAAGGAGAGGAAGATGAGAGGTCTCACTCTGATGGCGAGAGACGTCGTGTTCACGCTTCCCAGTCTTCCACGGTCGACGCTACCATGTCGTGCACTGTGGTACAGCACCTGCTTAGCCGCAGAGTCACTAAGAGAGGGGCATTACTGTTTTATACACATATAATTATCACCTGAAGTGAATCTCTGCCTCTCAAATGTCATAGTTGTTTACAGTGTTGACAGATTTGCATCTTCGTTTCAGATTTGATCAGACAGATCAGGCGAAATAAGAGAATATTTCTACATGAGTTGCTGTGTTTCAGTTTTAGTATCTCTTGGAATTATCTCTCACTGCATGTCCAGTGCCAACATTCAGAGCCAGTGCAGGAAGGACGTGTGTCCTTCATGTAGTGAGGGTGAAGGTGTGTAGGTCAGAGTGGTTGATGGATGTGTAACATGTCTAACTTTAATGCAGGAGATTGGAGTTTGGAAAACCACAATCTTTTCTTTTACATAAACATAGGAGCAGACTGATATTATAGAATAGAACACATGGAATTGAATGAAAATAATGTAATCCAGGGCTATGCTGAGTTATCTAGTCTCAACGTTCTTGTCTGGCTATAGGCTTTCAGAGCAGGGCAATAAAACAATCATGATAATTATTGTGGTATAATTTTCCTCACTGACAATATAATAAATGTTCAAAAAATATTTGATTTAATTTTCCACACAGACAAATTAGAACTTAATTTTTAGGTTAATATATTTATTTTATTGAGGAAAAGGGAGTGAAAAAAGATTTTACTTAATTTTACTCATGCATATAAATAGAATTTGAATCAGAATCAGCTTTAATGGCCAGGTATGTGTACACTAGGAATTTGACTATGGATTGTACGTTGCTCTGACCCTCAAGTAGTAGAGCATGCACGCCTGGGCTTTATACAGTGCTTGTTGGAACATCTGACAGCATATGAAAGCCTCTTTTCCACAGTGGAATTGGGGTGGCTGGGTCAGACACTTAACCCAGTACTGAAGCATCCTGTATGATTGTCTTCAGATGCAATGCATCATACAACTTGATTTTTTCTGAAGCCTGCTGAGACCTTAATAATGAAGTTGCTTTGTCCATCGAGTTCGTCCAACTTCTGGGTGCAAGGGAAGGCAAGTTAACAATTTTATTTCCAAAAAATATGGTATGGATGTTCATAGTCCTCACTTTTAAAATCAAGGTAGTTTATTTCTTATTACACAACACAAGGTGGTATGACAAAAGTTTGTAGTCGCGTCATGCTGCACAGAAAGAACCTACATTTACATTTATTCATTTAGCTGACGCTTTTATCCAAAGTGACTTACAATCACTATATGTCAGAGGTCGCACGCCTCTGGAGCAACTAGGGGTTAAAGTGTCTTGCTCAGGGACACAATGGTGGATGGGTCACAGTGGGGGATTGAATCCAGGTCTCTCACACCAAAGGAATAGTCTTGCGCCAGCACCACCCCCTTGTCATCTAACAGATAATTAACTGTAGGCTATATTAAAATATCATATAAAATGCTAATAAACTAATATACAGGCTGAACATACACCCGGAACATTCTGCAGTGCATTTGATTAACAACAGCAACAAGATGATAATATCATGTAAAAAAGGCTGACAGTTGGGAGACAGAGTCCATTTTGACTGTGTTTGAGCACCAGGCATCACTGATGGAAACACAATGGACAATGGACTTTTGTTCGTTCTATTTACTTGTGTCTCACATTGCATCTGTAATGGGGAACACTCCAAATCAAATACAGACACTTTTGTGATATTCAAGAAAGGACTACTGCCACCATTGAAGGGAGTACCTGACAACAGCCTTATACATGAATATCATAACAAATTTGGAATTTAAATCTTCTTAAGTTCAAATCAAAAGTAGTATAAATGTGTTTACGTTGTTTTAACTTGAAACTGCGAGCTAGAATAATCCAGAAATGTATGTCGGTTAGAAGATAGAAGATATTGTCACATATTGTCATTGTCACATACAACGAAAATGTCAAAAGTGCTGACCAGCCAATGCCTCGTTCCTAGATATAACTTGTAAAACAAGAGGTAGGAAATAAATAGTATCAAAAATAATCCCCTCGGTTCTGATCATCTTCCCTCTTTTTGATACTATGCGACCACACTTGTCCAGTCCGAACAACATTCCAATGTCGCTGCTGTAGATCCTGGTAGTGTGGATCAGTGAGTCGATGTCTCGCTCATTTCTGGCATACAGCTTGATGTCATCCATATAGAGGAGATGACTGATGATTGTTCCGCTCCGGAATCGGTATCCGTAGCCAGTCTTTGTGATGATCTGGCTGAGGGGGTTCAGGCCTATGCAGATAGTGCATCGCCTTGGTATATGCCGCACTTGATGGTGACTTGTGCAATTGGCTTTGAGTTGGCTTCCAGACTTGTTTTCCACAGCCTCATTGAGTTCTTGATGAAGGCTGTTAGTGTCCTGTTGACCTTGTACATCTCCAAGCATTCCAGTATCCATATGTGGCATTGAGTCGTAGGCTTTCTTGTAGTCAATCCAGGCAGTGCACAGATTGGTCTGCCTGGTCTTGCAGTCTCGAGTGACTGCTCTATCCATGCTTGGCTCCTCTGGTGTTACCGCCTATTCCCTTCTGGACCCTGTGCATGTATTGAGCCATGTGCCTACTCATCTTAGCCGCTATGATGCCTGACAGGAGCTTCCATGTTGTGCAGAGGCAGGTTATTGGCCGGTAGTTATTGGCCGGTAGTTATTGGCCGGTGTTCCCTTCTGGGGATCCTTCATGATCAGGATTGTCCGTCCTTGGGTTAACCATTCTGGGTGGGTCCCATCCATCAGCAGTTGGTTCATTTGTACTGCCAGGCGTTCATGGAATGCAGTTAGTTTCTTCAGCCAGTAGGTGTGGATCATGTCAGGGCCTGGTGCTGTCCAGCTCTGTGGATCATGTCAGGGCCTGGTACTGTCCAGCTCTTCATACCTGTCTGCCGTTGTAATGGTTACTGGTTCTTGTTCTGGGAGATTGCTGTAATCTGTTCTTAGATCCACTAGCCACTGAGCATTGGTGTTGTGGGATGCCGTTTTCTCCCATATGTTCTTCCAGTACTGTTCAGTCTCAGCCCTGATCTTGTGTTATTACCCTGCCACTGAGAGTACACTTCCGTGGTGTACACTTCGGTTGGTTCGGTGGAGAACATCGTTTATTCTCCTTCTGCTACTCCCTTGTATCTCTTTAGGCGGGTGGCCAGAGCGGTGAGTCTTTGTTTGGCAGTCTCTAGAGCCTCAGGTATCGATAGCTTGTTGTATTTCTTAGGTAACCTCTTCCTTACACCTTTCTGTAGCTCTGAGAGCTGACTAACCTCTCTTCGTGTTGCCTTGATCTTGGCCTCTAAGCATCTCTAGGATCACTGTTGCTGTGGCGTACATCAGCTCATTGGTCTCGGTTATGGCTTTAGTAGGGATAGTATGTAGTACTATCAGCCTACTAGCAGCCTTTCAGAGGGTACTTTGTCACTTAGCCTTGGCAGTCTTGGTCGTTGTACTAGGGGGTCCAGCTTGGCTATGATCTTCAGTCGTAGGTCAGTCGCCCTTATGTTGAGTGGTTCTGTGCCGTAAGGGCTTGTTGTTATTGGGGCTTGGGACCCAATCTCTGAGTGAGGGGATGATGATGAAATCTCCCCGCTGACCTGTCGTCCTGGCTCCCCCTTGCCGTAGCATATTTGTTGTACCTCATCAATCTCTAGTTGTGATAGGAGCTGCCGTTTGCGGATGTTAGAACACTGAGCTAGGAGTTGTTTCTTTGTCAGTGTTGATGATGGGTTTCGAAGCATCCATATATCCCATAATCTCTGCATATAACCCCTCTCACTGGGGTTGCTTGTATAGTAGCATTGCATCAGATCCATGTTTTCTGCTCTAGTCAATGTATGTTTTGTTCCAGTAGCCCATTTCTCATCAAGTTGCCCTGGTTCCCTAGCAACTGACGCAGATCTTGTTAACCCGGGCGACGTCCAAGCCAGTATGGCTCTTGTATTTGCGGTTTCACTCATGCCTGAGGTAGGCTAGTAGCATTAAGGACCTTGCCTAAGGGTCAGTGGCCTTAACCACTCAGCTATCCAGGAGCTTTTATATATATATATATATAAATAAATAAACACCCTGAACAGACATTCATATAACATACACAATCACACGTATTGCACCAATCCTTCACTCAGAATAGTTTACTTTAACAGCACAGATATTGCAGATGGGTAAAAGTTGTTTTTGAGTCTACTTGTTTTTGGCATAATGGATCTCGACCGCCTGCCTGATGGTAACAGTTCAAACAGGGGGTGGCCTGGATGAGAGGTGTCTTTTAGAATGTTATGGATTTTTTTGACACAGTGGGAACTGTGTAGTTTTTCCAGTGTGAGGAGAGGGCAGCCAACGATCTTCTGTGCGGTGTTGATGACACTCTGGAGTGTTATCTTAGACTAGTTAAGATAAGTTTTCTTATACATTGATAAAGTAAAATAATGATTTACTTCAACTTAAAGTATGAAGTTGAAACACGTTTTTAAAAAAACAACTATGAGACAACTAGAATACTGTAGTTGTTTAAACGTTATGAACCTTAATTTGTGAGTTGAAACAAAGTAAATCTTCAAGTTGAATTTACTTGCATTTCCAGATTGAACTAACTTTGAATGTCTTACAGTGACCGGTAATCTCTCTGTATTCGTAGTATGCCAGAATTTGTAAGATCCACCATTGTAGTAAAAAAAAAGATCCACTGAAGACAATGTTTATTATTGAGAATTGTTTGTTTATTTATTGTTTAACATTTTGTGTATAGTTTGTCTTGCTTTGGCAGTGTTGTATAGTATGCAGTCATGGCTATAAAGCCACTTGAATTGAAACCGAGCGGAGATTGCATAGCTCTGTCTACATGGCTCTGGAACTACCGCAGCGATGGAGTAGCCACAGCAGCTAGGAGGACTGCAGAGCCTGTAGTAGGTAAACCTAAGAAGCATCCAAGAAGAGTTTTTGATGCTCCAGATTAAAAAAAACTCTGCGCTCTGAGGAAGCTTTACAGTCAAAAAAAGAAAGTGATCAATGTAGAGGATTATTTTCTATCTACTTTGAAGTAATGCATTTATTTAATTGATGATAATTGGACACTGTAAAAATCTGGTGAAACAACGGCAGACAATATGGGGAAGTACTGTTATAACTATCAATTGACTAGTTTACAATTGCTTTCGAATATTTATTGATATTGGCATATACAGTATATCGTAACAGTTTATCCTGAAATATAACAAACATGGATTTTTAATTATTTGTAAATGGTGAAGAATAATAATACTAATACTAATACTAATACTACTACTACTACTACTACTACTACTACTAATAATAATAATAATAATAATAATAATAATAATAATAATAATGATCTCTGCGAGTGTGTCTAAAATATTGAGCTTTTTTTATTTGAAGTCAACAGTGAGCTATAGGGAATTATTATTATATTCTTTTGAGAATATTATCTGCCTCTGGCCTCATACCATTAGTTCCTTGGCTGTAAAGCATCCTTTGACTCACTGAGTGAGTCTTCTTCTCCAGCATAGAGCATCTCTGGCGGCAGCAGAGCGCAGCCTCCGCCTGCGGCTGGAGACTGGAGAAGAGCTGAGCAGAAATACTACCGCAATCATTGCTAAGTGATTGAAAAGGATATGTGAAGTCTCCGTGACTATCTGCTATAAATGTAATGTTCTTGCAGCGGAGCAGAGGCAACGCTGCGCCATCACATTTCCAGTTGTGCAAGCAGAAAAATGTGTAGCCGTGAGCTGTTACACGAGTACACATGCGCAGGCAGGACTTCAGATTCACTATCATCAGCAAGCTACATACACACTCCCAGACTGAGGACCCACAGACTGAGGTGGCAGTACAGGAAAGTCATCATAAGTTGCTGTATGTTTAGTTTATTAAGATTAAAACAGAGCAGCGGTAAAACAAAATGCACACCAACATCCTCAGAGCCCAAGATGACTTCTTCAAATTGCTCATTTAGTGTGAAATATTTTCAGTTTAAAATGACAGAACAGTTACACACTGGCGAAATTAGACCGCCAAATGTTTGGCAGTTTTCCTTGAATGACTTCAGCAATCACTTAGTTACTTATTGTTTGTGAACCAACTAATCAATTAATTGACTAGTTGTTTCAGTTGTGCAGTTCAGAAGCATACCATGGGAAGCTTTAGTAGATTCAAAAAGAAACCTGAAACCAGTGCAAATAGTCTTGTTTGTTATACAGTAATTAAAGACTCAATGAATAATTGATGTTCCTGATGGTTAGTGGTTGCCTCAGTGGTTAGCTGAAGACACAGTTTTAGCAGCTGGATTCAAGGTTTGATTTACACTCTGCTCCCTCACATGATTGCACTCACCGTACCGCACAAGCTTTAGATAAAAGCATCCACAAAAGCAGCTATTATGTTAAAAGGTTCATAAGTGACTGCTTTAGAACGCATCAGCCTACTCTACTGCAATCTAACCTACATGCTTTTATCCACAGTAACTTACAGTAAGTGCAACGATTATTAAAAAAACATAAAAAATATTGTTAGAATATTTCCAGATAAGTCCAGAGAAAAAAACGTTCATCATGCGCCATATATTTCCTTATAAATGTTCTTATTTATCAAATATAGATTTGTGCTGTTTATTGTAGAACATACACTCTGGCACTATGCTGGATAACCAGCCTAGAACTGAGGACCCCCATGGGCCCCCAAAAGCTCCTGGTTCAGTGTCTCAGCTGATTTGGTAATTTGCTCAATAGTAAATCTGTTTGTACAATCCAAGGAGGGTTAAAATCAAGGGCATCTGGAAAGATACTCGTTTCATCTTTCAGCTGAGAGACTTCTTCAGTTCTGGTTTGCACAATAAAGTCTGATACCAACCACAGACCGTATAAAAGAAGTGGACATAGTCATTGTGACGTCACCCGTTGGTTTCTGGTCTGCTGTTTTGAAGCGTCGGTTTTGGCCATTACGGTGCCGCCATGTTGATTTTTTGCAACCAGCGGTTGACCATATTTGGAAGAGACTGTGGAGCCAACGGCATGGAGCAAGCTAGCTTGCTTAGCTAGGTGCATCTGTATGTCATGTTAACTGATGATAACTTTGTCTTGCAAACAACAGGCTTTAAGGGACTTCTGCGTTTGCATCAGTTCTCAGATCTGAAGCTTCCCGCTTGATACCAACCAAGATTTGTCGTTCAATAAACATGTGGATCTATCTTGAAAAGCGATCCTGTCTCAAAATCTAGCTTTTGAGACCATAGATAGTCTCAGGTATGAACAATAGTGAGAAAGTGGTCTGTGATGATGACGAGTCCAAGAGCAAGATATGGAGGATACCTGACTTGAGGATCTGGCAACCCAGTGTACATTTTTGGCTATGTGAAGCTCTGGCAACAGTCAACAGAGTTTGTATTAAATAATATGGACATTACAGTGGTGTCAATAGGAGCCCAACAAAGAACGTTTAATCGGGGGCCCCCTGAAAGATGAATCTGGCCATGGTTTGTAGTATCCTAGAATATAGTGTAGCCTTTAAAGTGAAATTCTCATTTAATTCCTATTTACCCACAAACTGCATGTAACGTGTTTTGCTGAATGTTCATACTGTGAATGCTCGGCATGAGCTGATGCTCTGATGATTTTTATGGCCTTCTAACGGGCTTATTTTAATTGAATTTTTTTGTCTATTCGTCAGCATTGCAAGGAAAAACTAAGAGAACACATTTCTTAAGACTGATCTGACATGGGAAGCATCTCCTCAACAACTTGCTGCAAAATGGACTAAATCACAGTGTTTCATGGTTTATTAAACTGGTTTAATTTGTGCATTAAAAGAATTTGAATTAAGTGACACATTTAGATACAGTATGTTACAGGGCTGACGCAGTAAGATTGGTTTTCTGCCTCACGAGATGCATTACTTGAGCAAGCAGACATGTTGCATAGCAACAATATGTTGCTGTCACGATCCCGAGGGCTGTTTCACAAAAGCTGAATTTAGAAATCCGGGAAAAAGCGAGACTTGACCTAGTGTGGTCAGTGCATCATGGTTTTATCCATTTCACGAAGGCCAAACCAGGCTCAGGAGGAGCCACTGTGTCAAGCCAGGAGGAAGTAATTAAGATAAATGCACATCAGAACAGCTTTCTTCAGGAGACCACATGGTTGATCACAGATTTATTGATGCTGAAATGGAAAAGATGTGTGCAGCATACTTTACAAAAATATAATAATAATAATAATAATAATAATAATAATGATAATAATAATGATAATAATAATAATAATAATAATAATAATAATAATAATAATAAGGCCATGCAATAAAAAAACACGGACACACAGCGAGAAAATGCGTCACAGACTGACTGAATTAGTAAGTTAAAACAAAAAAATCACTGCTCTTAACTGAAACTGTCATTATTTCTGTTTATACCTTAAAAGTGAGCAGTGGACGTTAATATGTCACTCAGGAAATGTGTTACAGTTTTTTACAATTGCATTTTTCAGTACTGAGTTTACTTTTTCGAAACTCTTCACACGGTGAGCACAACAGAAGTCTATGTGGACCAAACCGAGACTGACTTTTGCCTTGCTGTAATACAAAATGCATTGATTTGACACAAAAGACATTCAGGGACCACAGCCACCATTACCACCTATAAAAGGAGACATCTTTGGAATGTTTTGTCCACTTCAAAATGGAGCCTGCAAGAGACTGAGGAGAGAGGGTGGTATGGAGAGGAAGAGAAGTCTGCATGCGTGGTGGTGTAAGAAACCAGCATTGATGACCAAGAGCTGTGGTCTGTGATGACATTAGGGCTACTGTGGTAACCAGGTAATCAACCATGGGCTATCACTCAAAGATCTCAGTCTCAGAGAGCAGCGCAGCCAAATGTGGCCCGCTCAACAGTGGCATTAATTGTCAGAATCTTCCATTAAACCAACAGGTAGGATATGTATTCTGAAATGGCATAACAGCATATTACCAAAATTAAAATCTATTGCTTGTGTGTAGGCTAATTGTTGTATTTCGTCTTTGCAGTTTTTTACAACCACAAACATCCTTTTGTCCAATCTGTAGTCATATTTTCAAAACTCTAAACACAGTTAGACCCACATCGGTTTGTTCATACTATACAATTAACACAATTCATGTTGTTTACACAGAATATGCAGTCAATTAACCCATTTCTAAAAGGCTAATCTTTTCTTTATGTGCAAGCTTAACCAAAAAAAAAAAAGTTCTTCAGTCAGTGCAATTGACCAGGCACTGATAAAAACCTGGAGTTGCCCACTGCTCCCTTAAATGAATTTTGCAACATGTGTATGTGACAATAAGTATCTTCTTCTTCTTCT
>JALXJV020000007.1:39533812-39675183 GCA_024633595.2 Lepomis macrochirus
TTTTTTTTACTGTTTATTCACTAGGTGTTTGTGTTACTTGTTTAATTGTAATTTTGTGTTAGTTTGGCACGTTTTAAGGGGGTTTTGTGGGTTCGGGTGTGGCCGTCAGGCCGGCGTCTTGGGACGCCATGGTGGTTGGTGGTGGGTCTTTCTCCACGCTGACACGGAAGAACGGCATCAAGGTGGGTGCTGGTTCTCCGTGCAGCGTGGAGGCAGTTTGTTTGGCTGTGGGTGAGGTGATTGGACACGGGAACATAAGGTCGGCAGCTCGTATGAATGGAGCGGTGGTATTGTTTGTAGAGAAGGTTGAGCAAGCTCAACAGCTGGTGGAGGTAGGTGTTTCTGTGGGTGAGTTGTTTTGCAAGTTTCGCGCTAACATTACCGGCAACTAAGGTAACTTTGTCTAACGTGCCACCATTCATCAGCGATGAATTTTTGATTAAAGAATTGTCTAGGCACGGTAAGGTGGTGTCGCCGCTTAAAAAAAGTCCCGACAGGGTGTAAATCGCCATTGTTGAAACATGTTGTCTCCCATAGGAGACAACTGTTTATGATTCTAAATCGTAAAGATGAGGAGCTGAACTTACGTTTTCATGTAAGGATAGATGATTTTGACTATGTTTTATTTGCTACATCTTCAAGTATGAAATGTTTTGGTTGTGGTCAAGAGGGTCACATCATAAAAATGTGCCCAGACAGGGCCGGGCCGGCCTCGCTGGGTTCGGGCGAAGCAGCAGGCGGCTGCTGAGCAGGTAGGAGACCTGCCTGGTGAGAGTAGGGCGGCGGAAGAGCCCGCTGCCGCTGCGGAGAAACCCGCTGCCGCTACGGAAGAACCCGCGGCTGCTGCGGGAGGCCCGCCCCACCGCGGGAGGACCCTCAGCTGCTGCGGAGGAGGCCGTGGCGGCTGCGGAGGAACCCGCGGTGGTGGTGGAGGAGCCCGCTGTAGAAGAGCTGGAGAGAGGTACAGTCGTGAGTGAGAGCGCTTTGGAAATGAGTGTGTGTGTGGGTATGGATGAGAGCACGGTGGTGTGTGGTGATGGGGTGAATGGTGGTGAGGGTGGAAGTTTTGAGGGGGAGAAAGACGGTGTGCAGGGAGAGCAGGAGGAGGTGAAGGGCGATGAGGAGCATTTCGTGTGTGGAGGTCAGGGAGAGAGAGTAGAGGAGGAGGTGGGTGGACAGAATGAAAGGAGGAACAGTGTGGAGTCGGTCGTTGGAGCAGGAGTGGAGGGAGAGACAGGTGAAACAGAGGAGGGGATGGAGCTGGAGGCTTCTGCCCCCATAAAAAGGCGCAGCAAAAGGAAGAATGTGGTGGCTGCTGTGCAAGCCAGTAAACAGGCCAGCAAGCTGGTTGCAGACAGGGGGGAGGTGTCGGACAGCGGCGACAATGAGGACTGGTTCTCTGACACCAGTGAGGTGTCCGTAACCCAAAGTAACAGTAAAGAACCAAAATACCCGGTAGAGTCATATAGAACATTTTTGCAACAAACCAAAGGATTGAGGGGAGTAAAAATAGAAAGTTATTTTCCAAATTTGAGACTATTTTACTTCTCTGCAAGATATCATATCAGAAACAAAGAGGTATCAGGTTTTACAGATACAGAAGTTTTTTAGATTAAAGAAAATAATGTCAAAAGTTAGAAAACAATTTTGAGTAAAAATGATGTGCAGTAGTATTTTACTATTTTTTATAAGGTTTTTATGTTTTGGTTTTAGCTTCTTACCCAATATGGATTCTTTTAGAATTGCATCTTTGAATCTTAACGGGGCGAGGGAAGCTGAGAAACGTGCATTGATATACCAAACATTAAACCAAAAGAAAATTGACATCATTTTTTTACAAGAAACTCACAGTGATTCCTTAATAGAAACAGACTGGGGCAGAGAGTGGAGGGGGGAGGTCATTTTAAGTCATGGCACCTCCCAGAGTGCAGGGGTGGGCTTTCTGTTCTCCAGAGCTTTCACCCCAAACTCCACAGAAGTTGAGCACGTCGTTCAAGGGAGGTGTCTTTTAGTCAAAACAAAATTTGATCATTTTTGCCTGGTTTTTATCAATATTTATGCTCCCATCACCAATGCAGAGAAAAAGCGTTTTTTTGAAAAAATTGGGGAAAGGCTGGGTGATTGTGGGTCGGAAGATTATGTTTTTATAGGTGGGGATTTTAATTGTACAGAAAACGAGTTTTAGATCGTAATCATGCAGAGCCGCGATCCAGCGGCCCAGCATGCTCTCGCGGCAGCTGGTCTCGTCTCACGGCCTGGTGGACGTATGGAGGAGGATGCATGCAGGCTCCAGGCAGTACACATGGTCCCACATTAAAGAAAACCGAATCTCTTTAGCTCGACTTGATCGTTTTTATTGTTTTAAACACCATTTTAACGTGTTTAAAACATGCCAGATTTTACCGGTGGCTTTTACTGATCACTCTTTGCTTTTAGGTAGTGTTTTTATAAGAAACATTTTACCTAGAAGCTTTACTGGCATTTTAACTCGGCTTTAACTTATGATCTGGGTTTTAAAGAGATTTTAGGTTATTTTTGGACGGGTTTTAGACAGAGAAAGTCTGACTTTACCAGCCTGAGACAGTGGTGGGACCATGGTAAAGTGCAAATAAAACTGCTGAGTCAGCAGCATACTCTCAATGTCACCCGTGACATCACCGGATCTATTAGAGATCTGGAGATGAACATCGTGGAGTTAGAACGACTTAGTGAATCCACAGGAAATCGAGAGCACTTTGAAGCTCTCAAATCTAAAAGGCTAGTTTTAGCAAACCTGCTGGAGAATAAAGTCCAAGGCGCATTGGTCAGGTCCCGGATCCAGAACATCACGGAGATGGATGCTCCCTCTAGCTTCTTTTCAGCTTGGAGAGGAAGCACGGGCAGAGGAAGCAGATCCACTCTTTGCTGTCGGACACGGGCAGCAACTGAGTGAACCAGGGCAGATCAGGAGGAGGGCTGTGGAGTTTTACCGTTCTCTGTTCCACAGTGAGTATAAAGAGAATGAGGAACTGCTGAAAGAGTTCTGTGACGAACTGCCTCAGGTCTCTGAGGGAGACCAATACTGAGCTGGAGCCCTCTGGGGCTCCAAGAGCTCCACACAGCCCTCCTCAGCATGCAGGGCCAGAAGTCCCCAGGCATTGACGGGCTCACTGTGGAGTTCTACAAGGCCTACTGGGATCTTCTGGCCCAAGACTTGCTGGACGTCTACAACAGAGCCTGCTTACTGGTTCACTCCCCTTGTCTTGCCGCAGGGCAGTGATCACCTTGCTGCCCAAAAGGGGAACCTGCAGGACATCAAGAACTGGCGCCCGTGTCCCTCCCTCTGCACCGACTACAAGATCCTCTCCAAGGCCCTGGCCACTAGGCTGGGAAGGGCTATGGAGCAGGTCATCCACCGGATCAGACCTATTGTGTCCCCAGCAGGTCCATGGTAGATAACATCTACCTAATTCGGGACATTTTGGAGGTCTCCGGTTCATTGGGTTTGCAAACGGGCTTGATTTCACTAGATCAAGAAAAGGCATTCGACCGCGTCGAACACGGCTTCCTCTGGGAGACCATGAGGAGGTTTGGGTTCGGCGAGGGTCTTATCGCCAAGATCCAGGTTCTGTACAGTGAGATTGAGAGTGTGCTGAAGATCAACGGCAGCCTGTGTGCTCCTTTTAGAGTGTGTAGAGGCGTTCGACAGGGCTGCGCTGCCTCGGGATGCTCTCACGCACTCTCTAGAACCCCTCCTCCAGAAAATGCTGCCGACTGTTCATGGTCTGGTTTTACCCGGTTTTAAGAACAATATGGTTTTATCTGCCTATGCTGATGATGTCGTTGTTTTTTGTAAAGATCAGCGGGATGTTACTATTTTAACCGAGATCACGAAAAAGTTTTCAACTCTGTCTGCTGCGAGGGTGAACTGGGAAAGAGCGAAGCCCTGGCAGTCGGAGAGTGGTCCGAAGGGCTCCCAGTGCTCCCTCAGGGTCTTTTATGGAAAAAAGGATGGTTTTAAGTATCTCGGTGTGTTTTAGGCAATAAACATGTTGTGAAAAGAACTGGGAAGATATTGAAGAAAAAATTAAAAACAAGTTATCAAAGTGGAAATGGTTACACTCACAAATGTCCTATCGAGGTAGAGTGCTGGTTTTAAATAATCTAGTTGCTTCACAGCTGTGGCACAAACTTGCCGTGTTAGACCCACCATCTGGGCTACTTGTAAAAATCCAATCGGAGATGGTTAACTTCTTTTGGAACGGTCTACACTGGGTGCCACAGTCTGTTTTGTTTTTACCAAGAGAGGAGGGGGGCCAGGGCCTCGTCCACCTGGCCAGTAGAACGGCTACTTTTAGATTACAGTTCATCCAGAAGTACCTGACAGGTTCCCCTGTATGGAGGGATGTGGCCAGTTGCATTCTCAGACGTGTTAATTCTCTGGGGCTGGATGCTGCTCTGTTTTTAACTGATTTTAGTTTTTTAAAGTTAAAGGGGTTGCCTCAATTCTATCAGGGTGTTTTTAAATCCTGTGGCCTTTTTAAACTATGTCGTTCGCAGGCGCAGAACTCTCTGCATTGGCTTTTAAACGAGCCTTTAGTCTGTGGGTCCAGACTGGATGTATGTCGTGGCACAATACCTGGACTGTCGGAGGCGCTGTGCAAGTCTAAGACGACAACACTGAATCACCTGGTGGAGACGGCTGGACCGGACTTTGCCAACGCCCAGGCCGTTGCTCCTCTGCTTGGAGTCCGATCTGATAGACTGGTGCAGCTTCTTGAGTCTGGTGAAAGAAAGACTGACAGCTGGGAGAGGCGTCTCCTGCAGCTGCTCAAAGAGAGAGAAGCTTCACCAGACCCGACAGACCCGATCCCTGAGTTGACCTTGAATACCGGCTTCACAAAAGATAGCGGTCCTCTCCTAGCCACAGAAAGCTCACAGATGAGCCTTCAGAGTACAGGCCCAAAAGTACTCTATAAAAACTGCGTTAAAGTCCTGAATGAAAGAACTCTGCGAAATCGAGCCATGAGTGTGTGGGCGGACCGACTGGAAGGACAACCCCCTCAGTGGAGGACTCTTTATAAACCTCCTATAAGAAAACGAACTGGTGATCTCCAATGGAGAATTTTACATGGTGCCATCGCTACGAACTCGTATTTGTCAATTATTAGTCCAGGGGTTTTAAACGAGTGTCCTTTCTGTGGTCTGTCTGAGAGTGTTTTTCACGTTTTTATTGATTGTAGGAGACTGACGACATTTTTTAGTATATTGATGAGTGTTTTAGCCACTTTGGCATTGTTTTTACCAGTTCTATTTTTATTAATGGACTGCGTTTTAACAAAGCCAATAAGTCAAAAGGTCAAATTTTAAATTATTTAATTGCTGAAGCAAAAATGGCTATTTATTTATCTCGTAGAGACAGACTCCAGGCTGGACCTCAACTTGATGCCGTGGCTCTGTGGAAGGTTAATATAAAGGCCAGATTGAGACTAGAGTTTTGTTTCCACAGAGCCACTGGGAATATGCAAAATTTTATACAGTTATGGGGTTTTAATGGGATATTGTGCAATATATCAACTCAAGGAAAATTAGAACTTAACCAGCACCTTATTTAATTATTTTTCAAAACTTGTCCTGATGTGATACCTTGTGTTTTTAATTGTATTTTGTGCATTTATTGAATTGTAAATAAATGTATTGTTAAAAATCAAAAATCTTCTTCTTCTTCTTCTTCTTCTTCTTCTTCTTCTTCTTCTTCTTCTTCTTCTTCTTCTTCTTCAATACCAAAACTATGGAAGTTTCTTGTGTTATTTACAAATGCTAGCACACAACATGTCAGAAATGAAGACATTATTTTCAAACCTTAAATAATGTATAATGCTTCTGCTTCTGCTACAATAGAAGCTATACTGAAACAGCTGATAAACATTTCTGAATGACCATTTCAGTGAAACATTCAGAAATAGCTGATTTTTTGTAATTTGGTTAAAATAGATCAACCACAGCTAATTCCAATCTCAACCAGAGACATAGCCAGGTGTTGAAGTTCTTTCAATTACATACAAAATGCAGTAAAAGGTTTTTTTCTGGAGTTGAGAGATGACATTTCATGTGATGTGAGACAAAAGGACAGGCATTTTTGTTTCTTTCCCTTCTGTGCAGTTGCTTTTTGTTTCAATGTAATTGTGCATTTACATTTATCCATTTGACACTTTTATCCAAAGCGACTTACATTTGAGAAAAAACATACAAGCATCAATAGAGTATGAGCTATTAGCACGCCCAGCATCAATAAGGTAAATACCTAGGGAAAGAAGTAAACGTTAATGAATAATGCAAGAGAATTGTAAGACGATAGAAGAACAGCACAGGTGCAAAGGTTAGGGGTCAGAGGTTTTATGAGAGCAAGTATTCTCAGAACAGATGAATTTTCATGAGCTTCTTGAAGTTAGAGAGGGAGGGCCCTGCCCTGGTGGCGTGTGGTAGTTTGTTTCACCACCGTGGTGTTAAAGATGGGAGAGAGATTGCTAAGTGTAGGGATGGCAGAGCCAGACGGTGTTCGCTGGAGGAGCACAGTGGCTGAGAAGGAACATAAACATATTTGACAGTATTTTAACACATGTTGATCCCTGGCTGCAATTTCATGTTGCTAATAAAGCTTTTACTTCTGTAATTCTGTCACTTACATCTTTTTCCTACTCTACATTCTTTTTAAAGTAAAGATGACTAAAAGGAAACTGAATTACGAAAAACAACAGATTTCACATTGTCTATTGTATGCAGGTATCTGAAGAAAACGTGTTAGTGTTTTGGCAGAATGATTTGATTTTGAGTCAGGTTTGCTTGTGTTTTGATAGAGTTTGTGTATGTAGAGAATGTTGAAAATTGAAATGTAGAGTTGGTCAGTAAAATGTGGTTTTGAGCAGAAAATGTACTACTTGGTTAATTGTGTGAGGTAAGTGTGTTGCTGTGTTAAGAGTTTCGATAAATTATCTTAGGTTTAGTTACAGTTTTTTTCAATTGCTAACCTATATTCGTCAAGTCACACTGTCAAAACACACAGTCAGCGAAACAGAAGTGTAAGTGGGCCAAACTGTGAATCATTGTTCATTGCTTTCACACAAAATGCATTCAATGACCACTTTCTCCAAAAAACATGAACTCTCTTCCCATTATTACTTCACCACCTGCAAAACGCTAGATATCTTCAGCACATTTTTCAAACACTAACACACTGTGTCCAAAACTGTTAAAAACACATTCAAAACAGAATGATTTCAAATTTGCTGTATTTTTGCTGTAGCTTGACAGATTTATAGAATATCTTTGCTGAACATTTACATCCACTTTATGTTTTAGAGAAATATGAGTAATGTTTAGAATGTGGTTTTACTGTAAAACTGCAAGCCGAGAGTAAAGCAAGAAATGTGCTTATATTTTAGCAGAATTGGTTCCAGGGGTGGTGCGTCCATTACAGGCTGTGGTCACTGGGTCTCAGGTACCAGTGTTACTGTGTACACAACTTAGAAAAACTGTACTGCAGCACATGAACTTTGACCTTTTTATTTTGTAAATTTGTATTTGTAAACTATGGCTAAGGTTTGGATGAAAATGATTGAAAGTACAAAAGGCTTTTTCTGTATGGTATAAATCAATTTCAGCAGTACAGAGTTATACATTGCAAGGGTTTGGATTGGGACAGGATTCATAGTTACACCTTTACTGTATGCACTGTAAGTTGTTGAGAGAGCATGTCATTGTGATGCAGAAAATATAAAAACAAGACTATTTTACAGCACTGCATAGCATAACGGAAACAATTACAAAATTAGAAATGGAAACATGGAAACACCCCCACAGGTTGACGTTCCTGTCTATTGGGCTACAGATTCTTATTCACATCACAACAGATATCAATTTACTGTAGGACACATTTACAAAAACAGTCTAATGGACATGTAGAAAACATGATTTGCACATTATATTGCATGGTGTGACTTACAAAATGAACTTATGATTATGTTTTGGGGGGTAAGAGTATTCAACAGACAACCAGTAAAATACATTGTGATCAACATGACATACAGTAAGCAATTGATAATGTATAAATGATAAAGGAAATAGGAGACAATTGTACATAATCATTTGCATAAATGTGTCTGTGCAATTTGCACAAGTGACTAGATGATGTGGAAGTTGAACAAGTAGAATTTAAATTCTACTATAATGAAATACTGATTTATATAAAAAATCAGATAAAAGTTCATGAAATTTACGTAATGCTTCCTGTTGTTAGTGTTTTGTAGGTCAGTGTGTAATGACAATAGATGCTTTCTGAGTGAGTGTTGTTGCCAGTGTTTTGGCTGAACGGGTTCATTTTGAGGCTTATATGAAGTGTTTTGGGGTTTGAGTGACTTTTAATCCAATTCAATTTTATCAAATCACAACAACAGTTATCTCACAGCGCTTTTCATAAAGAGCAGGTCTAGACCATATTCTGAAGTTATTTACAGAAACCCAACACTTCCCACCAAGAGCAAGCACTAGGCGACACGGGCAAGGAAAAACTTCCTTTTAAGAGGCAGAAACCTCGAGCAGAACCATGGCTCAGGGTGGGCGGCCATCTGCCTCGACCGGTTGGGGGTGAGGGGAGAGAGAGAGAGAGACAGGGCAAGAGAGAGAGAGCAGAGGGAGGCAGCCTACACAGTATACACATAGAGGTACAGACAGTAAAGGTAATAGTGCTATAGACTGAATGAAAAATGGTACAGATATTTATAGTAATGTTAATGATAATAATAACAGTAATAATAGCAATAGGACTAGTAATAGCAGTTGTAACTGTAGCAGAGGGCGTCGAGCAGCAGGGACAGCAGGAGCTCCAACCACAGATCAGACTCCACAGCTCAGAGCCAGCAACACCCGAGGCAGGAGGGAAGCACATGACCACGGGAAAGGGACGAAGTCGAGTTAGTAACATGCATTAATGGCATGAGGTTGCACTCAGAGGGAGAGAGAGAAGAGTAGAGAGGAGCTCAGTGCATCATGGGAAATCCCCCAGCAGTCTAGGCCTATAGCAGCATAATTAAGGGATGGTTCAGGACTCACCTGAGCCAGCCCTAACTATAAGCTTTATCAAAAAGGAAAGTCTTAAGCCTACTCTTAAATGTAGAGACGGTGTCTGCCTCCTGAACCCAAACTGGAACCTGGTTCCACAGGAGAGGAGCCTGATAGCTGAACGCTCTGGCTCCCATTCTACTTTTGGAGACTCTAGGAACCACAAGTAACCCTGCATTCTGGGAACACAGTGCTCTGGTGGGGTAGTAAGGTACTATGAGCTCTTTAAGATAAGATGGTGCCTGACCATTAAGAGCTTTGTATGTGAGAAGAAGGATTTTAAAATCAATTCTGGATTTTACAGGAAGCCAATGCAGAGAAGCTAAGACAGGAGAGATATGATCTCTTTTACTGGTTCCTGTCAGAACACGTGCTGCAGCATTCTGGATCAGCTGAAGAGTCTTAATGGACTTTTGGAGGATTAAATCTTTGGCCAAGATGCATGTTGGTAATGCTGACTGTGTGAAGAGTTTTGAAAAAGTGGCTTCAGTTTTGATAAAATGCAAACATGGTAGGTGTTTTCTTGCTTCATCCACAAACATTTTAATGTCAATCAACATAGTTAAGTGATAAACCCATGAAAAAACCTAAACCAATAACACCTGTGTTATGTTGAAATATGTGTGAGGGTTGTTGCAACACATCAAATGCTCTTTTTGTGATATATATATATTAACTGACTGTCAATGTCATTACACAAAAGACAGTTATATATTTCAAAAAGGACTTTTAAGCCCTTGCACGATTATCACTGAGTGCTCACATTCTGGTAATTACAGTCTGTGAGTGCTCATTGCTCATGAAATTGGCTTTTTATTTTGGTGTAAATAGGTTGCGCGTTTTAGTTTTAATAAGTCCACCTGGTATGAGCTATATAATTATGCATTTGTAATCAATGATGCGTTTTCTCAATCTCTTTCTCCTGCAGGCATTGCATCAGACAAAATACGAGGTAGGCCTAATACTTGGCAATAACTATGTGGCTAACATTTGATGTTGATTGTGGTTAGTAATACTACAGAAGAAACTTAATGGTGTGTAATAAAGTCACATAACTTCAAAGGAGATCATAAGAACATCAACAGATCCAAGAGAGTCTGTGTCACCCTATTCCATACCCAAACCTTACGAACTATATTCTAGAAACGTGCCATCTTTACAGGGCAGGTTACTGTGGCTTAAGAATGTAGTAAACCTTTAACTCAAATGTTAATTTTTTTACATTAAAATCTCTGATAAACCCTTTTTGTTTTAGCAGGGAAGCCAAGCACAAAGAGAAAAGCGGAGACTCTCAAAGATGACTCCACTGACAAGTTGGACTCAAAGCCTGACCTGTTCACATGTCCGCACTGCACAGCTGTGCTCAGTGCACCTAAAAACTTAAAAAGACATATCAGAGAAGTCCATAACTTTGACACTACACCCATGACATGTGTAGATGTAATAAATGACATTTATGTTACTCCTAAATGTGACCATAGTCCATTTCTCCCAATTCATGTCAAGTCAACCAATCCGCCCAAAATTGACTGTGAGGTAGACAAGTGCCGCAAATACAGATTGTAAAGGCCAACAGAGTAGTTAAGCACTATTTTGATTATTAAGGTATCGGGCTTTTATTTTGATAACCAAAGAAACCGGAAGTATAGTGACGTAAATGAACCGCGGAAACGGCGGAAAGGACGAAAGGAAAGTCTGAAAAGGTTCACGGTTAAAAACAGTAGAAGGCCACGGAAAAACAGTTAAAACTACAAGGTTTAGCTTCGGTCAATTGGGGAACAAGGTTTGTAGAGTTAATGAGAAATATATTTGAGCTAGCCTACCTGAAATGTTTATCGTAAAATGTATAATTTGGTAATGCTATTGTATTGAAAGTAATGTAATGAGCTGTGTAACGTTCGAAATGTGATGGTAATGCATGGTTTATTTGTGTTTTACACAGCTCTTACGTTGGTTGACGACAAGGAAAGCAATAAAAGTAATCTAACCATCAGTTCTGGCCTTCTCAAAATTGACTGGATGCTACACAGATTGCTTGGTCATCAGGAAATCCTGGAAAAGAATGTGTTCACCTAGAAAGAACCACAAATGCCAAACCATATGCCAAGCCAGCAATCCTCACATCTACCTCACTACAGGACATGCAGAGCAAAGGGCTGACGTCATCTGAGTGGGGTGTCAAATGTGAAGAGCTGAATGATGCTGCAATCAAATGTGGAGTGGATAGTGTGTTTCCTGTTTTTGGAGCGGAGGGAAACTCCCAGAGGTGGCATTTTTTTCAGTATTCACTAATGATACAGACAATTGGTGTCAGTTTGGGAGGACAAGTGTGACATTTGATGCAGTGGCAGGACAGTGGAACTGTCAGTGTCGCGGAACATACCATTACCATCGTATGATGGGAATGTGGTGGATTTTCCAGGAGTACATTGCTGGCAACCTCAGATATCCATGTCCTGGACATAGATGACTTGGAAAGTCACATAGCTGAAAGCAGCATCCCTTGTGAGCTCCACAATGTCAACAATCAAAGAATTTGTACAATGACGGAATATCTTGTAAGGAAAAAGCGCATCCCATGCCTGCAAGAGTTACCTGTGGAGATCAGGACTCAGGAGAAAAGGGACAACTGATTGTGTCTGGCTGGCAGATTTGGCATTTTTGGTTGACACAACAAAGCATTTGAATGAGCTAAACACCAGCATACAAGGGCAAGATGCAGTGGTCAGCCAGCTGTATGCACACATCACGGCCTTCAGAAGCAAGCCACAACCAGTTGTCACAGGCAGAGCCCAGCACCTCACGTTTCCCTGCGCTGAGTGAGGTCATGGACAGTTTTCCACAGGACAATATTGGTGCACAAACAAGGAGGTTTTGAGCAGCCATTGCATCTCTGCAGGGTTCAGTGGGCGCTTTCAGGATTTTGCTACTCTCGAAAAGGACATGGTGCTATTCTCCTCTCCTTACTCCATGGACCCCGATGATGCCCCTCATCAACTGCAGATGGAGCTAACTGAGCTGCAGTGCGACGATGAGTTAAGCGGCCGACACCAGCACCTCTCTCTTGTGAACTTTTACCGGCAGCTGGATAAAGGCAGGTTCCCAGAAAGGCGAACATTTGCAAAGAAAATGCTGATTTTGTTTGAGCAGACATTCTCTGTTATAAACTTGAACAAGAACCGTTTGAGATCCAGACTAACAGATCCCCACCTACGTGACATTTTACGCATCGCAACCACTGCTCTCAAGCCAGACTTAGCCTGTGTGCTGCAATCCAGATCTCAGTATCACCCCTCACATTAGGGTCAGTAAGTTGTCTGTCTCTTGCTCACCTGAACGTCATAAAACTGCAGTTTCTCAATGAGTAAAAGTCGCCTATATTTCTGAGGTTTGCAGAATATTTAGGAATTCCTAACTGCTTGTTTCTTATGTTGTCTGACTCTTATGTAATGTGAAAGAAAGGCTTAATTGTTTTGTAGAGACCTGGGGCCTCTAATAATGTGCATTTATAAACATTGCGTACTTATAAAAGTATTAGTATTTATAAAAAGCAAACTTGATGGGAAAATGCGCGGTCCTTCACGCAAACTCTGACCCAGGCGTACGCACATAAACAGGTGAAATGAGAAATGGCGACACCGTCGGCAGATGGAAGAAACGTGAAACTGTGTGTAACTGTAGACCGTTATGTAAAAGAAATGCCAATACTGGCTCTCATAAATAACATGAAGACTTCACAAAGCACGTCGTACAATTAACAGCCTACAGGAACACCTGTTTGATCGATCTGCAGTGTAAAACAAACAGAAATGCAAATTAACACATTTTCAAAAAAAAAAAGTGAAATATGTTCTGCAATAATATTGGCATGTTATACAATTCATCCTCATAACACAGCTGTAGCTTGTCAGATGCAATCAAATGGACGGTAATAAAATGCCATGAGGCCATCACAATGCATAATGACACACAATGGCTGATCTTGCGCGCTTAGAAGATCTGGCAAATGGAAGGATTCGGAGTGAACGCATCTTCAGACAGCAAGAAGACTTGCTGGCAAACGAGGACGAGTGGCTTATGAGCCGGTTCCAACTTCCTCGAGCCATCCTGTTGTGCCTCTGTGGTCTTTTGGGCCCAGCGTTACAGAGGAGCACTCGGAGGAACCACATTGTGCCAGTCCCACTTCAAGTCCTGACAACACTAGGATTCCTGGCGACTTGCACTTTTCAGAGGTAATTGGCTGACAGGTCAGGTATATCTCAGCTGACCCTTAGCTGGGTAATGCCAGACGTGTTAAAAGGCATAATAGCTTTGTCCAGTGATTGCATAAAGTTTCCATAAACGGCAGGTGAACAGGCAAACAAGAAAGCTCAATTTGCAGCCATGTACGGTTTCCCAAATGTAATTCGGGCACCGAATGTTAATGAAAATGCTTTCATTAATCAATGTCCAAATTATTTGTGATGCAGACATGTTGCTCACTAATGTGGTAGCTCGGTGGCTTGGGTCAACCCATGATTCATTTTAAGACACAGCAGTGTTGGGCGCAGACTCAAGGCTGGTGCTGTGCGTGATGGCTGACTTCTAGGTACATTTGATTAAGAGACATTTCACATTTTACTGTACTTCAATGTCTTAACCCTTTTACTATCCTTGCAGGGGACAGTGTAGTGGACCCCTCAAGCAGTGGCTGCTTACACCTTTCCTCAACCCACATAGTGCAGAGGAAAGGCACTACAACGTGTGCCACAGCCGAGCTTGCGCTATAGTGGAGCGCACCATCGGCCTGTTTAAGGGCAGATGGCGCTGCCTCGACTGCACTGGAGGGAGGTTATTGTATACTCCTGAAAAGGTGTGCCAAATCGTGCTGGCATGTGCTGTGCTACACAATGTGCCACAGCTTCAAAACGTGCCTCTACCCCCTGACGCCGATGGCTGTGTTGGCCCCGACCCTGACCCCCATCCCCAGGCATTTGAGCCAAATGCTGCTGCTGTGCCAGCGTTTGGCAGTGATGCGTCGCTTGTTTAAAACAACAAAAGGTGTAAAGGTGTGGAACCATTATATTATTTATTCAAGAATTCCCTCATTGTGCAGTTTGTTTCAGTTAGGACAGTCTTGATTTCCCCCAACTCCTTGGCCACCTCTCTGATTGAGTTAATGACTTCCCTCTGCATTTCGAGGGCCGCATCGCTGAGGAAACGGCCGCTGCTGGAGGGTTGAGAGCCGCGTGCCGTGGAGACGCTGGGCCCAGAAGGCTGCTTAACTGCAGCATCGGAACCACTGGCCTCGCTGGAACACCCAACGACTGAAATAAGGACTGTTATATATGAATAAACTGTAATTGTGTAGCATACATACATGTGACTTGACTGCATTCATTTTACTTATTTCACCTGTGTCATCCGGTGCATCTGGCGTGTCAGTGTCCCCCTCCGCCTCAGTCACCACTCCACGTAATAGGGCTTCCCCAATAATTGCCGCCAGTCTCTCATCAAGAGGGGTCAGCTCTGGTGTCCCCTTTCCCCAACCCGTGGCAGACACACTCTGGCGCTGGAGCACTAGATGCTTTTTTGCATTGACTTTGATGTCCAACCATTTCTTTTTTATTTCAGCCACAGTCCGAGGTTGTGAGGCTGCAGCATTGACGGCGTTTTGCCACTCAAGTGCCTTTTTGGCATTAGTAAAGCCCACACTGTGCCCTCCAAACAACATTTTACTCCTCTTTTCCATCTCGCCAACGATAACTTCTACTTCACATTGAGTGAAGTTACGCTTCTTCGTTTTCCTCTCTGTGTTTGCCATGATTTCGATATCGATGAATATTAACTGGTGGGCGTTTCACGGACTATTTATGGGCAACTACGGGCGTGACATGATGCCGCAAAAGCTGTGCTGCCTTTAGAATTGATTGTGATTTATTAAGGGAAAACTGTGTAGGATGTGATGAATATTTCTGTGCATATGCACGTCCTATGTTTCATCCGTACGCCACTTCTGACGCAAATCCTACGCAAGCTATTATAAATGAGGCCCCTGTTCACAGATAATTGGTGTCAAGTTGGCAACAAAAGTTGCCTGTGTTTTCATAGTCATCTGATATTCATAAAATGCAGTTTTTGAGTGACTATACTTACTAACCTTTTTATTTCTCAGCTTTGTGGAATCTTTTGTGGAATTCCTAACTGCAGTTGTTAATTGTGTTATGTGATATGAAAGAAAGGCAGCCTTGTTTTTCAGAGAACTGTCACACATTAGTGGCTTATATTAGGCTGCCATTGTTTTGTCATTTAAACAAAACAATTATTATTGCACTCCTCATAAAATTGTTATGGGCTAATGCAGTGAATTGGGTATTGTAGTCTAAATAAAATTGGTAGACTATAATGCAGTGCATTGTATGTGACTTTTTTAATTGGTTTTGTATTAACATAGTCCTAATACAGATTGAAGAAATTTTTGTAAACATATGTTTTCATCATCAGGTGTTTGATTACAGAACTAGACAACTACTGGTCGCATGCTGGACACTATACCATTCTTTAATGACAATCGGTACCACCACCAAATAGTGCTATGAGCTTTCCACCACTACATGGCATTAACTAATTTTCAGTTTGACTTCTTCTGCTACCAGTGTGGACACCATCCAGCTGTGGTAGTAGCAGATGCTAACTGGAAACTGGCCTTTGATGTCCTGCATAAGAATTGTTTTGATGTCTGTAATTCGTACATTATGACATTAAATCAATGAGGAAGATTTTTGTAGCTGATTGTGTTGTCAAACTCCATTTGCAGTTGAGACGTTTAAAAGGCCTGACCCAGATACTATTTCTGACAAAGACTTTGAAGTGGATATTGTAAAGGCCTGGGTAGATTTGGATCGTTAATTAATAGCAGAAGACCTCATACAGGCATTTCCAGGCTCTTGAAACATTGGGGGCTTAGCTCAGCTCAGAAATCTTTCATGTTTTCACCTGTTTTCACCCCCCAACACCCCGATGCCGTTTACCCAAAGTACGACTGTAAAGCAACAGTAAATGACACAGTAACTCTAACAACTGTCTCATTTTCTGATAATAATTAACACTGATAATATTAACTAGGCGGAGTCTGGGGGTCCTTCCCCTGAAAAATTAAACACAATTTAAAATTAAACACCTAATTTCCTGCATTCTGGAGACATTTTCTGCACCAATTTACGGTGGAAAAGTCTTTATTTTTATAGGGGGAAGGACAAAATGTAGGGGGCGGGTGACAATCCAGAGTATAAAAATATAATAGAATGTAATGCAGTAACCAGTAGCCTAGTCTTTTTTTACCTTAAGATACTTTTAATATAGAGATTTCTTCTTTATTTACATTGCATCACAGGCTTATTGTGCAAATACACCTTTCTCATAGCGTTTTTATTTGTTCATTAACATTTCTTGGTGCAAGATATTATTCAGAACATTTTTAACAAATGCTTTTAAAAAGTAGTGGCTACATGTCCCCAGCGTCCCCAGTGTAAATGACACCCCTCCCTGCTCCCTCCCTACAGGTTGAGCTACTCCATGCTTACCACTTCACCTCTACTCTCCTCCTGATCTCTCTCTGTCCCTCAGCACTGTCAATTTCACTCAGTTTCACTGTCTCAGGCCTCCTCCTCTGCCTGGCAGTGGCCCGGGCTCTCCTTTAATCCTTCAAGGTCCTGTGCCTGCATTATGCAGGGTAGGCTATGCAGCTGATGTTGATATTGGTTATTTCCGTGCATTTGGCAATTTTTTTTGGCCCGCAACACTAGAAACAGCTCGAGCAGAGGGGGAGGGAGTGGGAGCTAGAAAGAGATGTGATTGGGCCAGCCCAATGTCAGTATAGGCATATGCTTTATGTCTGGGACTTTAGCCTAGGCCTACTCGATGAGACGAGCGCACTGCTCTTCATCAGAGGAAGAAAACCGAAACTGAAAACACTTGGGATCAAACAGAAATATCATCACGATTCCACACAAATTTTCACTTCAGCACCTCTAATAAAGGGCAGCTCACAGCCGCTACAGAGGGAATGAAGCATCCTGGAGACAGTAAAACAGTAGTGTCTCTGAGCGAGGGGGGACAGAGACAGCAGGACACACAGCGACAGTGGTCTGTGTTGCTGTCAGGTGTCATGATATTCTCTCACTACTGTGCGGCGACTGTGCAATGTGCACTCTCTCTCTCTCTCTAAATACAGGCAGTCTGAGTAACGGTGGGGGGGGGGTCACTTTATGTGAACTTCAAACAAAATCTGTCAATATTATTGCGAGTAGCCCTGAAGACCTGAGAGACAAGCTGTGTCATGGAGATTATTGTGTATTAACATAAAATGTTTTTTTTCTGTTGTTGATTTACATTCGGGGCTACAGTCAAAACATCCGGGGGCTAAAGCCCAGGAAAAATGACCTGGCGACGCCTTTGCCTCGTATCAGGTTTGTAAAACATAGTGACAGGGCTATATATTACCAAATATTTAGAAAATTGTAAAAAATTCAACCACAATGGTATAAACCTTACACTCAGAGGAAAGCATATGCAACACTAACAACATCCTTGACCAAATGTTACTTGGTTTACTAAAAGGAACGTCTGTGGCAAACCCATACTCCACAACTCCTGGCCACTCCACTTTGGCACCATGGATGGAGAGAGCACTAGGGTTGGATATATCCTCCCAAAAATTGAGGTGAAAAAGGCACTCAAAAGAAAACCAGCTGAAAATGAAGTGCAACATGTTGCGGTCAGTACAGAGGCTCTGACCTTCAACCAGTGCAGGACTCTGCGGCTGCATCATGCTACCCAAATGATCAAAAATGTCAATGCTGAGGTAGGAGTTATTGATGTTTTATTATGTGAAAATATACAGTATACTGTTAAAAAGACTGGTGCTCTGGTTAGAGCAAATTTTTTGTTACACAGGACTTCCCACTTACTGCAGAGGATAGATTAAAAATGGAAGAAAAAGAAAGTAAATTAGAGGAATCTGAAGACAAACAGAAAACAGACTCCAGCAGCCATTGCCAGGCTTGGAAAATTAAGTCGTGTTTGTTCCAGCGAGCAACTGGGACAACCAAGTATGTACAACACAAAAGACAACTGAAAACTTCACACACAACATAGTTGACAAGGTCTGTTATATTAAAGCCACTACTGATTATATGGAAATAAGATACTGTGGAATATTGGGAAAGTTCTCAAAATCCTGTTTTCTACCAGTGTTTTCCATAACCACATAAAGCAATACCAATGGTTACAATGTTCACCTTGCAAAAACTGGCTGCATTTCGAGTGTGCTGGTGTGGAGAGAGACTGGACGTCAAAGGATTTCCTTTGTGGATGCTACAACATCCCAGATATGTAAGAATAACATCATACACGTCAGACCAACGGCTGCCATTGAAACCAAATTGATAACTTTTATAGTTGTTTTTGAATTATATTGAATTCCTTCTTTTACATTTAAGATAAAAGACAAATATTACAAATGTATGAAATTAAGAAGTAAACATAAAAAAAATTATGGTATTATTAATAATTACAAAGATACAGTAAGAAAAAAAATCTTAGCCTTTACCCACATATCAGTAGACAGCTTGCTAGTTTCATGTCCAGTGTAACATTTTATCTATTTGCCAATCGGAGGTCAATGTTTCAAAATGAAAAGATGTAAAAACACTGAGCTAATTTCTGCAATGTTTTTGTCTTAAACAGAGACGACATCCTGGAGACTGTTAAAGCAGAAGACATTCTGACAGATGAAGAGATTATAGTAAGAACAAACATTGCTCTCAAGTGATATGTCCAAGGTTTTTACTACGATGTGACATTCACAACTTTAAACTTAATCAACATCGAAAAATTCTTGTGTGAAAAAATGTCACTTTATTCAATGACATGAAGGTATGTAGACTCCTGGTCTTAAATCACAAACACAATAGTATGTGACTAAATAATATATCGTTACGAATGTTTAGACATATAGTCCATATCCTTATGCACATGTTTAGCATTTTAACCAAATGTATTTGAAAGGCCAATTTTAGATTTTAGCCTATAATAAACTTATAGAAGGACATCATGGCAAAAAGAGCTATAGTATAGTCCTGTCATTTTTTTTGGAGGAAAACTTTTTAGACAGATGGATGCTGGTGGACACTTATCAAATGCATTACAGTACTTTTAGGCATAGAAGGGGATAGGGAGTAATGAATCATGAAAATGTTGCTGACTGTGCACAATTTGACGATTATTTTTGTTAACACTTAATATCCTGTCAAAGTGCTACTTTCCATGCTACTTACTTATTACCACAGACAGACAAGATTATCCAGAGACTGGAAAAAATCGTGACAGTACCTTGCTGTTCAGAAGCAGCTATTCATAACAGAGGTCATTTTGCCAGAGTTAAGCTAATGAGGACATGTAATGTTAACAGTTAATAGAATTACATTGACAGGAAAACACATTACTGAGTAAGTAAAATTGAAACTGTAGTAAAATTGAGACTGTCAACTTCAGTTTACAAGACAAAATATTTTAATGGAATTGAAGCTGATAGTTTCTCACATGCTTAGGCTATCATTAAAAATAATTTATTTCTTATAGGTGCTGATTCAGTGGTTGCAAAGCAACAGCAACATGTGTCATTACAAAGCTGAATCTGTGCTTCTAACCACACCTTCAAAGGAAAAGAAAGGGTAGCACACAGGGTGTTTTTTTACTGGTGTTAGTGTGCATGTAGATATGAAACATCACTGAATGCATTATGCTTGTTGTGGCATATAGTGAATTAGCAGGTGATGTTTCACATCAATCACATTTACAGATGATTTCCTTTTTTTCCCCCAGAGCTGCAAGGAAGACAGCTGATGAAACACAAAGCACAGGAAAGGTAAAACCACTTCTGGACAGCTATCTGGTCAAAAATGGCAAACTGTAATATATTAATAAGTGTGAGACACTGTTTCTCTTCTGCTGAAAGTACAGTGCAATCTACAAATTAACTCCAGCAACAAAGTTGTTTTGGTTTTATGGCTTTTGCATGTCAGCACATTTGAGTAGCTCAAAATGCGACTCCCAATGGTGGTACAGCACATTCACAAGCATCACAACTCAGAAGTTAATCAATTTGAAATTATGACCATTGAACCTTCGATCAACTTCTATTTATTGTCACTGATATTAAATTATGCAATACTTGCATTAAAAAAATAACCACAAACAAATGCTTGGAGCTGAATATAAACATAGTTAAGCAATGAAGTAATTTGTTAAATACAAAAATAGAAAATGAAAATAAATACACTGACGGGTCCCTGATGAACACTAGTAAAGAGTTCACATAAGGACACACTAAAGTAGTAAACATATTTGCCCATATGAATGTCATTTAGCCTTTCAAAGAAAGTCATATAAAGGTGTTATATGTTGCTTGCCCATACTTACTGTGACATGAGCTTTTTTGCACTCCCAGGACACAGTGACACTGGTACTTAATGATGTGTATTGAAAATGCTCTGGATACAGATTTGTTGCATTACCATCTCTTAAAATTTTTAATTTACATGTACAGTTAAGGTTTAGATGGAACCCACAGTGTTGTGAAAGACATCATTTGTTGGTACAATTTTTTTCTATTTCTTTCAAATGTACTGTAAATGCTCTAAAAAGTCTGAAATCTTTACTTGGGAACAACAAAAATTATTAATAAAATACTTTTTTACTGCAGGAAAACACTCTAATCCGGGACAGCCTGGCTGCAGCTGAATGGTGTCAGAAGGAAACGTTGGATGGAGCACTGAAACTTCCTGCTGTCCTTGATGGACAAAGAAGAACAAACAGCATCCCTCCAGGAGATGGACAAATGGGATGGGGAACTCGATGAGGATTCTCCAGTGGAACTTTTCGCGTTTGTCTGCCAAAAACAGAAGGACTACGACAAGTTGTAAAGAAGACTTTTCTCAAGATTTGAGAAACAGTGATTATGTGCAGTCAACTGCAAGAAGGAGTAGGCTAAATAAAGCCAGAGTGAGGCAGCATCTCAAAATAATGACTGTATTAACAGTAGCCTAGTGTTATACTACTGTTGCCCCCCCCCCCCCCCCTTGCTTGGGTAGAAATGGTACGTCCCAGCAGGCAGTGTATGGCAATGTTATGTTCTGTAAGCAGTTAGCAATATAGATGCACAGTGCATATACCTACTAGAGTCTCCGAGTGATTATTCACACAAACACCTAGTCTAGTCATCAGTACCAGGACCTCAGTGAATAGTTTTAAATTACAATCCTGTGATGCACAGATACATATAGATATCACGTAGTATTGTAAGCTATAAATGTTTAGGGTTTGATGTAGTCATTTGTTACAACATCTTGTTTAATTTACTAACAAAAAGGGACATCTGCCACAGGGGTAAGTTTGCCAAGTGTAGGCCTGTAGACGCCTATATTGTTCCACTAGTGTAATCATGCTCTAAACTGTAGCCTTTTAATTGAGTGAGTAAAGTATTTTGTCATTTTACATTGTTATATCAATAAAAAAAAACATAGGCTACCACCAGTTTCTTTCCTCAACACTGCAACATAACAGACTGTAATATTAATCAAATACTGTAATAATCAAAGAAGACTTGAAAAAATGCACAAATAGGGTCATGAAAATGTTACCAGGTCTAATACTGCAAAGCGTTAACATGATATCTCACTAGCAGATATTACAAACACACGCAGTTGCAGTGGGATTTCCTCTGTTCTCTACAGTACATCAGGCTACCGGTTTGGTTGTATATGATTTGGTAGTAGAGGGTGATTTCAGACACAGGTGGGTGAACCGTAGCCCACACAAACAGCGGCAGGTGCCTCGGCATCCTAGATTGCCATTGGAAATAACACACAACCAATGACAGGTGCCCGGCTAAATCTGTGGCATCTCAGGCTGCCACCAGAAATACCCTATAAACGGTGAAAGATGCCGTGGCATCTCAGGAAATATCTGTGGCATTTTAGATTGCCACCAGAAATGACGCACATAACCGAGGCAGATGCCGTCTCAAGCTGCCACCGGAAATGCCACTGGTAGCTGCAAATGCCACTATTTGAGCCAGCACCTGCTCCAATTCTGTGGTCTAGTCGCTGCCACTAGGGGCTAAAGATAGTGGTCGGGGCAACACAGCCACTGGTCAAAATGCATTATCATTTCACCAGTATACTTTTTATTTAATGGTATAATATTATACTAACACTACTTTATACTAGTTAGTCCTTCAGTTTGTGCCTCTGCAGTGTAGCGTTAGGATGCCACTGTGCTAATGTTCTCTATCAAGCTTCAAGCCAGCCTCCTCCTTGCCTCCTTGTTGTGTACCAACCAGTACACGCCAACATGTGAATGGGGAGTACTGGTAACTACTTTTTCAATTCAAGCACTGGATGTAACAGTTGAAACTTCCTGTTTTCAAGCTGGTCAGCCACATCCCCCAGAAGGTCTGTTAGCAGTCTCCCTCTTGAGGTGTGAGGATCCCAGTGTGTGAATTAACTGTCTATATTATACTACGTTGGCTGCACGTTAAAGTCAGCAGTAAGTCTGAACATTTAGAGTGTAAATTAATATTTAACACTACACCACACTAAGAAATGCAAATCAAGTTCTACACTAAGAAAGAAATGACCACTGTTATTCATAATTTACTCCTGTTGAGTCACTCTTCATGAGTGTTAAACCTTTTCATTGACTCCTGCAAGTAATAAAATTCACTAACATTTATTCACCTTAAGTGTTATTCTTGGCAAACACCTTATTGAAATAAAAATCTAAGTAACTAGGCTTTTACAATTTTCTACTTTACCATTTCCAGCAAACATTAAAAGGTTTCCTTGTTTTAAAACAGTTAAAACCTTTTAATGTTTGCGAGGGGCACAGCCACCATAACATCCATGTAATCAATACAATTTATAAAAAATAAAAACATTTAATCTCATGGTTTAGTTTATAGTTCTGTTTGAGTCCGACAGCTCCTTTAGCACTTGCTATTAGACTGCACATTCATTTTAAATACTAAAATTGTTGTTAAAAGACATGGTACATGGTAAATCTCACTTTGTTTAAAGCGCATTTCAGGGGAAACACAAACGTCTCTATCATGCCATCATTTGGAATCTACCAATCAACTCTAACCAAATTCTACCAAATAAACGCTGACAGAGTTGTGATGCCAAAGTGTGCCTGCTGTGTGTTTGTGTTGAATGTGTCTCTCGAGATTTTAGAGTGAGAATTGCGTTCAGCTTCCTGTTAAAAACAGAATGTCTCCTGGAAGCTATCTACTGCACTGATTCAAAACTTTCTGTATTATTATTATTATTATTATTATTATTATTACTATTATTATTAAGTTCCATCAGTTTTAAATGACAGTCTCAGACATGAGGTCTGCATCAAAGCACAGGACTGGAAAACCCCATCCCTAGCTAGCAAAGCTGAAGGCATTAAGTTACATTAAGGTCCTCCTGCTGTGTTGCATTAAATGCGTTTTTCTCTCAAAAATTGAAAGATAGTTTAGCAGGTTGGATTAAGTTGAGTCATCTATGTGTAAAGGTTTTATTACTCAGTAATGAATATTTACCAACTGGACTTCACAGTATTTTTGCCTATAAGGACTTTGCTCATCTATTTATTGGCACATTAGAGCTAATGTTAGCCACCAACTCTGTCACGTTAGCACTTCAGAATTCTGTGTTTTAAGACATCCAGCCAGCTGCAGTGGGTGGACATCAATATTAAGTTGTTCTACAATGCAGCTTCTATTGAAATGCAAAACAATGATTTAATAAGTAACTTAGAGACAATTACTACAGACTTTCGACGAGGAAATGCCGCAGGAAAAATTTCTGTTGGTTGAAGGCTGAAATCCCAGAGGAAGAGTTGGACAGGGCTTTCCGGAGTAATTCTTTCACCAAGTCTTTTAGATTCGAAAAAGTACACCAACAGTGAAAGAATCTTACTTTAGCTATTGTTGTAATAACCGTGGAAGGATTCATGTACTTTGACACTGTATATGTTTGACTAAAGGAATCTACTGTGTAGCTGGTTTGTGTCATGTAGATGAATCACTTGCGATGCGGCCCCCAGCTAACCAATCCTGTTTCAGGCTGATGTTGGCACCACCCACTCTATTAGCATAGAGGCAGGGAAAAATAAATATTGAAATGTGAAAATACAGGCATAAATAAATGTAGAAATAAATAAATACAGAAATAAATACAGAAATAGCCTTTTTATTACAAAAATATATTTAATTTTAATTTATTTCTGCATTTAATTATTTTTCTGCATTTATTTGTTTATTTATTTATTCATTTAATAGATATGTAATTTTTGGTCCCTCATAGAGCTGAGCTCAAATATCTTACTGACTTTCTCTATGTACACAAAAGCCCTATTTCTCTAAAATATTGTTCACAAATCTGTCAAAACCTGTGTTACTGATTACTTCTCATTTGCCCAGATAATCCAAGATGCATCCAAGATGCTGATCAGACAGCATGGGTATTGCACAGGTGTGCTCTAGGCTGGCCACAATAAAAGGCCACTCGAAACTGAATTGAATGGGGGCAAAAACTATAGTGTTGCTTTTATAATTTTGTGTATGAACGCTATATAGTGTGGTGCAGTACATTTCTTGAGTGACATATTAACGTCCACTGCTCACTTTTGACAGTTTCAGTTAAGAGCAGTGATTTTTTGAGCTGCTTACATATTCAGTCGGTCCACTATTGTCTGCCCCACTTTTTCTGCTGTGTTTTTACTGTGCCAGTGTAACTTTCTTTTACATATTATGTGCTTTTATTCCACAGAAACCTACTTGCTGTTGCTCACTGTGTATAAAGTATGGTACAAAAGAACATGGAATAACTGAAAAAAAAACTTTGGTTTCTGATCGGCGTGACCGCTGACTGAACAGATAAGGCACCGGGATTAACGAAGCCTGGCTGTTAGCCTAGTCTGGGGAAAGCCAGTTGCACATAATAAATATCCATGATAATTCATGTGCCACTGCTTTCGTGAAACGGGTCACGGATAACTGGAAAATCCCGCCTTAATCCACTATCTTGGTTTTGTGAAACAACCCTCTGACAGGCTGTGTCTGTCTGTGTTTATATTGTTTTTGCCTTGTCTGCTCTGTTTTTCTTGTCTTGTCCTGTTTCCTGTTTTGTATAGTTTATTTTAGTCTTGTTTGATAGTTGGTCACCTCTGCCTGTTTTATTGTAGTTTTGTTCATGGTCTGCTTGTGTTTAGGGTCATTTTGATATATTTACTATTCTGTTCTATTCCATTTTATGGTCTGTCCTTTGATCCCTGTCTTATTGTTGATTATTACATGTGGATCGGTGTTTGTTTGCATGGTTTACTCTGTTATATGGCTGTAGTTTGATTCATGCATGGTTTCTGGTAATCACTCTGCCCGTCTGTGTGTCTGTTCTGCCTAATTAGTCCCTTGTGTTTTTCACCTGTGCATTCCCTGCCTGCTTGATATCCCTGGTATGTCCTCAGTTCTGTTCTGTCTTTGTTGTGTTCTCATCGTATGATTAGTGCTCGTGCTGTGTTCCCTGTACGCTGTGTCCTGTTTCCATCCATCCATCACAGAGTCTGCATGACGGGGTGGGACCGTAACCACATTCAACTACTGCCTACACGCCAATCAATATATACGACAGATCCCTCCCTGGCTTTGCGTTTTTACCAAACAGCACTCTGCTTTCTGTTTCATGGAAACATGTGCTTAAAGTAATCCCTATGAGCAATCCCTGTTTTTACAAAATGTACCTGTAATCTGATTACTTCTTTTTCAGTACTGTAACGGAAAACAGATACTTTATTTTTTTCCTGTGTACGTACGCCGTTACATGTAATCCGTTATTCCCCAACCCTGAAAATGACAGATGTTAGATGATAATGTGTGATAGAATCCTGCAGGACCTGTGGGTCTCTTCGTGATTTTACGTCAGATTCTGAAAGTCATTCCCCATTTCTCACTGACATGGATGTAGAGACTTGTAAGTGTCGTGAGCAACAATTCAGCAACACAATGTCCAAGACCACACTGTCATTTTGGTGTGTGTGTGTGTGTGTGTGTGTGTGTGTAAGAGAGCGAGATATGGGACTGTAGGTCTCTCGCTCACCTCTCTGAATTGTCTGAAACAATCTCATGAGCTGCTGCTGCTGCTCTCAGTCTGATTGGCTGCCATTACTACCGGCTGAGCAGCTACTAGCAAGTCTGTGTGTGTCTTTTGAAGATGGTTTCCATGGTGAGAAAACTTCCCTCACTGCTCACCTCAAACCAGTTTTTTTGCTTTCTCATTGTTTTTGTCTTTTCTTTCTTTCATTCTTTATATTTTTATTCATTCAATATCAATTAATACAAACCTGATTCGAAAAGTTGGGACACTGTACAAATTGTGAATAAAAACAGAATGCAATGATGCTGAAGTTTCAAATTTCAATATTTTATTCAGAATACAACATAGATGACATATCAAATGTTTTAAACTGAGAAAATTGATCATTTTAAGGGAAAATAAGTTGACTTCAAATATCATTGCATCAACACATCTCATAAAGTTGGGACAAGGCCATGTTTACCACTGTGTGGCATCCCCTCTTCTTTTTATAACAGTCTGCAAACGTCTGGGGACTGAGGAGACAAGTTGCTCAAGTTTAGGAATAGAAATGTTGTCCCATTCTTGTCTAATACAGGCTTCTAGTTGCTCAATTGTCTCAGGTCTTCTTTGTCGCATCTTCCTCCTTATGATGCGCCAAATGTTTTCTATGGGTGAAAGATCTGGACTGCAGGCTGGCCATTTCAGTACCCGAATCCTTCTTCTACTCAGCCATGATGTTGTAATTGATGCAGTATGTGATCTGGCATTGTCATGTTGGAAAATGCAAGGTCTTCCCTGAAAGAGACGACGTATGCTGTTCTAGAACTTGGATATACATTTCAGCATTGATGGTGCCTTTCCAGAAGTGTAAGCTGCCCATGCCACACGCTCATGCAACCCCATACCATCAGAGATGCATGCTTCTGAAACTTGGCAGGCTTCTGATAACAACTTGGGTTGTCCTTGTCCTCTTTAGTCCAGATGACATGGCATCCCAGTTTTACAAAACAAACGTCAAATTTTGATTCGCCTGACCACAGAACAGTTTTCCACTTTGCCACAGTCCACTTTAAATTAGCCTTGGCCCAGAGAAAACGCCTGCGCTTCTGGATCCTGTTTAGATATGGCTTCTTTTTTCACCTATAGAGTTTTAGCCGGCAATGGTGAATGGCACGGTGGATTGTGTTCACCGACATTGTTCCCCTTCGAGGGGAACTCGAACTGCGTCGGTGACGACACTATGGGAACGCCTTTAGGCGTGGCAGGGCTGAATGCGAATGAAAACTACTCCAATCCTATTGGCTTAAATGAGAACGGTAGCATGTGACGGCGTAACCGTAGGCGTATATAAGCACGCCGGCACATAGGTACGTTAGCTTTTTTCTATTCAGCAGGCACTTGGCTAATGTTGTTAGTGGAAAGCTCCAGCAAAAGAAGAATGGAAGCTAAGGATTACCTACCTGGAAGTCGCAGTACGTCCTCTGAGATGAGCCAGTTCCGCAGATGTGTTCCTCCCTGCCCACGGTTTCTCACGGTAGGAGATTCCCACGAACTGTGTGTTGCTTGTTTGGGTCTGCCGCACGCCACAGCAGCTCTCGAGGGGGCTGGCTGTGGCCATTGCGAGGCTTTACCGATGCGGGTACTGAGGTCCCGCATAGCACTCTTCACAGAGGACGGCAGGATACGCTCTCCCCGTGGCTCAGGCCCCGCGGTTGCTGAGGCAAACCTACAGCTTCGGTCATGGGGATCGCAGCAGGACCTGCTGGAGGATCTTGAGACGGCTGAGGCCCTTTCTCTGCCTTCATCTGCAGACTCCGACTCTCCTCGTTCCCGCCGAGAGCCCGGTTTTCGGCTTCTTCCGCCCGGGAACGCTCGCCGGCGAGGCATGTGCGCTCTGACTCTGAGGAGCTAGATGCGCTAGCCGCCCTCGAGGAGGAGGAGGACTTCCGGATGTCGGGCCGACGTCATCAGAGGAGCGCCGCGCCGGATTGTGATGAGCTGCTGGACGTGATGACGCGGGCTGTGGCTAAACTTAGCCTGGATTGGCCACCAGCCATGCAGAAGCCCGACACCAGCAGCAGGCTGGATGATCGCTTCCTCAAGAGCCAGGCAGCGCCACCACGCCGGCCCCTACCATTCTTTCCTGACTTACACAATGAGTTGTGTAAGTCTTGGGACAAGCCCTTTCGGCCAGGTTGTCTACTCCCCAGCTGCTGGAGTACAGCAACGTGGCGGGATTAAGGGCCAAGGATACGGGAGTGTGCCGCGAGTGGAGGAAGATCTGGCGAAGTTATCTCTCCCTCGGCTGGCTTCATCCCTCCACCAACCAGCGCTGCCGACTAGACCGTGCCGTGGTCACATCAGCACTAGTCGGCAAAGCATTTATGGCAGCAGGACAAGCCGGTGCGAAGTCTGCACACCATGGGGATTTTGCAGGCGTACCAGGCGGACCTGCTCCAAGACATGGCTCAGAGGGGGGCTCCTACACAGGAAGAGATGATGGAGCTACACAGAGCCACAGACCTGTCACTCAGGGTCACAAAAGAGACGGCTCGTGCGGTGGGCAGGTCCATGTCCGCCCTGGTGGCCACGGAGAGGCACCTCTGGCTGAACCTGTCGGATATCAGGGAGAAGGACCGCAGGTTTCTCCTTGATGCTCCGGTCTCCACCACTGGGCTGTTTGGAGACACGGTCAACTCCGTAGTGGACAGGTTCCGGCACGTGAAGACTCAGGATGAGGCCTTCAGACGGTACTTCCCCCGCCGGGCTGGGCCCCGTTCTGGCAGACCAGCTAGTGCGTCCCAACCATCCACCAGCACACACCGCCAGGACCAAAAACAGAGCGTGGCTTCTCGTGCTCCCCCTGGAACAGCTTGGGACAGGAGACGTCGCGCCTGCGCTCCCCCCCCCGACAGACAGGATTTGAGAACCGTCATCCAGTCGAGGAGGAGCCAGACGAAGAGGTCCTGACTTGGTCGTCCAGCCCCGGAGGCCGACTGAGGTCCCCTCCAGAGTGGCTAGCAGCGCAGTTTTCCCGCCGCCGAGGCGCTCGGGACGCGCTCACCACCACCGAACCTCCACCATCCTGCCGACCCCGAGGGGCGGCAGTCAACCAGAGGTTCGGCTTCCAAAATGTGGGCTATTGGGGGTCTTTACCTGCCAGCTTGCTTCAGGAGACCGCCCGAGTCCAGCACAAAGCACCGGACACCAACCCCGAGGGGTTGGTCCCGCTGGCGGAGTTCGCAGAGACCTGGCGGAACTTGGCAGAAGTATCCCCCTGGGTCCTGCGCACCGTCATCGAGGGATACAGACTGCAGTTCCGGGTTCGTCCCCCCAGCTTCGCGGGGGTGGTCCAGACCAAGGTACGACCGGAGCAGCGCCCGGTGCTGGGACAGGAAGTACGCACGCTGCTGGAGAAAGGGGCGGTGGAGATCGTCCCCCCGCTGGGAAGCGAGTCGGGTTTTTACAGCCGGTACTTCATCGTTCCCAAAAAGGACGGAGGCCTGCGCCCGATCCTGGATCTGCGGGTTCTGAACCGGTCTCTGAGGAGATACAGGTTCAAGATGCTTACCATCCCCGCCATCGTGAGTCACATCCGGTCCGAGGACTGGTTTGTCACCATAGATCTCAAAGATGCGTACTTCCATATCCCCATCCGTCCATCCCACAGGAAGTTTCTACGGTTTGCCTTCGGAGGCGTGGCATACCAATACAGGGTCCTTCCCTTCGGCCTAGCACTCTCCCCTCGCACCTTCACCAAGTGCATGGATGCAGCTCTGACCCCTCTCAGGCTCCAGGGCATCCGAGTTCTCAATTACATCGACGACTGGCTAATTCTGGCACAATCCAGAGAGCTGGCGGTTCGACATCGAGATGTCGTTCTCGCTCATCTTCAACGTTTGGGGCTGAGGCTCAACGTGAAGAAAAGTGTGTTGGTGCCCACCCAGAGAACTACGTTCGTAGGGGTGATGTGGGACTCAGGAACGATGCAGGCACAGCTGTCTCCAGCACGTATCCAGTCCATCTTGACCACAGTAAAGAGAGTGAAGTTGGGCCACGCCATCACAGAAAAACACTTCCGGAGGATATTGGGCCTCATGGCAGCAGCTTCCAGCGTAATACCTTCTGGTCTACTGCACATGAGGGCCCTACAGTGGTGGCTGAAGACCAAGGGATTCTCCCCGAGGGGAAATCCGTTCCGCCTGATATGGGTCACGCACAAATGTCTTCGTGCCCTATCAGAGTGGAAAAAGCCTTGGTTCTTGTCCCAGGGACCCAAGTTAGGGGCATCTTGTTGCCGTGTAATCGTTTCGACAGACGCTTCCCTCACTGGGTGGGGCGGTCATGGGAGACCGCCGGCGCAGGGGCTCTGGCAGGAGCATCATTCGTCATGGCACATCAATTGCCTCGAGATGCTGGCAGTGTTCCGGGCTCTGAGGAGCTTCCTGCCCAACTCCGGGTCACCACGTTCTTGTCAGGTCCGACAACACGGCAGTGGTGGCCTATCTGAATCACCAGGGGGGTCTGCGCTCGCGCCCTCTTTGCAGACTGGCGCACCAGATCCTCCTGTGGTCCCGACGGAAGCTACTGTCCATCAGAGCAATGTTCATTCCGGGACTTCAGAATCAGGGAGCAGACTCACTGTCGAGGCAGGGGCCGAGGCCCGGGGAATGGAGACTCCACCCCGAGGTGGTGGAGTCATTGTGCGTAAGGTTCGGGCCCATAGACGTGGACTTGTTTAGCGCCTCAAGAGACTCACGCACTGTCCTCTATGGTTTTCCCTGACACCTCCGGCCCCACTAGGGCTGGACGCCATAGTGCACTCGTGGCGAGGCTACGCTCTGTACGCTTTTCCCCAGTCGCTTTGCTCCGGGGATCCTGGAGAGGGTCCGTCAAGACTGTATTCGGCTACTACTAGTAGCCCGCTTTGGCCGATCCGGGTGTGGTTCTCAGACCTGCTGGATCTCCTGGAAGGTTCGCCATGGCAGGTCCCTCTGAGGAGAGACCTGCTGTCCCGAAAGGGGCCGGGTTCTTCACCCTTGCCCCGCCCTGTGGCGGCTGTGGGTCTGGCCCTTGAGGGGGCGCAGTACCTAGAGGCGGGCCTAACAACAGGAGCAGTCGAGACACTCCTTAGCTCCAGGGCCCCATCCACACGGAGGATGTACGGCATCAAATGGAATGTTTTCTCTACATGGTGCAGAGAACGCATGCTGGACCCAGTTACCTGCCCGGTGGTTCAGGTGCTGGAGTTTTTGCAAGACCGCTTCTCTGCAGGCCTTTCCCCATCCACCCTCAAGGTGTATGTGGCAGCTATTTCAGCTTTCCACACCCTTTGTAGGGATGGGTCTTTGGGGAGGCTTCCAATAGTCGTACGATTCCTCCGTGGGACCCGGAGGATGAGACCTGTGACTCGCCCCAGAGTTCCCACCTGGAACCTGGCAGTGGTGCTCGAAGCTTTGGCTGAGGCCCCCTTCGAGCCCCTTGAGTCGGCTGAGGCCAAGTACTTGACCCTGAAGATGGCTTTTCTCCTCGCTATCACTTCTCTGAGGAGGGTGGGGACCTCCAGGCTTTGTCAACTGCTCCACAGTGCCTGGAGTTTGCCCCAGGGAATAGGAGGGCCATCCTGCACACTTTTCCAGGATACATTCCTAAGGTGCAGTCCAACGTGATGGGTCCCGTGGTACTGCAGGCATTCCATCCTCCACCTCATGTGACGGCAGAAGATGAGAGACTGCATTTGCTCTGCCCCGTCAGAGCACTGAGTACGTATACTCAGAGGTCCTCTCAATGGAGGAAGGCAGACCAATTGCTGGTATGTTTCGGGTCCCCAAGGCTGGGCTCCCCGCTTCTAAACATACGCATCAGCAATTGGATCGTTCAGACTATCTCCCTGGCTTATCAGGTGCGCAGTTTGCCTTCACCTATGGCTGTAAGGGCTCACTCCACGAGAGGCATGGCAGCCTCCACGGCTCTCCTCTCTGGAGCATCTCTGCAGGAGGTCTGTGATGCAGCTGGCTGGGCCACTCCTCACACCTTCATGCGTTTCTATAGTCTGGACCTTCCTCCGCACCCGGCACCCGTGGCGCTCGCTCTAGGTCGTGCCCACTGGTTGCCTGCACGCTAGGGCAGGCGGGGGTTCGCACGGCATAGTGGGTATCTCGTTCCCATAGTGTCGTCACCGACGCAGTTCGAAGTTCCCTCGAGGGGAACATCTCGGGTTACGTAGGTAACCCTTGTTCCCCGGAAGGGGAACGAGACACTGCGCCGGTTCACCGCACCTCTCCCCGCCTGGAGTGCCTTGCTTCATAGTAAGAGCTAACGTACCTATGTGCCGGCGTGCTTATATACGCCTCGGTTACGCCGTCACATGCTACCGTTCTCATTTAAGCCAATAGGATTGGAGTAGTTTTCATTCGCATTCAGCCCTGCCACGCCTAAAGGCGTTCCCATAGTGTCGTCACCGACGCAGTGTCTCGTTCCCCTTTCTCGGGGAACAAGGGTTACCTACGTAACCCGAGACGTTTTCCATGTTGTGATTTCCATTACAGTAGCATTCCTGTATGTGATGCAGTGCCGTCTAAGGCCCGAAGATCACGGGCATCCAGTATGGTTTTCTGGTCTTGACCCTTATGCACAGAGATTGTTCCAGATTCTCTGAATCTTTGGATGATACTATGCACTGTAGATGACGATAACTTCCAACTCTTTGCAATTTTTCTCTGAGAAACTCCTTTCTGATATGGCCCCACTATTTTTCGCCACAGCATTGGGGGAATTGGTGATCCTCTGCGCATTTTGACTTCTGAGAGATACTGCCACTCTGAGAGGCTCTTTTTATACCCAATCATGTTGCCAATTGACCTAATGAGTTGCAAATTGTCCCCAATCTGTGGAGGTTGGGGACATTGAACCTGAGTGGGCAATGTTCAAAAATTCTATTGCTAAGGTCTCAAGGTCTTAGGTTCCTCAATGGGCATCCAGAGTCTTTCCCCACCCCCTTATAGACAATCCATAACTAGCACAGAAGTCTAACAAAAACCCACTTGGGTTTAGATCGCCGTTCCTCCCAAGTCTCCTAGCAGAACTATGGAGTCCCCAACTAGAACTCCATTCAGGGTCTCCAAGAAGGCAAATACTCTGAAGTGCTGTTTGGTGCACATGCACAAAGCCCCCCCCCCCCCAACCCGAAGGCGTAGGGAGATAACCCTGGAACAATCTCATTCACCAGAGTGAACTCCAATGTAGTGGCGCTCAGCCCGGGGCTTGTGAGTATCCCCACACCCGAGTAACACCTCACATCCTGAGAAACTCCAGAGAAGAATAGGGTCCATCCCTTATCAAGGAGCACGGTTCCAGAACCGAGACTGTGGGTGGAGGTTAGCCCCACCAGATCCAACTGGTAGCTCTCCATCTCCCGCACAAGTTCTGGCTCCTTCCCCCACAGAGAGGTGACGTTCCACGTTCCCAGAGCCAGCCTCTTCTGCCCTGGTCTGCCCCTAGATCTGGAGAAGGCGTATGACTGAGTCCCCTGAGAGATACTGTGGGAGGTGCTGCGGGAGTATGGGGTGAGGGGGGCCCTTCTCAGGGCTATCCAATCCCTGCACATCCAAAGCAAGAGCTGTGTCCGAGTACTCGACAGAAAGTCGGACTCTTTCTAGGTGAGGGTTGGCCTTTGACAGGGCTGCACTTTGTCACCAATCTTGTTGGTGATATTTATGGACAGGATATCGAGGTGTAGTCTTGGTGAGGAGGGGCTGCGGTTCGGTGGGCTTCGGATCTTGTCACTGCTTTTTGTGGATGATGTGGTCCTGATGGCATCATCGGCCCGTGACCTTTAGATCTCATCGGTTCGCAGCAGACTGTGAAGCGGTTGGGATGAGGATTAGTACCTCTAAATCTAAGACCATGGTTCTCAGCAGGAAATCGGTGTAGTCCCAATTCCAGATTGGGAATGAGTCTTTACCCCAAAGGAAGGAGTTCTCTGCTTCTGGGTCTTGTTCACGAGTGAGGGGAGACTGGAGCAGGAAATTGACCGAAGAACTGGAGCAGCGGGGTGCTATTGCACTCACTTTACCACACTGTTGTGATGAAAAGAGAGCTGAGCCGTAAGGCAAAGCTCTCAATCTACCAGGCAAATTTCCCTCACCTATGGTCATGAAGGCTGGGTCATGACCAAAAGAACGAGATATCGGGTACAAGCAGTCAAAATGATTTTCCTCAGGTGGGTGGCTGGTGTCTCCCTTAGAGATAGGGTGAGAAGTTCAGCCATCTGCGAGGAGCTCAGAGTAGAGCCTCTGCTCCTTTGCATCGAGAGGAGCTAGTTGAGGTGGTTTGTGCATCTGGTAAGGATGCCTCCTGAACGAATCCCTAGGGAGGTGTTCCAGGCATGTCCAGCTGGGAGAAGGCCTCGGGGCCTCTCCACACTGCCTGGGAAGCATACAGAGTACAGTGAGAAGTTCCACAGCCAGTAATAAAACATAGAACACCATGGTATACTGTATCCAGGGTCTTTAGGCACTAAAAAAAGTCAAAGATAATGACTTGGTAAACGTGGCCTACTCATGAATGAAGGTATTTTTGTCTTTTTAATGCAAGCAAAAAAATGTTTTGAGAGCATATTTATCGCACTTTGTTTGTAAATAAACAGGCCATTTTTAAAAGGTTTTAATTGCTAATTTGTCCTCTTTGATTGAGGATCAAAATATTTTCCTTGAGAGTCAGAAATTTTTGCAAATTAATACGTTTTGCAAGTTAAATAGTTTGCAAGTGAGAGTTTTGCAAGTTGAAAAGTTTTGTGAGTCCAAAACGGTCGAAGAGTTTCTTTAGGTACATTAAAGAGTTTCTTTAATCTCAGAATTCTGACTTTAAACTCAGAATTGTACATTGCTCACGATGTGCTTAATTATACAATAATAAAATCAGACACAGGCTCCAGTATATAGAGGACGAATATAAACACTATAAACAAGACAAAAGATTGAGACAATAGAGCAATTAGCAGAGTGCCAAGGATGCAGTAGTAAATTATAATAATAATTATTATTATTATTATGTACATGTCGGAGGTCGATGTGATACACAGGTATACATACACATACATGCATACATTAACACATGTACACAGTGCGATGGAGCATAGTTCTGGATGCTGGAATAAATAAGTATTATGTGCAGTGTTATTTACTTGAGGTAGGTGGATTTGGTATGGATTTGGTATGAACAGAATGAACAGCTCTGAAATAGAGGATAATGAATGAATAATAACTGGTAACCAGTAGGTGGCTGATTAGAGACAGAGTTACTGGGTTATTGCACAGGAATTGTTCCTGACGCTGTGAGTCAGAAGTCAGCTGTTCATCAGATGGCTTGTGGGAATCTGCAGTGCAGCACAATCATCCCGGTCCCTAAAAAACCCTCCATGTCTGGATTAAAGGCCTGTCGCCCTGTCATCTGTAGTCATAAAGTCCTTTGAAAGACTGGTGTTGGCCCACCTGAAGGACATTACAGGCCCCTTGCTGGACCCCCTGCAGTTTGCCTACAGGACCAACGGGTCAGTGGAGTCAACTTGGGACTGCATTACATCCTGCAACACCTTGACTATCCACCGCCGCTGCAGGGTGTGGAGCAAGACCCAAGCCACTATTCTCCCTTCCGCTGAAAACAACTGTCGCCTGGCTGATCGAAATCAACTCCCAGCCACAGAGTACAGACAAGCTCAGAATCTTTTATCTTCCCGAAATATTCCCCTGAGAACTGAGTCCAGGAAATGATCACCTCGTTTTCTTGGTGCCTATGTCATTGAGAAGGTACAGAACCCCTACACCCTCTCAGAAATCCCACTATAATGGCAACCCCCCTGCTTGCTGGAAAAACTGAAAGCAAACTACTACCATATCTTTTGGGACTGCCCTGTCATTAATAACTACTAGAGAGAGATACACAATGCCCTACAAGTTATTTTTAAATGCAAAATACCCCTAGAGAGTAAAACCATATTCTTTGGATATATACCTCAAGAATGGTTGAAAAAAGATAAATATTTAATGAATGTATTATTGGTGGCAAGTAAAAAGTCTCTCACCAGGAAATGGTTATCTCAGGTAAGACAGAATTGTATTTTGTGGTGATTTTAATATTCGCGTTGATGAGTCTTCTGGGCCATTCCGTCGAATGGGTGCCATTTGGCTGTTGTCACCATTCCAAAATAAACTTCACTTTTGACATTTTTTCAAGACTGAATCTAATAACACACATGTTAAACTATTTAAAATATTTAATGGTCACTCTCAGGCAAATGTATTTAAACATTCACAAGGTTTCTAAGCGGAAGATGGCTGCATTTTTCTCAGTCCTGTTACCAAAACTTATGTGTCATTTTAAACCATGTTTAAAAGCAGGTCAAATAATTCCTGTTTTTCCCTAAAGAAAGTGTTTATTTTAAATAAATTGTTGGTTACATGTTCAAAAAATGAATATTTTTGACAAAAAATGTAATTTATATGCATGGATGTTGTATTTTTCAAAAAACTGCAACACCTTTTTTTGTTTTAAAGGAGACCGAAACCTCAGGTTTACCAATGTTTTTATCATGTCATTTATTAAACAATGGGATAAATGATTGACCAATCATAAGAGAAAAAAATAGTGGTTTATCTTATTTTTTTATGAAAAAACTAAACAATTTAGTAACAGGAATGAGCATAAAGTAACAGGAATGAGTAAAAAGTAACAGGAATGAGCATAAAGTAACAGGAACGAACGCTGGCTGACAGTATACAGAAATATTCAAATACACCAGGGGAAAAAACCCTTTATACCAAATGCAAAGAAAAGCACAGTACCAATGGATGCATTGGGTCATCTAGTTTCATATGATATTAGTATCTTCACTCTGGATTTAGAATAGAGCCCATGAAAAATCTGAAAGATCCCCTCTGGACATGCCTCTAAGGAGGTGAAGAGAGTGTATTTGAGTAACAGGACTGAAAGTAACAGGACTGAGTTTTTAGCATAGAATTAGCAAATACATGAAATATAGGGACATGGTGTCCAAGGCAATAGCACAAGGACACTCAGCACTTTCTAGTGATTCACCACAAATTTCAATTTTTAAAATAAACAATAAAGTCTAAGAAATAATTTAGGTAACAGGAATGAATATTGTAACTGACGTGCTCCATCATAGTTACAATATCATTAAATATAAGGAAAAGAAAATGAGAGAACTTAGTTTTTTTCTTCCCATGACCTTCAGAAGATGCAGATGATGCAACTTTCTCTTAAACATGGGACTTGTGGAATATTCCAATTTTTTTAGAGGGGGGAATGTATTAGGGTAACAGGACTGAGTGAAAACCTGGGGACACAACTAAAATGTGCATTTTAACTCAAATATTACAAACATTTTATGAAGAGAATATGTTTAAAGCAAAGTTGGGATATGGAGTCACTCATAAATGCAAATAAAACTAGATTCCTGACGTTTTTTGATTATGATATTACATTGTAGAGTGTAGTTTTAGGAACTGGGGACAGGCAACAAATGCTATTTTTCAGTGTTCTAGGTCATTTTTATTAATATTTAAATTGCTTTATCTTAAATTTGCTATGAGATTAATGTGCGTTAATGTACATTTTATGTCCTGGGGACGGAAATGGCACCCATTCGGCGGAATGACCCTCCTAATGTCCTTGCTGCAGATTGTTTTTAAATATCGCAAATTCCTTTAACTTATATGTGTCTGGTCAAAGACATTACTATGGCCATACTCTAAACCTAGCTTTAAATTCAGGGTAGGCAATGTAATTTTAAAACACTTTCTGTCTGTCATATATGTTGAAACTATCTTTATATACCAATACATATTAAAGGATAAAAGTTAAAAAATAAAAAGATAAATATTAAAAAATAAAGCTAAAGTGCTCCGAACAAGAGATAAAAAAAATTGTGTCTGTAGTCCTTACGTGACTAAGTGACTGCCACTCTACCTCGCTACCATGGCTACCAGCCCTACATGCACGCTCGGCTCTCTCAGACCTGATGACACTTGACACAAGAGGTGAGACCGGAGCCAATGTCAGCATGGCTTTTCAACGATGCCAACCATGGTTGCTTTGTTTTAGCAAGACAGGTAATCTGACTCTTCATTTTGATGGTAATTTGTGACTGTATGTACCGCTATCCAATGTATCTACCTGCTTAGCGTACAGCTGTTTCTGGCAAGCTACCTACCTAGTTTGACATGGTGTATAGCTAAACCTACTGTGTGAAAACACTGAAATAGTGCTGCTATTCCATGAATTATATTACCAGGTAAAGGTCAACTGCAGAGTTGGGAGTCTTCCATAACAATATACTTTTCACCAATGTACACTGCTTGCACCATGCTGACTGGCTTGGTTTATAACCACCACACCAGCCAGAAGAAAAGCTGATGACAACATTCAGTACGTTGCATTATGTATGCATTAAGTACTCTCATGCATGTATTGCATTTTACTCAATACATCTATAAGTGCCGAGTCAAAAAATATCAAACAGTGTTCGGAATACATATAGATGGTGCTGATTTATTGTTTTGGTTGCACTTTATGTGGAAAGGCTAACTACTGTATAATAGAACAATGTCAGGTATTGCAAACTTTTCACTAAACTGAGTGAAAGTCCTTTCTGTATTGGCAGGTACGGCAATGGTGTACAACAAAAAGTCCGGGAAGTACAGCTTGTACTTACTGAAGGTGAATTATAACTACAGTTACATTGCGGACCTTCAGAGTGATATCCTCCGACGACGGTTGTCTACTACTTCAACATGATATTCTGTCAGGTGTCCCTCCCCCAACTGTATTGCCAGGGATGGCAAGGTGGACAACAAAATGTAATGTGGTTGGATTTGAAATGTGGTTATGTCAGAGAGGTGATTGTGATACACTAATGCTATGTGCAAAGTCTGAACTGTCTTCATAATCAGCCAAGGTACCTCTGGACCACACCTGGTCTTTCTTCCTGTACTTATTTGTAATGAATCATTATCCATTTGTTATTTAGGTTAATAATAATAATACATTTTATTTGTGGGCGTGGACCAGAGTTTATGAATGAACTTGTGAGATAGACCAGAGAGAAGGGAGTCACAGTAATCAATACGGGAAGTGACAAGAGCGTGGATGAGAGTAGCAGTGTTATGGTGTGTAAGTGAAGGACGAAGGCGATTAAGTGGAAATAAGCAGACTGGGTAAGATTACTGATGTGTTTTTCAAACGAAAGTGTGCTGTCGACGATGACACAAAGACTCTTGATGTGGGGGGAGGAGGGGACAGTGGAATAGTCAATGAGGAAAGTGAAATTTGGACATTTTGCTAGGGGGATATGGAGCAAACAAGGAGAATTTCAGTTTTATCACTGTTGTCTTTTGATTTTAAACCCAAATGTCTTCAGTGTACAACAAAAACAAAGGAATTTGCCGTACCTGACTGTATTTACATACCTGTTCATTTGCCACAGTTTGAGCTTGAAGCTTGATGCAGGTCCTCCTTTCCGAGAATATGCACTCCTTGGCTTGTGCTTCACCTTCTGTCTGTTCTTGGCTCTGCAGTTCAGTCCTCATTAGAGACAACAGGCGATGCATGCAGTTTGCTTCCAATATTAAAAAAATAATGTCCAGCTTATCAAATGTAACAGTCACTTCACTCCTGGTTTCAATGGTAAACCACTAAAAGAATGACAATTACCAACAAAAACAGTATATTCTAAGGAAGTATCTGGGGCTGTAAATGGAAATACAGAAAAGCAAAAAGTAGATAGAAGAAATCAGGTATAGATTATAGATTATAGATCCACTTTGTGGCTAAGAAAGACTGGTACTGATTGTGAAAAGTTCTCATCACACTTTGCTGGAAAGGTGGAGTTGATGGGGTATTATCCCCAATACTGCTTTTTAAATACTTGGACAAATTATATTTTCCATATTAATGCTCCCTTTGGATGATGTGAGCTATAGACATGGTATTTTTTCATTGTTATGCAGATGACAAACAGCTGTATCTCCCTGTGAAGCCAACTGACCTCAGTATGCTGACTACTCTGCAGGACTGTCTGATTAAAATTGGATGTCAAAAAATGTTCTTTAGCTAAATTCTAACAAAACAAAAATCTTTGTTACTGAACATTTCACAAAACAAATACTGCATCAACTGGTTACCTGTCACCAAGTTGTGTCCTGTTTAATAGCGACTTTTGCTTTGACCATCACATCACTAAGAAACTGCATATTGTCTCTGCAAGCTGGTGAGTGCAGCAGCATCTTTACTGGCACAATCCCGTTTGTGTTTGGGGATCCCTTTCTTTCACTTTCTTAGTCCAACCTAATAAGCGGATTTGGTCTTTTTCAGTGGAGATTTTAGCTTATAAACACACCTCTTGTAGCTGCTGAAACTTTAACTGCAACCGGGTCCCACACAGCTGGTCCTGCTGTTGCTCCAGCTTCATGGCTTGTGTGCTGATTCTGCATTCTTACACTATCTTCCAGTTAGCACCACTGATCCCACTCGTGACACCAGATTTTGTTTTACATCGGAATATAAACTCAGTGCGGCTTTGCATACCTACAAGGGCGTAAATTTCATCTAACAGTTGGAGAGGACAATAAACATAAAATTTCTCAAGAGCAATTTTTGATGGAGACACAAATAATACAGCCAAAGTTGTACTTGTATACGTGACGTGTACACAAAGGAAAGCCTTACTACTATTAGTGTAGCATTGAGACTGTGATGTTACCAAATTGCTTTGACGTTTTGTACTTACTTGTCATTTTTCTTTTCTCTGTCATTTTATCTGGCCAACAACACAAAGCAATAGATGTTTAAATATGACTTCATAGGTTCATAAGTTCACGCCGCAGTCTTATTATCCTAAATATGCCACATAGTGTTTTAGGTTTTCTCTGGGACAGAGGACGTTTCTTAGATATTCAGCTGCAACAATCTGCCACTTAACATCATATTTTGCAAAACCCAACACAACAGCAGATCTACAATATTTGTCACGTTCTGCCTGTCGGCTATGCTTTAGTTTAGCCCTTTGTGAGTTTGTGTTATTTGATCTATTCAGTATCTGTTATTTAGTTTTCTTGGTATCTGCCTTAGTTAATGTTGTGTTCTGTTCCATGTTTAGTGTTGTTATGTTTCCCAGTTGGTTCCGTCTCTGTTCCTCACTCCATTCTGTTAGTCAGCTGTGTCATATTTCCTTTTTTGAGGTTCGGTTCCTGGTCTTGTGTTCTCTGTTTTGCCTTGTTTATTTCTTAGTTCACTTACAGGTTCTGTTTAGCTCACTTTGTACCTGTCTATCATGTATTTTAGATTTAGCCCTGCATCTCAGCTCCTAGTTCTGTGTCTTAGTTCATGTCTTAGTGTTTACTTCTGGTCTGTATACTTCTGTGTTATTTTGCCCTTGTCTTCTCTGAGTTCTGTTTAATCCCAGCTTCAGTCTGTTTTCCGTGATGGTTGTACTCATTGGTGATCTGTCTGCTTGTGTATTTGTTTGTTATTTATATTCTTCTGATCTGTAACCTGTTCCTCCAGTGTCCCTGGCTGTCTCTCTGTTTTCCCTGCTGTCTCTCTGCCTGCCTGTCTGGTTAGCCCTGATCCCTGTCACCTCTGTTGCTCCTGGCCTGCTCGTTAGTCCGTGGCGTATATATGTTTGGTGTCCCCTTCCGGTCATTGTAGTGTGTCGTGTGAATACAGTCTGTTGTGTTGTGAGATGGGAGTTTTCTGTGGTTTTTGGATTTTGCCTGCTTCCAACCTGTAAGTCATCTTGCTTTTGTGGATTAAAAACCCCTGAACTGAATCTCGGTGTCTGGCATTTGGGCTCTCACCTCCTGTGCACTCACACATGAATCGTGACAATATTAGCCTAATACCAGTTCACACATAGGACTATCACCGTGTTAGTTGTAGTAAGAGAAGCACCGACTGTATATTTCCTGGCTGATTCCAATTATCCAATTTTATCTTTTAAATGTCTGCCCTGCCAATTCTGATTCTGTCCAATTTTCTTTATTTCTAAGAGTTATAATTGACAGCATACACAATCATTTGTGTAACTTTTCTTTTATTAAGAATTTTCATCAGCACCAACATAAACATTGGCTATTCTCACTGGGGTGCATTCATTTGTATGATCATAATGAAACATTGATTATTAGATAACGTTCACATGTTCACTGGAGGGAACTAAAAATAACTTGCAGTAGGCTATAATGTGTTTCATTTTTAAATATATTTTAATTTAAAACATTTGAAAGATCACATTACCCTATTTCCAGTAGGTGATTTCTAATCTCACCATGTTGTCTATTTAATTCTCCACCTTATTTTAGTGTTTACTCACAAACTACAGTAATCTGCTCACCTTGCTTTTCCCTTCAGACACACATGCACACACATGCCTCTCTCTGTCTCTTTATCTGTCTTCTCTGACTTTATTTGTCAGCAGTTTTATAAAAGACTTCCGTTTGGGTTTTTTTTTCACTCTTAATTCTGTTTTGACAGAAGCAGGTGAGCAGTGTGTGGAGGAGGCTTGTTGTCCACCATGGTACTGAATGACATTGACAACAGCTGTGTTTACTGTTGTTTTACCTGGTCCGTGTTGTAAAATAGCCACTGTGTTCGCTTCTTTAATGAGATACAAAAACACTTCTCTTTCAGTGTGTTTCTCTGCAGCTGTAAATTGCAAGTGTTATGTCTTGCTGCCTGACTGAGGGTCCTCTAGTGAGGTGGGGAATTGGTTAAACTTGGGTCTGGGGGGCCCTGGATCCACCGTAGGGCTAGGGCATGTTGGGAGGCTTCACTACCTGACAGTTGTGGGGTGCTCATGTCGCAACTACTCTCCAATTTTAACTGCATCTTAGTTACCACACCAGGGGGGCCGCCAGGAATTTTGGGCCCCATGACAAAAAAATCATCAACAAAAAAATCAACTCATCTGTTGTTAGTCTGCTAAAAGGGGCAGGGACAATGATTTAATATGAATATCTTGCTAAACGTTTCCCTGCACTGATTAAATGTTGATGAAATGTAAGCTAACACTAGGCTGTAGCTAGCTAGCTTATTTCACTGTGGACATTAAGCCAACAGGTTAACGACACTCAGACTAAAGGCTGCCCACCTTTCTTGGTGAAAAACTGGGTTACAGATTAACATCCTTTCCTTTGTCTTTCTTCTCTCTTTCCTTTTTTGAAAACCAGAGTTTAGTTTGCTAGGCAACGTTGTGATCACTGTATTTCTGCGCATCTACTGACTGCAACTAAACACTGTCACTGATACAGCGCTGAGGCAGGACCAAACCATTTCATGCAGATACAGGGGGGTGGTCGGTCAATATCGAGGTTTACTTTTTGATCAATGGGGATTTTTAACTTTTACTGGCAAAAACAAGTAAAAACAAAGATCATTCATTTTTATTATTAGATTTGAAATATATTTATACTCAAAGATCATTGTTTATATAATGTACAATATATTTTGATATTAGTTTATAATTATTTTTTGGAATTGTCCTAACTTTTCACCCCTATACGGCGCCATACAACACTTAACAAACCATGACATGCATCCAACACAAAACAATACAGTTGCCTGGGTCGGGGGGGCATGGCTTCCCTGGTGTGGGTCACGCTCTGGATCTGGGGGCCTGGGATCCATTGTCTCCACTCCTTGCTGGGGCCCTCTTTGGCACGTGTGGGGCTCCTCCTACTTCCCCCTGCCGGCTCCCTCACAATGAGGGTGTGCGGTAGTCCCAGGGGCACATGGCCGGTGTTGTCGGGGGTGGCTGCCTGGGGTATGAACCAGACTTGGGTTCACGGGCCCTGGGGGCCACTGGCTCTGCCTGCACTTGGGGTGGAAGGCCTTTGGCTGGGCTGGGGGACTGTCAGCCCTGGTTCTCCCGCGTTCTTGCTCCCTGGCAGCGGGGAGTTCCCCGGCACAGCTCTCTGCTCTTGCATGTGGGCATGTGGTCTTGGGTCCTTTGCACTCCGGGGGATTGCGGGGTGTCATGGCTAATGGGGTTCTTGCCTGCCTCATGCTGGGGTCGTTGTGGTGCTGTTGTGGCGTTCAACTCTCACTAACATCTACATTCCATTACAGGCTTATGCACATAGACATATTCACACACATACACACACACACACACACTGACACTCAAAGGCACATTCACCTACACACGGACACATACAGATACACAGACACACAAACAAATTTAGGTTGTCCATGGTTGTCACAGGTAGAACTATTCTTTATGCTTTTCATCAAGTTCTATATATAAATGGTTATTATTCTAGCTCTCATGGCTGTGCTGTGTTTATTTATTTTGCTTGACTTTTTGTCCTTTTCATTCTCCCTCAGATGTTTTCTTATGTCTGCTGTTTATTGCTGCTGTTTGGCTGGTTGTCTATTTGTTTTTTCATTTTATTATTTATTATACTCTCCTCCCCAACCCCCCTCTACATTCTCTTGCAGGTGTCTGCGCTTTCTGCAATTGTATTTTCCTCTGCTGTTTCCTGTTGTCCCCACCTCCCATCCCTGTTCTCTTGCAGGTGTTGTCCTTTCTCTGTGGTGTCTGTTTGTGCGGTGTTTGTGCCCCCATCCTCATTTCTGCCCCCCTGTCCAGCCCGATGACAAATCAATACATATTTCTTAGCTCCTTATACTCTGTACCAGGCAGCTAGGCAGGACAGGTTTTTTTAAAAAACAACAAAAAATACACATTTTACTTATTTTATTATTTATATTATCCCTTAAGAGCCATGTCTTCACTGGAATTAACGAGATCTACAACATAAATTATGCTGACTGTAGTACCCATGTTCATCTGGCAGCATAATTCCTGACACACATGGATGGCACTGAGGAAGGAAGCACTCTGTGTATGTATTGTCTTTGGTTTTGCTCCAGCAGTAGCAATATGTCCTGCAGTAATTGGCATCCCTGAAACAAAGTCCCAGCTAATGAGTCAGTGTTATCAATACAGCTCCTGCTGGTGGGTTGCAAACACAGAACAAGGCAACAGACTGCTGTCAATCTGCTGCGCAGGAAGAGATGGAAAGCTCAGAGGAGCAGGGGGAGAGACAGCAGCCAAGAAGGTGGTTTTTCTGTCGCATAGCTGCTGTCAGTGGGCAATTGCTTGCGCGCGCACTCTATAGACACACTCTATTTATTTTTAGCAAAGTGTTCAATTGTATGATGCATGTTCTGCTCTGCTGTGAGTGACAGTAATAAAGAATGAGAGTTTGGTGTGAACATTAATTGTCCTCTTGATAGGGTTTTTGAAATTCAAACAGTTCACTAACAATGTAACAATGTTAAATCCGTGTATAGTTCGTTCTTTATTTTGTTTCAAAACCAAATCAGAAAAACCAAGTCGTTTTTTGGTTTTCCTGTTTTAAAATCAAAACAGAGTTAGGATAGTTATCATTACATCCAATGGTACACAGCAAACACGAACTGTTATTAGTTAAATCGGCGAGCTGTACATTAACGAATCATACACGGATTAAAAGATTCAGGTAATTTTCGTTCCACTTCTCTGCACTGTTTCCACCTGACCTTTATTTTCTTTCTGAGACTGGAGAATTTAGAAAGTTTCACGGCACTGCAGAGAGCCTCCAGCTGCAGTAGGCACAGGCTGTGCGTAAAACAGGAGCATCGAACTTCATCCAGCCAGGGGGAAAAACCACCGACTGCTCAGTGCGCTGATTCCACGCATATTAGGTCTACCGGTTAGGGAGTGGGACTCTAGAGTGTACAGGACGAGAGAGAGGAGTTCTGGTGTGCTGTGGACGGTCGGTGATCATTCTCTTTGGTTGGATGAAGCCCGACCATGGACTGTATATAGCCCGACGCAGACCACAGCTGAAGGGTCAATAAAAGTACAGGTCATTTACTGTTGCTTTTCGGATAAGCCAGGGAGGAGAGATGAGTAAGGTGACACGATGGGGCTCTAAAGAAACAGGTTTAGGAACCTGAACACGTACACCCGGGGCCGGATATAGGCATGGGCAAGGAGGGGCAATGCCCCCCCAAATGCCGTGACTGCCCCCCCAAACGTGATGGCATGCAAAGATCCCAAATTTAAAAAATATTTCAAGAAAAATGGTCAGAGTGAGCGCTCTCTGCTCTCTATCCCTCATTCAAAGTAGCTACTGATTGGAAGATGCATAGGGAGGGCGTGGCCAGTCGCTTCACCGGCTTGTGGTGAACCTGCAGAGCAGTGTTGCCAACTTATTTTTAGCGACTTTTCAGACCGCTTTAGCGACATTTTTTCAAAAAAGCGACTAGCGACAAATCTAGCTACTTTTGGACAAACCTTAGCAACTTTCAAAATTCCAAATATCGCCAGTACTGCAAGTGTGAGGTCTTACTTCCCGCTAGCGCCTGTTCAGTCAGTGAGCGTCGAGAGGAGCAGCACACTCCGTTGACTGCACGCCAGTGAACATAGACATGAATGAGCTGCGCATGTGCACGCTGTGTTAACAGGAACCAATCAGTGATCACATAGCAGCTGTCTTCTCCTTTGTTTTAGTCTTTTTACAGTCTATGGCAGAGGTCACTAATAGGCGGACCGCGGTCCGGATCCGGACCCAGCCGCTGTCCTCTCCGGACCGCCGACCTATAGCCGATTTATTATTGAGACTTACTACCTCGAGACGGAGCATTTCTATTTTAACCCGCGCAGCTTTTCTAGCATTTACTGTACTAGTTTAGCGGCTCGGGAAACTCACAGACCAATCGCATCGTCTCATGTGATACTGCTCAGCCAATCAAATCTGTGCATTCGAAGTCGAGTCCGCGATCCGCTGAAGTGAGATACACCGGAGACGTTTCGGAAACGCACACCAGTGTTTCCCACAGAATGACAATGTCCTTGTGGGGAGGGGATATTGACTACCAGCTATAGGCTATATTTTGGTAGCCTCCAAAATCCAGCTGCATTCCAACATTAACTTAGCTCTCCTTATTAGCTCGGCTCCCTGCATGCTGGTTTTAAGCTGGGTCTCCGACGCTGACAGCGTTGTGTTGGACAGATTTATGCAGCGGTGTTCCATGAGGGAGAGAGAGCGAGAGAGGTATGAGAGGTACGGGTGAGTGAGAGAGAGAGAGTGTGAGAGAGGGAGAGAGAGGGACAAGCGAGAGGACGTGCTACACAAATGGCTACGGCGCTCTGCAATCAAATATGATTTTAAATAGGCTTATTTAAAAAAAACAAACGGAAAATCAATCTGTGGCGGTCAGCATTGATATTGTGGCGGTCCACCACAAATAAATGAACGTATGGGAAACACTGCACATGGAGAGAGGAGGCAAAGAGAAAAGACTGTAGAGATTTTTACATGTACATTCCTCCCACGGGCAGTTCAAAACCAGAATATCTCATAGATCTCCAATGCTAGCTGGCAGGACAAGTTAGAGCTCACGTTTTTCACTGAACAAGAGAAAGTAGGAAAGTGGTTTATAAGAGGGAATGAAAGAGAAGAGGAGGCATTACAGCTGTTCATTTGATGATGTTTGAGTGTTTATTATAAAATTGGTTAAGACTATCACTTCAAGCTACCCTTTTTATTTCAGTCTTTCTTAAAAAAAGGCACTTTATTTTAGTATTCTTAAATTTAAAATTTATTATTAGAGTATTTATTTTCCCTCCAGTTTGATGTGAAAACTGAATATTGTTGAAATATTGTCAGTTGTTGACTAAAAACATATATGTTGATACAACTATATGTTATGGCAGTGAATGATAACGCAAGATAGTCGGTATGATGTTTTGGACCTTTGCTTCGGGAAATTTTCTCTAACTGGACCCCTTTGAATTCTAATTGAATACCCCTGGTCTATGGTTTTAATTCAAAACATTTAATTTGACCGTTTTCTTGGCATGCGCGCAGCACGCTTATATTCACTAGTGCTGAGCTTCACCTTTCAGTCAGTCCTCTGCAGTGACTGACTGAAACATGAAGCTCAGCTTCACAGACATGTGAAGAACCATGTGAAGAAGACAGACAGACAAGACAAACAGACAGACAGATAAAATAAATAAATAAATAAATAAATAAAAAAAGATAAATGCAGCCTCAACAGGGCACAAGCCAGTGCTGTGTTCAGAGCTAAAGAAATGAAAACAAAACAAAAAAGAAATAAAAAAGATTGAAATAAAAAACGAAAGGACAGACAAACAGACAGACAGACAGATAAAAAAAAAAAAAAGATAAATGCAGCCTCAACAGGGCACAAGCCAGTGTCCTATTTGTGCCGGTCCCAAGCCCGGTAAATGCAGAGGGTAGTGTCAGGAAGGGCATCCAACATAAAACCTATAAGACAAATCAAATGGATCAAAGGAGCTGATAGATTAGAGCTGGGCGATATAGGATTTTTTCATTTCACAATATATTTTTTCATTTCTGGCCATATCGATATATATCACAATATAAATCAAATCACTATATTTGTCAAATTTAAATGTTCCATTAAATGACTTGCCCCCCCTGATATTCTACCTGCACCCCCTAGTGGGGCTGGCTGAATCCGGCCCTGCGTACACCCTAGACCAGGGGTGTCAAACTAATTTTCTAATTTTAGCGTTTTGGTTACCCTCAAAGAGCCAGTTTGAACTGTAAGACTGTATAAACATAGTTTACTGCATAAACTATTTCTTAACATATTGTAAAATAACTATCTGATTATTTAGCCTATTTAAGTTAAGGACATTTAACCCATCAGATGCAAAAATATAAGCAAGCACATTTACTGTATCTGTGTTATTATAACATACATTAATTAATTTATCAGGTTTAGAAACCCAAAATACTCCATCAATCTTTATCAGTCTTTAAGTATATATCAAAAAACTATCACATTAACTTTTCCACAGACCAGCAGTGTTTGGAATAATGGCGTTTAAAAGAACGGCGTTACGTAACGGCGTTATTTTTTCAGTAACGGGGTAATCTAACTAATTACTTTTCCCGTCGTTACAACGCCGTTAACGTTACTGGTCGTTAAATGCGGTAATCCGAACGCACCAGCTGGCTCACACAGCTAGTCAGGAGGTGGGTTAATAACGAGGTAAGCAGTGCTTGAAGTGGACTGGTATCTGCGCTCTCCATATCAGGTTCTCTGGGAGCAACGTGGCGCTCACCTGTTCCCGTTCTCGCCTGCCTGCTAAACTCTGTCGGCGGGGAGAGACGAGACAAGAGAAGCTCGGGTGCCTTTCAACCAGCGATTATGTTGGCTAAGGCAGAGTCATGTTTCTTGGTAGCCAATCAGAGCCAGTGTTTTTACACACATGCCAGCACGCCACACACACAACACACACACACACACACACACACACACACACACACACACACACACACACACACACACAACAGCTAAACAGAGATTCGATGAAGCAGCAGAGATTTTTTTTAACAGTAACGCAAATAGTTACTTTCCCTGGTAACGAGTTACTTTTATTACAGAGTAATTCAGTTACTAACTCAGTTACCTTTTGGAACAAGTAGTGAGTAACTATAACTAATTACTTTTTTCAAGTAACGCACTGCAGACCAGAGGGGCAGAAACATTGTAAAACAAATCATTGTGAGCTGCTAATAACATGTCTGACAGATACAAACGGCGAACAAACGGCTGCACACAGACTTGCAGAGGGCGAACATCCAACTAATGACAGATAGTTTTATTACCTGGAAAAATGCAGACGTATATTGTAGCTCCTCCTTCATCACAGACGCTGGCTCAATACCAGTGCTTGAAGTGGACAAAGTAGGTGCCAGAGTAAAGTGATGGAGAGATTCTGATTCTGACCTGTCCCCAGCGTCCCCAGTGTAAATGACAACGATCTGTCAATATTTTTAAATGTCCCACCCCATCCAGGCTGTGATTGGTCGGTTCACGACTAGTGATGGCAAGTTCGACTCTTTTGACAGACTTGATTCACCAAATCTCATTCATTAAAATGAACTAATCTTTTTTTTGTGTCATTTCGTTCATTTGAACTAGGCTGGTTATTGCAGCGCTGCAGCCCTCCAGTAGGCGATTAAAAAACAGCGCCGTTCTCAAACACGAAAGGCTGCCTGGCTTGCTTTAATTGACAAAGTATAATGCACAAATTCACCTCTTGATCACTCTCAATCATTATATAAACCCCAATGGGCCCTCAACCAAATTCAAACCATGTAAAAACCACAGAAATATGTTGTCTACTCCGGCTAAATCCTTCCATTTTCACAATCCTTCCTGAGTACACAACCAGACCAGCCATATAAAGGCTTATGTATATAATTACTATCATTATTGCTAACATGCTCATTCATACAGTAGCCTAACGTCCCTATCCATGAGTAAAATATTAATATCAGATTTGCATATATAGAAGTAATAAGCTTGATACACTATATGAACAAACACACTCTTAAATAAAATTTAACCAATTTAATAATAATCTGGACCAAGCCACCAAGTTCTTAAAGAACTCCAGCACAGAGAGAGGAACAAAGAAATATTAACACATTATATAAATGCAGCAGTTTGGCAGGTCTGGATTCAGAATGGACCACATCAGGTCCTGATTCTGCAGACAGAGAAACAAACATGCTCACATCGCTCTCAAACACTGCAGGTTGTTCACCAGTCAGGTCAGGTTGTCTGTTAAACAACAGCATGGCTTACGTTGCGTTCTCTGGCGGGCCTGGATCAGCTGTTAGCTGTAAAACACTGTAAAACAGGGCTAACGCTGACATTGCTACGTGGCTGTGGCTGTGTTTTAATGATTTACTTAGCGGGTCTGTTTATTTTGGAGAGGAGACGACCTCGGAGGTAATTCGGCTCCTGGTAGAACCCTGTCTTGGCTCTGAAGTGGAGCAGACCCAGAACAACTCTCATCAGCTGTTAGCTGACACGAGCAGGACTAAAGTTACGGTGCAGCTGTGTTAAAACTATAACTTAGCACAACATCACTGTGCTGTAATAACGGTATGCTTTATTAAATGTCACATAATTAACAAAATAGCTATATAATGTCAGTCCACTGACTGTTACCTGACAGCCGACCTGCCTCTCATTCACTCGATCAGCCTGCTGAAAGAACAAAAGACTGAGGACCCGTGTGAGCGGTGAGTAGTTCCTTCCTGCTCCACAGTAGGGGCTGTCACGTGACAGATGAACGACTCAAACCTGGAGACCCACAGTTGCTATGAGTCGTGAACTAATCAGTTCTGTTTCCTGTAATGCCTGCTTACAACAGCCCTGTAGCCGAGCTGTCACGTGACAAATGAACGACTTAAACAGACAGTTGAGTCGTGAACTAATCAACACTGTTTCCTGTGCTGACGGAGCCCATGCAGCTGCCGTGTGACGAGTGAACATAAGAGTCCAAGATCCTTCACGCATGCGTGAAAATGAACGAATTACTCACTGAGACAACCCGTTCCTCCTAAGTCATACACACAATTAGGCCTTATGAACACTTAGGCTTTATACAACACTATTCACGACAAGTGAAATTGACGAGCTACATTCAGCACACAGCTGCTTGAAATGCACCTGAGCTTCTCTTCTCCCTCGTCTCTCTCCGCTGACAGAGCAGGCAGGCGAGAACGGCAACAGTTCAGCGTCACGTAGCGCCCAGACAACCTGATATGGAGAGGGCAGAGAAGTGGCAGCTTGGTCCCAGTAGGCTACGCAAGAAAATGTCCCGGAGTAAAATGTTGAGGTACCAGCCCACTTCAAGCACTGCTCAAAACTCAAAAGACATAGGCCTAGCCTACCGGTTTGTCATCTTGAAACAAAAACGTGTTCACTTTCCCATGGTTCATGAAATTGCCTTACTTCTGCATCATTTTTTATTGGACATTTTAGGATCGTTTGCATACATTTGTCATCTCCACTTAAAAAAACCTTTAAAAAACCTAGTTTAACGCAGGTGGGGAAAGACCGCAATCTAGTGGCGGGATGCAGCCAATTCACAGGTCACAAATCGCCATGCATTGTGGGAGATGTAGTTTATCATTCATAAACACTTTAAAGCAGCATAAACGTTTATTTTAGAATAATTATGAATCTTTTAAGCTTTCGGGGGCCACATAAAATGACGTGGTGGGCCTGATTCGGCCTGCGGGCCTTGAGTTCGATACATGTGCCCTAGACTATCAGGTACGTGTATTTTTGTTTTCAAACTGCATATGCCAAAAGAATATTGAATGTCTTAACAAAGTTCATTTGCATGCTTTTTTTTGGAGATTTAACCGGATCTTACTATCTTCATCAGCAGATGGAGCTGGCCTAATAATGGAACTTTGTAACTTACCTCGTAACAGGTTGTCCTCCTGAATGTGAATGCCATCCACTGACTTCTGGTGGATGATCTTTGACCTCTACTTAGTGGAAGCTACGAGAGGTATTGGACTAGTGTTCACAGACTGATGTCTTATATATATATATATATATATATATATATATATATATATATATATATCGTTTCCTTACTGGTCTACTGATGTACAGTAGTATTGCCCACACATGTGATGTCCTTATGATGTCATACACCACCCCAGTATTTCAGGGTGTTCCAGCAGAGATCTTAAGGTGTTGAATGGTTTGTGAAGAGTGCTGGGGACCCCCACTGTGATGCCTCAGATAGTCCTAAAGGATTATTGAACTTTTTTAAGGTTATGATTAAGCACTTGCTGCATTTCTGTGGCTTAAACCTAATCAGAGATGGGCCTAGTCTCTAGTCTCCAGTGTCAAAGTCCTACACTTTGTAATCACACCATCCTCCTGACCACATGGTGTATCCGGTGGGATACATAGAGTTTTAATCACTTAAAAAAACATAATCCAGGCAGAGGTTATGTTTGACAGCACAACGTAACTGTACAAACAATTGAATAATATATGACAGAGCTGGTCTTAACCTGGCAATAAAGCATGCTCCGTCCATTCCAGCTTCTTCCAAGCCTTCTATCCTTTTTACCTCTACATTTCCACCTCTTTAATCTACTCCCTTCCTTCCTTCACTCTACCCTCCCCTAACCTCTCTGTTAGTCTCATCGTCTTATTTATCTTTATTTTCCTTTCCTTCCGACTCATGTTATGTTTGCACTCTTCTGTTGTTCCCCCTTCGTTTATCTCTCTCCTTCCCTTTTTTGTGTGCTTGTTTCCTTTAAACCCCAACGCTTAAGTATGAGGGATTACCCATGGGGCTGAGTTCAGTAGCTTTCAAAGCTTTAATTTTGACTTCTATTTACTCAGAGAAGAGTTTGCTCAGATGAGCCTCTAGAGAAGCATAGCAAACCATTTCCTTTGTGCTTTTTAACCTTTACTGAGCCTGGCAAGGCTGACTGAGCACACAGGCGCTTTTCTTTAGCAGAACTCGGCTTCATATTCACACACTCATCCACACGTCAACACGGGAACTGTCCTGGACAGCCAGTATTTTACTGTGTGTGGTGGTGGTGGTGGTGGTAGCATATGTAGGTGCAACAGCTTGAAAGGAATTAAAATATTGCAGTAAATGTATTAAGAGGAAGCAGTGGGTCTGCACTGACGTCTGGCTATCAGGAAGAATCGGTATCTATTTGAAACTGTGGGCACCATCCTTTCCAAAGACAAATGTAATAGCCATTAATTAATTTAGTGTCATTCTGAAGGGCTACAGGGTTATTCAATCAGTGGCATCAAATATACTAAACTGTCAATTTGGAACTCTGATTACTAATTCAGTTAGAATTACAACCAAAAAACACACATTTAATCTAATGAAATATACTTTACTAAAGAACAAAAGGGAGTCAGTTAGTGCAAATGTGTCAAGTGTGCATGTTGGGTGCACGCCAAGAACATGTGTATGTTTCTTTGTTCTGCCTTCGAGTGTTCCACATGCTCGGGCATAAAGTGAAACAAAAGAGTATGTGAAGTGGGAGCTTTGAGTTGAGAGATAATGGTTACTCATTATTATTAATGGTATGTGTGAAGCATAACCAGTGTGGGGTAGAATGCTGACAATCTTTACTCAAGTAAAAGTAGAATTAGTCCCACAAAGAATGACTCAAGTAAAAGCAAAAAATTACAATTTTATAAACCTACTCAAGTAAAAATATAAAATTACATGGTCAATTAACTACTCAATTACAACTACAAGTTCAAACCCAGTCAACAGTCTTTGGAATAATGTTTTATCCGCTATGTACCTGGTCAGAAACAGCCACTGTGCAACATGGTTATTTCTAGGGAATGCACTTTGCATGTTGATTATCTCCAATTTAGCTATTTCTGTTTAATACATTATTGTACTTAATCTACATGAAGGTACTGCAGTGGTGGCTCCTGCCAAATCTCTCAGGTGGGGCAATTGTTGCGATGATGGCTACGGTGACGTCTGCTATAAGACAAGGATTGTTCCTTAGGCTACATACTGTACAGTATTTGTAAACAGCTACATACTGAAGTTCATTGTCAATGTCTACAATGAATGAACAGTCCTCAGTTAAGATCAACAGATCTTTAGACCTTAGGATGTTAAGGCAACTTCTTTAGCATTAATGAAAAAAGGATCCAATCCAATCCACCTTTATTTATATAGCACCTTAAAAAGTGCTGAACACAGTCTACAAATAAATAACAACATACATTAAAGGCACAATAAATCACAAAAAATAATTATAACAATAATACAAAACTGAAATGACAACTCAAACTGTATTAAAAGCCAAAGAAAATAAATGAGTTTTAAGACGAGATTTAAAAACATAAAATGACTCGGTAAGTCCAATATGTAGAGGCAGCTCATTCCAGAGTCTCAGAGCTGCCACAGCAAACGCACGGTCATCTCTAGATTTATGTTTCGATGTAGGGACTCCCAGCAGTGCCTGATCAGCCGATCGGAGCGAACGAGATGGACTGTAGGGCACAAGCAGATCAGACAAATACTGGGGGGCCAAGTCACGCAATTAAAAACAAATAAAAGAATTTTAAAATCGATACAAGGGTGCACTGGAAGCCAGTGTAAGGACTGGAGAATGGGTGAAATACGGGCAAATTTTCGAGTTCCAGTTAAAAGATGAGCAGCTGCATTTTGAACTAGTTGTAATCGTGCCATAAGTGATTTGCTAAGACCACTATACAGTGCATTACAATAATCCAAATGAGTGGTGATAAAAGTATGGATTAAAATCTCAAAACCATGTCGAGATAAAAACGGTTTTACTTTGGCCAGTTGCCTCAGCTGGAAAAAAATGGTTTTCACCACTGCACCAATCTTGGCATCAAGTTTTAAACGACCGTCCAACTTGACTCCCAGATTTGTGACCACAGAGCTAATATCCCGGGTTAGCCAACCCAGATCAACAGGACCCGCAGCATCTGAGTCATTCAGAGTGAGTAACATGAGCTCAGTTTTACTATCATTTAAATACAAAAAATTCATAGCCATCCATGCTTTCACTTCATTCAGACACTCTAAAAGGGTTTTTGACTGACTTAGCAGCACATATAGTTGACAGTCATCAGCATAAAGATGGAACGAAACGTATCTACTGAGGATTGACCCAAGAGGAAGTATATTGAAAAAAGTAACGGCCCAAGGACAGACCCTTGAGGAACTCCGCGCAACAGGGGAGCCGGAGATGACACAGCATCATTAACCTGAACTGAAAAACTCCTATCTTCCAAATATGACATAATCCAGGCTAAGGCCAACCCCTTAATGCCCACACAATTTTCAAGCCGAGACAGTAAAATTTGGTGGTTGACCGTATTGAACACAGCCGTAAGGTCCAATAGCAGTATCAACCAGAGTCTAAAGCCAAAAAAATGTAATTGAGAATCCTCTGCAGAGCTGTCTCAGTGCTTAAACCCAGACTGAAAAATTTCAGTTATACAATTATCAATACAACTTTCTCCATAATTTTGGAAAGCAAATGGAGCTTAGAAATAGGCCGATAATTTGAGAGCTCAAGTCGGTCCAGACCAGGTTTCTTTAACAAGGGTTGAACAACTGCATGTTTAAAACTCATAGGCATGACTCCAGTAATTAGACTGACATTAACAATATCAAGTATGCAGGGCGTCACTGTAGAAACATCTCTTTAAAAAGATGAGGGGGAATCACATCATTGGGGGACCCAGTGATCTTCATTTCACCAATAATTTGTTCTAAAACAGGCAAACTAACAGGCTCAAACTGATTCAAAACAGTAGAACAAGTTACAGAAATACCATGGTCATTCAAAGGTGGACCAATAATGGTCTGCACCTTACGGATAAAAAAATGAAGGAACTCCTCATACATTTTTGATGGGTTCTCCAACCACTGGAGTTGTGGGACATTAAGAATAGTTTTGAGGGTATTAAAAAGAACTCAAGAGTTGTGACCATTGGAAGAAATAATTTTAGAAAAGTACTTAATCTTCTCAGCTTTTACATTTTTTTGGTATGAACACCAACTCCCTCTAAGTAACTGAAATGACACCTAGCAGGTCTGGAGTTTATCCCTTTTCCACATTCTTTCCGCCCTTCTACATTCGTATCTGGCAGCGCGAGTGACATCGTTCAGCAAGGGATCAGTTCAATGAAAAAAGGATGACTCTCAAAATCATCTGATTTAGCTGTGACAAACCTTTTATTTAAGAACAAGAAATCCAGAATAAAGCACAGTATTTACACAAAAACAACAAGGCATGTAAGGGAAAATATAGAAGGTATATTCTATTGTTTTTGGTTTATTTTCTGTGTTGCTTTCCTACTTCTCCTTCTTCTTTTTACCGTTCTCTGACAAGATGCCAGTGGTGGCCACATCGTGCTCATTCTTCGGTTTCTCGCAATTAAAGAAAAAAACACATCAAATAATTTTAATAAATCTATCAAGATTATTAGCTTAGCCTATGGCATTTAAAGGAGCATAAATTAGCCAAGTGGCTAGTGGACTTTTCCTCTCCTTATAATTTAACAAATTACATGTATTGTGTATATTGAGTCTTAACGCTGGTGAAGTCACTGCATCTCCCGACACAACACCACGGTCTAATTTTTAGCCTGAACGTATATTTTCTACAGCAGCTGCTCGTAGTGAGAGCAACAAGCTGGAGAACTGCCAACGCCCAGACGCCCTAATGAACAAGCCGCCCCTGAGGTAGTGATAAGATCACTTAACCTTTATCTGTCATCTGATATGGACATGTAGCCAACTAAACCACTTGCTATTATGTAAAGGGCACTGCATGTGATTTGCCTTCTCCAACAGCTCGCACCCAATACAATTTGATTATTCCTTAAGGATCTATGTACATAATCTTTATAATATAAAGAATTATTGTGGCAATTACACAGGAGCAGCCCATGAATTAGCTTATATAGAGACAGAGACTTGTGTGTCACACATAAAGCCCAACTGTTTTATCCACCCATATTTGCTCTTTCCTTTCTTCTCAAAAAATATTGTTTTCCGAATAACTAACAGCTGGTAGCTGGTAGCTGTCCTCCAGGCCATATCTCCTACTGCGGTCCCGGCAATCACTCGTGATTAATACTTCTCTGGCTTCAGGAACCTTCTCGACCACCTTCAAAAGGGCTCTTGTTACACCCTTGCTTAAAAAGCCCTCACTCAACCCAACTCGAGTTGAGAACTATCGGCCAGTGTCTCTTCTACCATTTTTATCCAAAACTATCGAACGGGCAGTCTCAGAATTCCTCTACTGAAACGGCTCTTTTATCAGAAGCCCTAAGGTCAGCCAAAGCTGCAGCCCAATCCTCGGTTCTTATCCTGCTTGACCTATCAACTGCCTTTGACATAGTCAATCACAGGATCCTCCTATCTGCACTTTCAGCAATGGGCATCTCAGGTAAAGGTGTGGTTCTGTGGTTCGAATCCTATATTTTGGGGGGTTCCTACAGTGTCTTTTGGCAAGGACAATTATCCTCCTACCACTGCCTCTCCACAGGGGTACCCCAAAGCTTAGTGCTAGGGCCCCTTCTCTTCTCAATTTATACCACCTTACTAGGGCCGATCATTCGCTTGCTTCTCTTTCCACTGCTACGCAGATGATAGGTAACTCTACCTATTCTTCCTGCCAGAAAACCCCACCGTCATGCCAGCCAAGCAATCTATCCACCATAACATCAAACTACAAATTAGCTCTTCAACCATCACTCCAACAAGGTTCGTGAGAAACTTGGGTGTCATGATAGATGACCAGCTGTCCTCCTCCAACAAACTCCGCCTGGCTCTGCCATCCCTTCAGACAAAGCAATGCCAGTCCCTGTTCTCATTTGTGACACCACGATGATGGAACGAGCAACCACACGCCATCAGAGAAGGGCCACCTCTCTCTAACTTCAAGAAGCTCTTCAAAACTCATCAACAATTACCTTGTATTGATTTAACTTTTTGTTCAGTCTATCTTCTTTCCCTTGGTATTTACCCCATTGATGCGATAGGTGCCATTAACGCTTACTAGCATTTATTGCTGCTTTTAGTAATGTGTGTTGTCAGTTGTAGATCTTGTGCTGTATTTTATGCTCTGTTAATGATTGTATGTTGTTCCTCAAATGTAAGTCACTTTGGATAAAAGCTTCTGCCAAATGAGTAAATATAAATGGTAGCCTGCTGAGTGAAGATCAGTATCACCAGCGACATTACATTTTTTAAATCAATAAACAGTACAATAGTAACCAGTGCAAATTGCAAAACGAAATAGACTGATGTGTAGTTATGGCACCAGCTACAAGTGGAAAAAAAGTATAACAAATCACTGGCCATTTACACCAGAAGAGAGAGACCATCGTTGTACAGGGGAGGAGGACTGAGACTCTACTAACCCTCCACCTACAATGCCTTCCTTCCATTTCTTCCTAGGAGACTGAACAAAAGTCACATTTGGCCTCGGGTGACAAACCAAGCAGTATTCATCGCTTTGATAATAACCCCACAGAGCTTAAATAGCTGGGATTCCATGCCACTGAATAAGCTTTAGGTCAATTTTCCCTGTATATGTACCCATTGTTACGTCCTGCAGTGTCTAGGGTGTCAGGACATAAACATAAACCAGATGTTTTTGGTAATTAGAAAGGATGTTTATTTAAAATAAAGTGTCACAAAACAGAAAATGGGCCAATGGGTGCTGTGGAAATCAATAAACAAGTATAACAAAAGGAGGTCCTCAAAAGGAGGATTACTGCTCTAACTAAAGAAAAATAAAAGGATAAACCAAAACACTCTCTAACTAAAGGATCTGCAAAAACCAAAACACAAAGCGCACAGCACCCCTGAACCTAGTGTAAACTAACATAAAAACAACTATGGTGAATGCAAAAGGTGTATCAGTAGTTTGGAAAACTAAAGCCTGGCCCACTTCCTTACCTTGACACAATCATTCGACACTAAGTCTGCAAATACTAACAATCATACAAAAAGCCCAGAGGCATCTAACACAAGGCAAGCAAATTGTGGTCTGAAAGCTGCAACGAACAACAGACTGAGCAGGCTTTTAAGCAGGTAAGGGTGATTTGTGGCGCTCCGGGATTGGGCAGCAGAGGGAAGCCGCACCAATGGTTGGTAAGAAACACCGGACCCCAGGAAGTAGGCGGGGCCATCCCTCGCAGCATCAGCCAATCCTCTCGGTGTGTTGGCACAGCCTGCTTAGCATAATAGATGGACATCTTCACAGACATCTTATTAAAGTAGTGTTTTTCCTACAGTAGTCACTGTCATGCTGTGTGTCTCAGAACTTCCCTATATCATGCTCAAGGTACAAGGTACATTTATTTTGTTTTTCTACAACACAGGGCTGCACAATTAAGTTGTACTGTAGCTCTCTTCACATTACACACAAAACATACAGTACATACACATTTTTAAAATTAGAATAAAATAAAAATAAAAACAATACAGTTACTTATATACATACAGTGTATAATATACAGATATTATATATTCTTTGTGGACAAAAAAAACAAATTCTTCCCTCTCTGCATCAACTATTGGTCTTAACGACATCACCATCATAAAAATGGTGCCCTCTTGAGAGGGGTAATTTTCATGTCTCCGTGGCTCTGTTCCTGGAGTCGGTTGTCTCTTCAGGCAGCATCCAGATAAATCCCACCAAATTCAAGACAGTCATGGACGTCTCTTTACAGTTGCAGCACATCCTGGTGTCCACTAATTCCTCACCCAAGGTTATTATCATAAACAAAGACGAATAAATAACGAAAACTAGATGTGAAAAAACATTGTTAACTGAAATAAAAATAAAAACAAGGCTTTACAAAAAACAATAACTAACTAAAACTATATTGTAGGTTTGCAAAACTAACTAAAATAAAAGAGGAAAGTCCTTTTATTTCTTTCATAGGACCGAAGCCTACATTTTGAGTGGATATGAAGCCGGGAGAACTGATGTTGCGGGGCAGTTAGTCTTGTCGGACCGGCAGTGATAAGCAAATAACAAAGTCCGATAGCCACCTGTTAGTGAGCCGCGGGTGTGTTATGCTTTTCTCCTCCGCGTGAAGAGCTCGCACGCGGCGTGTCATGTGGCTGGCCTGCCATGATTGCTTTTTACGTCAAGAGAACCCAGGGTCAGGGCTAACAGGTGGTGACCACTGTTACAAAGAGAGCCCCATGTAACGTTAGGGTGAGGCTAACTTAGTCGGGGAGACCCAGGTAGGGATCTGCTGGTAGTTGGTGGGATTTTAACATGTTTTCTATTATCTTTTATACATACATGTGCACAAAATAATATGAATGTGACACCAGAGCTTTTGTTTAGTTTGGGTTGCAGGCATTCCTCAAGCCTTTAAAACAGACACTGCCCTCATCTGTTTACGTCTCTGTTGGATCATGGAACTGCCAGTCTACAGTTAACAAAGCTGACTTTATCACTGCTTATGCTAACACATTATCTCTTGGGCTACTGGCTCTCACTGAGACCACCAATTACTCTTTCACCCACACCCCCCGACCATCTGGGAGGGGGGCTGGGACTGGGCTCTTAATTTCCAACAAATGGAATTCACACAGCTGCTACCCCCGATTCAATATGCCTCCTTCGAATACCATGCTGTCTTGGTGTCCGCTCCGGTAAAGGTCTCTGTGATTATCATATATCGTCCACCAGGACAAATGGGTAACTTTGTGGAGGAGCTAGACACACTGCTGTCTTCCATACCAGAGAGGGACTGTCCCCTACTTGTCCTCGGCGACATGAACATTCAGTTAGACAATTCGAACTCAGCAGACTTCCTGTCTCTTATTCAGTCCTTTGTTCTAACACGGGTTCTCAGCCCCCAGATCCACAAAGCTGGCAAGGTGCTTGACCTCGTTTTTGTACGAAATTGTGCCACAGAGTGCTTAACTGTCACACCTCTATATGTGTCAGACCACTATTTCATTTAGTTAACGGTATCCCTACAGGAAAAGCCCATTGGTCCAAAAACCAAAGACCCTACTGACCTTAAGGGCTACCAATTACTCCTATCCTCCTTCTCGACAAGCATCAGTGCTGCCAAAACTGCGTTCTATAATAACAGAATTAGCAGTGCCACTGACTCAAGGAAATTATTTTCCACTTTTAAAGCGCTACTAAATCCTCCTCCCCCTCCGCCACCCACAAACTTGTCTGCTGATACCTTTGCTGCCTTCTTCACAGGCAAAGTGGAGGCTATAACTAGCCAATTCTCTGAAACATTCAAACTCAACCATTGTAGCAGTCCTACTACATCTTCTCCTCTGCCCTCCCAGGTCAGTGGTTCTTCACTCTCCTCGTTTACTCCTCTCACAGAGAGCGAAGTATCAGAACTCTTGACTTGTAGCCGTCCAACTACATGCCCACTGGACCCGATTCCTACCAATCTCCTCCAAGCCATATCTCCCACTGTGGTCCCGGCAATCACTCATGTGATAAACACTTCTCTGGCTTCAGGAACCTTCCCGACCACTTTCAAAAAGGTTTGGGTTACACCCTTGCTCAAAAAGTCCTCACTTGACACTACTCAAGTTGAGAACTATCGACCAGTGTCTCTTCTACCATTTTTATCCAAAACTCTTGAACGGGCAGTATTCAAACAGGTCTCAAAATTCCTCTCACGGAATGACCTCCTAGATCCATATCAGTCTGGTTTTACGAGTGCCCACTCTACTGAAATGGCTCTTCTGTCTGTAATAGAAGCCCTAAGGTCAGCTAAAGCTGCAGCCCAATCCTCGGTTCTTATCCTGCTTGACCTTTCAGCTGCCTTTGATACAGTCAACCACAGGATCCTGCTATCCGCTCTCTCAGCAATGGGCATCTCGAGTAAAGCACTCCTGTGTTTCGAATCCTACCTTTCTGGGCGCTCCTACAATGTCTTGTCGCAAGGACAATTATCCTCCTCCCACTGCCTTTCCACAGGCGTGCCCCAAGGCTCAGTGCTAGGGCCCCTTCTCTTCTCAATTTACACCACCTCACTGGGGCCAATCATTCGCTCACACAGCTTCTCTTACCACTGCTACACAGATGATACGCAACTCTACCTATCCTTCCCGCCAGGCAATCCCACTGTCTCGGCGCGGATTACAGACTGTCACTAGGACATATCTACATGGATGAAGGCCTGCCACCTTCAACTAAACCTCTCCAAGACTGAACTCTTGATCATTCCAGCCAAGCACTCTATTCACCATAACATCAAACTACAAATTGACTCCTCAACCATCACTCCAACCAAGGTGGTGAGAAACTTGGGTGTCATGATTGATGATCAGCTGTCCTTTTCAGACGATGTCGCTGCTGTCTCTAAGTCATGCCACTTTGCTCTATACAACATAAGGAAAATCAGGCCTACCTCACTCAGTATGCCACCCAGCTACTGGTACAGGCCATGATTATCTCTCGCCTCGACTATTGCAACGCCCTCCTAGCAGGTCTTCCATCTTGTGCGGTGAAACCCTTACAAATGGTTCAGAACGCAGCAGCGTGTCTGGTTTTTGATCAACCCAAAAGGACTCATGTCACTCCATTACTAAGTGACCTCCACTGGCTCCCCGTGGCCTCCAGAATCAAATTCAAGTCACTAATGCTTGCATACAGAGTGACCACCAGGTTTGCACCCATATACCTAAACTCCATAATACAAACCTATGTTCCTTCTCGGCTTCTTCCTGGCTCTGCCAGCCCTTCACACAAAGCGATCCCAGTCCCGGCTATTCTCATCTGTGACACGACGATGGTGGAACTAGCTACCACACGCCATCAGAGCAGGGGCGTCTCTCTCTAACTTCAAGAAGCTCTTGAAAACTCATCTCTTCCGAGAACACATCCTCTTATAACACCTCTAACTAACCTCTAACTTCCTGTGCTCTTCTTCTTCTATCCCTACAATTATCTTGTATTGACTGCACTTTTTGTTCTGATTGCTCTTTCTGTTAACTCTTACTTCCTTGCCTAGGTATTTACCCATTGATGTGATATGTACTATGAGCTCTTACTAGTATTTATTATATATATTGTCAGTTGTTGATCTATATTTGATGCTCTGTTGATAGTTGTAAGTTGTTCCTCAAATGTAAGTCGCTTTGGATAAAAGCGTCTGCTAAATGAGTAAATGTAAATGTAATGTGAATGTAGGTATTGAGTCACTGTCTTGGTGGTTTTCTTTTCCTTGTTCTGTTCTGATGGCCTGGCTTAGAGCTCATCCTACATGTGTGATGAACTTGCCCCTAGTAGCCTACATTGGATTGTGAGCTCCCCTTGCGCTGGATTAACGCATTATATTTACTGCATGTCAGATAGTGTGTGTTTTATGGGCTCATTGATATCTCAGCCAAACTGTCTCTTTGTGCTTTTAACATAGAATGCATTTTTTTGAGTAATAGGTTTACATTTTAATATAGCCTAACTGCTTTCCAGTCATACTTACCTTCAGGGTGCGAGGGACCTGTTGTTTGTGGCTCCAAGGGGGGCCTACACTATTTTCCAATTTCTTAGCTGTCCATCACCTCTATTTATTCTATTTAACTAAGAATGATTGATTGATTGATTGACGTCTTTATTGAACATGTTAAAAAGACAACAGCAAAAACTGTTGTTATACAGTGAAATTTAGTGTTTGTGCGAATCAGCAGTATACTAAACATTGATATTCCTCTGAAATTGTATGTGTTTTCTCGTAGTTGGAAAAGCTCTTGGATATTTCTAGGTAATTGGTTATTGTGTGCTCTAAAAACAATTTGAATAGTTTTATAATCAATCAGATCTTTGAACTTTAATATTTTGAGTTTAATGAACAATGGGTTTGTTGGTTCTCTGTATGTAGTTTTATGTATGATTCGAATGGCTCTTTTCTGTAAATTGAAGATTGGGTATGTATTTGTCTTATAAGTGTTTCCCCATACTTCCACACGATAGGTCATGTATGGGAGTATGAAGGAGCAGTACAGCATATTTAGAGAAGCCTGATTCAATAGGTCTTTGGCTTTATTTAATATTGCCAATGACTTGGATATTTTGGTTTTAATATAGTTTATGTGAGGTTTCCAGCTTAATTTGTTATCAATAACTACCCCAAAGTTTCTTATCTGTGTCAGTTGATCGGTTCCCAAATATTATAAATTTTGTTTTACTCAAATTGAGTGTTAGTTTACTTTCATCAAACCAAATCTTCATCCTACTCACTTCCTTTTCCATGGTATCAATTTCAGTTTAGTTTTAATTAGTAAAATTAGTAAAAATGATAGACTAAGAATAACTAAGAATGATAGAGCCAGAGACTGATGTAATGAATTTCTTATGACCAATGGGTAGTAGGATTAATGTAGTTTGCTCTTAAGGTTTTCTGTATGCAGATTATAAATTATACTGTAGATTGCATGTGCTTCATTTATTTGTAGTATTTATTTAGACAATATGTTAGTACTTCAAATATCTATCTATCTATCTATCTATCTATCTATCTAATGATTGTCCATGTATTTCAATGTTTTGTGAATAAACTAAACTGGACTGAACTAAACTGAGCTTGGCATCCTGCAAAGACAAAGACTGAAACTAACACTAAAACTAATAAAAACTAAACTAAAACTAAGCATTTTCAAAAAATAAAAACCAAACTAGCAAATCCACGTTAAAAACTAATTAAAACTAAACTGAAATTAAAAACAAAAAGTCTAAACAAAATAAAAATAAAAACTAATGAAAGATCCAAAACTATACAAACCTTGTCCTCACCTCCCAAATATTCCCTTCACGTGGTCCCTGTCTGCTTAGGAGGCTTTCAGGGAGTTAAAGTGTTGTTGCACCACAGCTCTCCGATTAATAATGTTGCATCCTTTCACAATAAAGACAACCAGGTTCATTATGTTCAGTGATTTTGATGTTGTTGTTTGATGTCTGACCCACTTGAACTGTTGTACCTGACTGCTGTTTGTTTACCTGAGATTTAAACAGTCTTTCTACCCCTACCCCTTCTCATACTCTGTCAATGTGATCGCTATATCTGTAATTCAAATCATATCCCCCCTCCGGCCTCTCTCTCTGTCCTACTTATTTTTCTTTTCGTCCGTCCATTATCTGAACGCTCTTTGCTCGCCAGTCGTTTCTTTCATCTCTCTCGCACTCTCTGCCCTCATTCCTCCTCTGCCTTTGTCATCTACTTTCTATCTCTTCATCACACACACACACACACACACACCCCAGGGGTAGGATCACACGCACACACACACACACACACACACACACACACACACAACCATAAAAGCCATCAAGCCTGTGTGAATAAATGCAAACTCAGAGACATCTGATAACCAAATATACATTGTATGTCACACACATACACACTTTTCATTTTAGCTGCACACCACCCATCTCTTTCATTTTGACTGCATGGATTATATGGTCAAAAGGACATGCCACATAAAAAAATGTCACAGCCTCCCACTCAAACGGATCGTTAACACTGAAAAAAAATGCTGGGGCAGTGATAGTTACTGTCAATGGAAGCTGCCACCACAGCCCGTTTTCATTGCCACAAAAGCACAGAGTTGGTTACTACTCAGAGACCGCTTATAGCACGGATACAAGGCTCAATCAGTCTTTCTCGCTTGAGCATCTCTGTATTAAAGACAGAAAATATAGCTATTCTATAGCTAGCATAATAAATTATGTGTTCAGCACAACACAAACAGAGCTGCAGCTTCATGAGAGGCCAGGGACTGCCTACCAGGGTGAGAAATTATCAGTAGCCACCAGCTAAATGCTGGTAAAATATAGAAGTGGTTAGTAGATTTCAGACAAAGATTTACTATGTGTATATGTAGCTGTTTCTATATGTAATGTCATTTCCCTACCCTGCTGCCCACTACTACTTTGTATCTGTAAGTATAACTGCCCAAAGTCAACAATGAAAAAAGCTCCTAACCTCTCCTGCCTGCTCAACTATTAGCCTATATATTAGCAAACCACCCTTCAGTAATTGAAATGGAAGTAGTACTAGCTTAACTGAGTAATAAGTGCCAACACCATATTTTTCTGTCATACTGCACATTGCTGCAGCACCACTTTTCACCCTGTGCGTTAAAGGCTCAGTTATAGCCTTTTACAGTGTGAAGCGCCTCACTTTTATTCGATCTTTGTTGACAGATTCACATGTGCAGTACCTAGTTAAGGACTACTAGCCAATCAGAAGCAGAGTAGGGCGGGTCATGACAAGCAAGGTTGTATGATCCAAAACAAAGACGACTTGGCCATTGGGTCAGCCAACAACCCGAACCAACTTTATAAACTGGAGCAAGAGTATGCCCAGTTACAGGGATATATGTATATTAACATATATATTATGTATATGTATTCTCTGTCCACATAGACCCTTAATATAAAATCATTCACAGCAAAAAGAAGCATTAACAACCGGGTTTTCAGTGATTAGAAATTATATTATAGAGACATTTCATAATAATGTTCTGTAATTCATTGAAACACAGCAAAAGTTCTCAGCCCATCTAAAATATAAAGCCAAAGCAAATGTTTAGTTCCTAAAAAAACACAAAAAACTATGGTGTAGAGCTTGTGTACCTTGGTTTAGCGCTTAGAACAGCACACATACACAGACACACACACACACACAGCCAGTCAGTCAGGCAAACTGTATACGGTTGATCAAAACCGCAATGTCCTTGTGATGAAGCAGCAACTCCTCAAGATAAGCATCAACAATGCAACTAGCTAAGCCGAGTTCATGCATTCTAATTCTGTGTGCAGTCTACAACGACACAATACAACTCCGTCCGTAGACACTGATTATCCGCTATCAGCCACAGCCACCATGGTCCAGATGCAATCACACAAATACTGGTAGGAAATCGCTTTTTTCACAAGTCATCCCGACACATCTTCACTGCTGGAAAAAGCCGTCAAGGGATCAGTTTAAATGAAGGGCAGATTAACTTTTAAATGCCTTCATTATGACAGATCGTTACATCCCTTTCCCCCTGTGAGAAGTCTGAATTGGCAGAATGTCCTCATATCTGCGCAAGTATACTTCCTGTGTTAGGGAATCCCTGAAAATCCTCATCTTCAGAGTTCAGTTCAAATATCTTCCAGAGGCGGTCATGTTGTTGCTTCTTCCATTCTTTAGCTGTTGGGTAACATGGTTTCAGTTGTGCAATGTTTATCACTCGGGGATCCTCTCCAGTATCTTCGCTGACGATCTCATAGTTTATTTAGTGGGCTTATCTTCCACACCACTCTGTAAGGTCCTTCCCAACAAGGGGAAAGTTCGGCAGAAAATTTGCCCTTTTTGGAATATGGGTGAGCCTTTAACCAGACTCTGTCCTGCTCTGCAAATGTTTGTTCTCCACTGTAAAGGTCATAATTGCGTTTCTGGTGCGTCTTTGGTTTCTGTAGGGAGTTTGTTACAAACTGTTGTACCGCTGATATCTGGTCTGTATTATGGTAGGCAGGTTCATTCAGGGTACAGAACTTTGGTTCCAGCTCACTGTCGAATCGTCTCTTAAGCATCCGGCTAACATTCAGCTCTGCCAGGGTAACATTTACATTTATTCATTTAGCTGACGCTTTTATCCAAAGCGACTTACAATTGCTAGACATGTCAGATGTCAGCAACGAGGGGTTAAGTGTCTTGCTCAGGGACACAATGGTAGATGGGTCACAGTGGGGGATTGAACCTGGGTCTCTCACACCAAAGGCATAGTTTTATCCATTGCGCCATCACCACCCCACCTGTGGACTGATGGACTGTGGTGTTTAGAGTGAACCGAAACTCCGATAGGTACTGATCCTAAGAAGCAAGCATGGCTTTCAGGTTCCAGTTTACTCTTTCCGTGAGGTTAGACTGGGGATGGTAAGGTGTGGTTTTCTTTTGATTCACATTCCACTATTTGCAGGTTTCTTCAAATATAGACGAGATGAATTGGGGATCTTGATCCAAAAGGATATACTCGGGCACTCCCCAATGGGTGAGTATTTCTTTGTGGTTTCAGCGGTAACCCCAGCTTGAAACAGTTTGTGCAGAGACAATGACTTTCAGAGACTGTTTACCATAACCAGCTACCATATAACATTGGCCACATATGGTGAAATCAGTTTCCTTGCAAATCAGGTTTTCCTGTATGATGCTGTGCATTATTGTAATATGGTTTACCTTTTACAATATGGGTGCTGCCACTATTGTATGACGTCAGACAGTGCCACTTCATGAAGTCAGGGCAAAAAGATTTGCTCCAAGTTCACAAGTTGGAGTTCTGACTTTGAGTGGTACTTTGAGTGTACTTTTTCTAGTGTCAGAAATATTGGATGTCTGAGGTTTCAGCTCCAGTAGATACACAACTCTTCCTAGACATGCAAATGTGCTACACATATGCCAAAGAACACTGAAGACAAAGCATGGAAAGTTTTAGTTCACTAGCCTGATACAGTTTCTAGCTGGCTATACCCTGGTGGATGTTTGTTTATGTAGTATCAGGTTAGCTACTGAGGTAGGAACCTTGTGCAGGTTGTTGGTTGCAGGGGGGACACAATAAAGCCGGGGTTCAACCGACACGCTGCTGTGGTCCTTGTGTAGAGCCTCCTATAAAGGTTACGGGGTACCTATAAACCACGCAACATGGTGTCAGAAGCGAAAACTTTATCTTAACGGACGTTTACAAGTAAGAGATAACATAGGACGCCAGCAAATTACTTTGTTTTTCTCTCCACCGATCGAAAGTTTGAGGCTACCGCTAACGCTAGCGAGTTCACAGACAGCGACATGAGTCAGTTTCAAGTTTCTCCACCAGAGAAGTTCACGTTTAAAGCCGACGACTGGACTAAGTGGATTAAACGCTTCGACAGGTTCCGCATCGCATCTGGATTAGAGACACAAGCGGACGAAAATCAAGTCAACGCACTGATTTACACAATGGGGGAGGAGGCGGAGGACATACTGGTTTCCCTGCACCTCAGCCCACAGGAAGCGAGTGAGTACGACACGGTCAAGAGGAAGCTGGATGCTCACTTTAACCAGAGGCAGCAAGAAATGGGTGAGTCGGCTGACAGCTTTCACACAGCGTTGCACTGCCTAGCGGAGCACTGTGGATACGGGGCTCTGCATACGAAATTGTGAGAGATAGACTTGTTGTGGGTCTGCGAGATAAACGCTTGTCAGAACAGCTACAACTCAATCCTGAATTGACTCTAGAGAAAGCAATTACCAAAGCTCGACAAAGCGAGCAGGTAAAGAAGCAACAAGAAATGCTAAAAATGAACTTTAAAACGGACATCTCCAACACTCAGCTTGACAGCATGCACGTGCGGCAGCGCAATAGTACACGTCCAAAGCAACCCAAGCTGCAACACAAGCAAAGGGATAAAACACAGCAGGAAAGACAGACACAATGCAGACGATGTGGCGATTCAAAATGGCATAGCCTACAACAATGTCCAGCTAGGGAGGTAATGTGCAATAACTGCAGGAAAAAGGGCCATTACGCCAGAGTGTGCAAAACCAAAAGAATGTGTGAAATGCATGTAGCTTCAGTGATTGAGGACACTGATGAGGAAGTCACATTTTTGGGCTCACTGTCAGCGGACGTAAATGGCAGCCCATGGATGACAGACATAAAAGTAGAGAATCTCAATGCACGCTTTAAAATCGACACCGGCGCAGATGTCACGGCAATACCTGAAACGCTGTACAAGCAGGGCCAGTTCAGCAGGCTGGAGAGGCCAACAAGGGTTCTGCTGGGGCCAGGAGGGACTCGTCTGAAGGTGAAGGGCAAGTTCACAGCCACCCTCAGAAAAGACAGTAGGAGTACCAAAGAGGAAATATATGTTGTGGAGGGGCTGTGCACACCACTGCTTGGCGGGCTTGCTGCAGTGGCACTGCTGTTGGTCGCCAGAATAAATAACATTAGCCTGGACTCCAAAGAGACAGTAAAAAGGGAGTTCCCAAAGCTTTTTTGTGGATTAGGCAAAATGGAGGGCGAGTACAACATAGTACTGAAACCAGGCGCTCAGCCTTTCTCCCTCTCAACTCCCAGGCACATCTCCCTCCCACTCCTGCCAAAGGTCAGAGAGGAGCTGGACTGTATGGAGCAACAGGGAGTTATCTCAAAGGTGGAGGGGCCCACTGAATGGTGTGCGCCTATGGTGGTGGTACCGAAACGCACGGGCAAGGTGAGAATATGCACCGATCTCACAGAGCTGAACAAATCAGTTATGAGAGAGAAGCACCCCCTCCCCTCAGTTGAACACACCTTAGGACAGCTTGCTGGAGCCAAAGTGTTTTCAAAGCTAGACGCCAACGCAGGCTTTTGGCAGATCCCACTGTCCAAGGAGTCGTCTCTGCTAACCACTTTCATAACTCCGTTCGGGCAGTATTGTTACAATCGCCTGTGCTTTGGAATCTCATCAGCACCAGAACACTTCCAGAAGCGCATGTCACGCATCCTGGAGGGCCTGGAGGGCGTTCTGTGTCAGATGGATGATGTGCTCATTTGGGGAGCCACACAGACGGAGCATGATGAGAGACTGTGGAGAGTACTGTCACGACTGCAGGAGGCAGGAGTGACGCTCAACGACAAGTGTGAGTTTTCCAAGAACAGGATAAAGTTCCTGGGGCAGGTCATTGAGACATCAGGAGTCAGTGCTGACCCTGATAAAGTGAGCGCGGTAAAAGCCATGCCAGCGCCCAGTAACGTCAGTGAAGTGAGACGCTTCCTGGGGATGACAAACCACCTGGGGAAGTTCCTGCCTCACTTGGCCGAGAGAACGCGACCTCTCAGAGACTTGCTGAGAAAGTCCAGTATGTGGGCCTGGGGGCCTCAACAACAGCAGGCCTTCGATAGCATCAAAGAAGAGCTGACGACACCCCCGGGGCTTGCATTATATGACCCTAACGCTGAAACGCTCGTCTCTGCGGACTCATCCTCATACGGGATGGGCGCCGTTCTTCTCCAGCGGCAGGCAGACACAGAGTGGAAACCTGTGGCATACGCCTCGAGAGCCCTTAGCAGCACGGAGCAGCGGTACGCCCAGATTGAGAAGGAGGCGCTAGCAGCAACATGGGCCTGCGAGAGGTTTGCAGAATTCCTCATCGGGAAGAGTTTTCACATTGAAACCGACCATAAGCCCCTGATTCCTCTGCTAGGCTCAAAGAGCTTAGATGAACTTCCTCCACGCATACAACGTCTGCGCATGCGCCTAATGAGGTTTGTCTACACCATATCACACGTGGCTGGCAAAGACATTGCAACTGCGGATGTGCTGTCCCGAGCTCCTGTCAGCAACACTGCAGAAGGATTGCAGGAGGAGGAAATTAACCTCTACGCTGACTCTGTCATAGCACGTCTCCCAGCTACAGAAAGAGACACCAGGACGATGACCTCACACTCCAGCAGTTGAAGAAATTCCGTGTCGAAGGATGGCCAGACAAATTCTCCATTGAAAGAGTGTTCCAGCCCTATCTGCCATTTTCAGGTGAGCTCACAATCCAAGATGGTCTACTACTGTATGGCAGCAGGATAGTCATCCCAGCATCGCTCAGGGCAGACATCCTGTCCAAGCTGCATGAGGGCCACCTGGGAATAACAAAATGCAGAGAGCGAGCTAAACATTCAGTGTGGTGGCCAGGACTCAGCAGAGAGCTGACACAAATGATAGAGAAATGTGATGTGTGTAGCCGAGAGAGAGTAAATCTCAAAGAAACGATGATGCCTACTGAGTTCCCACCAAGACCATGGTGTACTTTAGGAGCAGATTTGTTCCAGATAGACAACAAACAATACCTGGTCATTGTGGACTATTTCTCAAGATATTTTGAAATAACTGACATCCACAACATCTGGAGCTGTGATCGATCACTTCAAGTCCATCTTTGCTCGTCATGGTATACCTGAAGTGGTTCGCTCAGACAACGGCCCACAGTTTGCATCCGAGACCTTCAGAAAGTTTGCACAGGATTGGAGCTTTAGTCATGTGACATCCAGTCCCCATTTCCCACAGTGCAACGGGGAGGCGGAGCGTGCTGTGAGGACAATCAAAAGTCTCCTCAAGAAATCCAGCGACCCTTATCTCGCCCTGATGGCCTATCGGGCTGCTCCCCTGGCCAATGCATACAGTCCCACTGAGCTTCTGATGGGAAGGAAAATAAGAACGCCAGTTCCTGTCATTCCGTCCAAGCTCGACCCGGGGGGCGCAGACATGGACAATCTGAAAAGGGCAGAACAAAGGTACAGACAGAAACTGCAGCAGAACTACGACCGAAGACACAGAGCACGCGACATGCCACGCCTTCACCCCGGTGATCATGTGTGGGTCAAAGATACAGTGGAAAGAGGCACTGTGGTGTTTACTGCCAGCACACCAAGGTCATACATCATTGAGACGCCCAGGGGCACTCTGCGAAGAAAACGATACCATCTTTCGCCAACCCCTGTGGCTCCTGAAGAACCTGCCAACTCAACTGAGCCAGCACCAGAGAGCACTGTTCCCGACGACACACACACTCCTGTCACACCAGGAGCCCAGTGTGAAGCCAGTCGGCAGACTCCAGCGTGTGAGAGACGTTTCCCAGCCCGAATAAGGAATCCTCCATCTTACTTGAAATACTTTGTTTGTTCTTAGGAATGGCACCTGAGTTATGGGAGAGGGAAGTGAGTAGTTGATGTTACCAACTCTTGTTATTATAAGCTAATTGTTTACAAAAGCACATGTTAAAAGTGTTTCATAGCCGAACAATATGGTATGTTATTACTGTTCTTCTTGATCACATTTTGAAGACAGAATGGATTATATTTTGGTTGGAAGAGCCTTAGTGTAGCTAGAAATACTCTTAATGTTTATTCCTGCATCTGCACAAAGACTATCCTTTGTTTAGAAAGGGGGATGTAGTATCAGGTTAGCTACTGAGGTAGGAACCTTGTGCAGGTTGTTGGTTGCAGGGGGGACACAATAAAGCCGGGGTTCAACCGACACGCTGCTGTGGTCCTTGTGTAGAGCCTCCTATAAAGGTTACGGGGTACCTACAAACCACGCAACAGTTTAATCACTTATTCAGCTATCCACGGTACAGTATTTGTCAGTGTTTGTAGATAAGAAGCAGACATACAGCAAGCTAGCAAGCTACTGTGGGTTACTGCTCAAAGGGGTGTAAACCAGGCGTGTGTGTGCGAGTGTGTGTGAGTGAGTGAGTGAGTGAGTGAGAGAGAGAGAGAGCGAGAGAGTATCCTGTATATTTCCTAGTGAAACTTGAATTGCCCTTTTCTGCCTTGCACAGTGCAAGAAGCATCTGCTCACTCAACCATATCAAGAAAATTTTCAAGATTTAAGAAGTCAAGGGTAGAGTGTGTGTCTATCATTTGGTCGGACCACCCCTTTGGTCCAGACTGAAATATCTCACCTACTGGATGGATTGCCATGAAATTACTTCCAGACATTCATGGTTAAGACTAATTATGTCCGCAAATGCACAAGATGTACCTGATATGTACTGAAAACATTAGGGCTCCCTACAGGATGAACCTGTTTTCAGCAACATTAACAAAGGATACTTCTTGGAAATAGTTCACTGAGGTTGCTGCCTTTTGGAACAAGTATATAGACTACTGCCTTTAGGTTGGAAGACCTGTTGTGCATCTTAGTTTGTTTGAAGCTTCTTGAGACCTTTTCGCATGCAACCTGCATGCCTCACAGGTGAATTCAAACCCAAGACTTTCTTGGACATGGATGGCTATGCTTCCCCTTTTAGTTCTTTTAAAAACCCATCAAAAGCCTTCCTCCACCCTCAGCTCAGTATGTCAACACTAATGGAAAATATGTTAACCAATATTTATAAAGAAAGAAATAAAACTTGACCTGAGCACATTTATGCTCCAAAGAGGTTAAATTCTTCAATTACCTAATTATCTTTCCTAAATCTTTCCTATACAGCCATCCTAAGGAGTCTAAGTCTTTGCATTTTTAACCACACTGTCAACAAGCCTCTAATAATAATAAAAGTCAGTGTGAACACTAAAGCTTCTATAAAGGATGCTAGTTCACTTTACATCTTTGTTCCTATCACCGTCACTTCCGCATGTGTGGGTCATGTAATACGTGTACTGTATATGTGCTGAGAGAAAGAGCTGTCAGTTCATATAAAATGCAACATTTGCCCAATAAGCAGTGCTGTGTGTGATATCTTTCCTCAAGTAGAAATGGTGGGCTGTGAAACATTTCTTGTGAAATTTGAAAACCACTTGCAGGCAAAGCACTACGGGTAAGACCATTTCTCTCCCATAATAAATGTGCATGTGGGCTGCAAGGAAATGTGGGGTGGTGGGGATTGATGGTCTCCCAAACAACAAACTGTATGTTAATGAGCCAATTAGCTCTGTAACCATGGATACAGTAAAGCAAAGCAACAGTCTTTTTATAGAATAAGGTTACACACACGTCACACATTTTTTCCTGGCAATTTCGTCTTAATTGAGAAAAACTAGATTTTTCTACATTTTCTGAGTTAGGACAATAACTCATTACTTGTGTTGTGTATTTATAAATTTTAATGCTTCACACACATTATTACTCCATTTCTGTGTATACAGAAAGAAGCAGATGGGAACAAAGGCCTTAAAAATTAGAATGTGATTGTGACTGTGTGCAGCCTTTGGCATCCAGCAACACTATGCCAAAGCTGAACAAAACATTTTTTATGGATAATTACAATGTTAAGTGTCATGTGTAGCACTAGCATAAACAGTGTACTATAATTAGATATACCGTGCAGTGATGCTGGTATAGTTACCATAAAAAAAATTAGATGATGGTGTGGATTCATGTAACTGTAACTGTAACATGTGACTGTAACTGCTCTCTTATCAGTGCTAATGTTTCTCCAAGTTCTTAAACACCCTGTGGAGTTTTCTTGTAAACAAAGAAGATATATGTTTACATTTAATGTTACTCACCTAAAGCAATTGCATATATCTTGGAGGTCTAACACAGGTGTTGACTAAAAGTCCTTCCTCATATTTTTACATCTATGTTCACTATGTTTTTTGTCACATTACTGCCAGTTGTTAATCAGTCGAACAGTGTCATACAAATATATATGTGCTTCCTCCTGCATGCAGGGACACAATCATAAAAACCTGCTCTATAGCAGTCTATATTTCCCGCAAAATCTGCTAATTTATGTCACAAAGAAGAAACTTTTCTGAGATTTTATGTGTGTTTTCTGTGTGTCTTCAAGTAATGTTTTATATCTCTCTACCATAGTAGATAGAAAAATTGACTGCTTTTAGCCATGCTAGCGGTGTGGCTATATAGATAGCAATGTATGTCTGTCAGTTGGTCGGTCCATCACTTTAGATTAGGGGTATTCAATTAGAATTCAAAGAGGTCCATTTAGAGAAAATTTCCCGAAGCTAAGGTTTGGAACATCAAAATGACTAACTTATCATTCAGTACCATAACATATAGTTGTATCAACATATGTTTTTAGTCAACAACTGACAATATTTCAACAATACTCAGTTTTCACATCAAACTGGAGAGATAACAATAAAAAACTTTAAAACTTTAATAATAAATTCTAAATTTAAGTTAACTAAAGTGCTTAATTTCAGTAATAAAATAAAATAAAAAGTGTAGCTTGAAGTGATGAAGTGCAGTCTTAACAAATTTTATAATAAACACTCATACTCATTAAATACATTTAAACAAATGAACAGCTGTAATGCCTCCTCCTCTCTTTCATTCCCTCTTGTAGATCTACCACTTTTTCTACTTTCTCTTGTTTAGTGAGAAACGTGAGCTCCAGCTTGTCCTGTAAGCTAGCATTGGAGATCTATGAGATGTTCTGGTTTTGAATTGCCCGTGGGAGGAATGTACAAGAATTGTACATTCTTGCCATGTGAAAGCTCTTCTCTCTTTTGCCTCCTCTCTCCCTGTATGTTTCTAAAACCTCTCCGGTGTATCACACTTGCGGACTCGCAATGCCAGTTGGAATGCACAGATTTGATTGGCTGAGCATGACACGATTAAAGCACATGTGATTGGTCTGTGAGTTTCCTGGGCCGCCAGACCAGTACAGTAAACGCTAAAAAAGTTGTGCGGGTAAAAAAAAGAAACGCTCCGTCACGAGGTAGTAAGTCTCAATAATAAATCGGCTGTAGGTCGGCGGTCCGGAGAGGACGGCAGCTGGGCCCGGATCCGGACCGCGGTCCGTCTATTAGTGACCTCTGCTTTAGATGGACTGCCATGAAATTTGGTGCAGACGTTCATGAACCCAGAGGTTAAGTAGTTATTATTATTTATTATTCTTATGAAAAATATCTTTAACAACAGAGTGCTCCACAATAACATCACCAAATAAGTGTGTACCTCATATCACAGGGATTTGTTTAACATAGCTATACTGGACCTTTTACCTCTGTGCTTATGGCAATAACTTATATTCACATAATGCCTCCTCCTCTCTTTCATTCCCTCTTTCACTCTCCCCTGAGTTTGCTTCATTCACTCTGGTCGGTGTTTACATTCTGCCTCAGGCCAACGTGCACAACACACAGCGCATGCTGGCCGACCGGATACTGTGTGTGGAGCAGAAGACCCAGGACTCCCTTGATATTGTTCTCGGTGACTTTAAAAATTGGAAACCTCAGCCAAGAACTCCCCAAATACAGACAGTTTATAAAGTTTCCAACCAGAGAGGGTTACTCTTTAGAACACAGACCCACTCCTGGACACCCTGCAGTTCGCCTACAGAACCAACAGGAACCTCCACCATGATCCTGTTTGTGGATTTCTGCTCTGCTTTCAACACCATGCTTTCAACACCCTGCAGCAGGACAAGCTCTCTCAGCTGAATGTGCCTGACTCCACTTGCAGGTGGATCACTGACTTCCTGACGGACAGGAAGCAGCGTGTTAAGCTGGGAAAACATGTCTCTGATTCCAAGACCATCAGCACCGGTAAACCTCGAGGCTACGTTCTTTCCCCTCTTCTCTTCAAACAGCTGCACCTCCAGTCACCAGCCGACAAACTCCTGAAGTTTACGGACGAGACCACCCTCATTGGGCTCATCTCTGGTGGGGATTAGTCTGCCTACAGGTGGGAGATCGACCATCTGGTGACCTGGTGCAGCCAGAACCACCTGGAGCTGAAAGCTCTGAAGACAGCGGAGATAGTCGTGGATTTTAGAAAGAGCCCAGCTCTACCCCACCCCCCCATTATCCTGTGTGACTCCCATAGACAGTATATTACTGGACAAAGCCACCCCGCTAACAGTGAAGCCAGTTTTGGACCAATAAAATACTACTTAAGGGTTACTTCCTGTTTGCATCAGCTTCTACTACGCATGATCGCGCAGCATAACACGCAGTTAAATAACGTAGAGCAACGGCAGAACCACTGTAGTTCTGGTAGCTGCACCCCCAAAAATATTTAGGCTGTTTGACTCGGATTGTGACTTTGACATCGAGTTCTTCCAGTTGTGTTCTGATTCACTGAGCTGATAAGAATCATTGCTTTTGGTACAGTTCATTTAAACTAATCTAAGGGCAGAACAACATATTAGCTAAATGCAGTTTAGAAGTCATGTTATAAAGTGATAACATTATTATTTAACTTAATCAATTGTCAGTAACATTACAGATCAGTGGTAGACTAAGCTGGGACTACTGTGAAATACACAATTTTAAGTAGCGCCTAGTAATTACTTGACCACTGGAAGTCCACGCATGACAAGTGCAGCAATAACATCATAGTGACATTGTGCGGATAGCGATGTCAGTCTGTAAATATTAGATTGCTCTAAACAGCAATATTCAGCAGATGCACATATTGCCAGATAACATAACAAGATGACAGTATCCCTGTCATTATCTACATATTTCAGTTGTTTTTTTCAGATAAAATAATGTCACCAAAGACAGTAACAAGTGTTTAACTTGTGGTGTCAAGGTCAAAGCAAGTTGTTGATAATCACAAGATAAGTGACCATCTTACATTTCTGTAACCGGAGATATTTTGGTGGGTCATTTTTATGATTTTATGAAATGCTTTTGTTGCAGCTGTTTGGAATCACACATAACACAATGCAGCTGCATTTCACAGGTAAGGCACTACCAAACCAAATCTGTAGAAAAGTATGCATCTCATTTAAAATAAGAAGACTAAAGAAATTAAATAAACATCAGATATGGTAGAAATAAATAATTCCCTAACCACATCCTTTTCTTGTGTTGTCAACATTGCTGTCATATATTAGGAGATCTTATTAACAGGTCCACCTGTTTGGCGTTAGAGAAAGCTACATTCGTCATGGAGGAGAGAGCGGGCAAGACCTCGGGGACCAATCTCGGTTTGTAGGCCCAGATCCAGTGGTTTGGCTGGGGTGGACTTAGATGGCATGCTCTTCTTTCCTTCTTGTCAGGAATAGCAGCCGGGGGGGCCTGTTTCAATGCAATGTGTCAACCATCAATCTCATCAGAGAGATAAAGCAGGACCTGCAACATCTCCATTGTCGTTTCCCTTCAAACGACCATCATCCCTGCCTGCAGTCAACCAGACACCTTGGTGGAGATCTGGCCTTCTGGGTAAAAAGTGTGATGGCTACCTTTGTCTTTGGTATAATGGGGTGTCCAGTACTTCACCCTCACATTCCTCAATTGCACAGTACTCACAGTACTGTTTCTTTCTGATGAAGTTCATTTTTCCTCCTTGGGTAATGATGGTTGAAAAACACTTTGCTGTATGGATGAGAGTCTTAAAATCCAGCAGTGGTCAAATTTTATATTTATTTTAATTTATTATAAGATTGTTTGACATAACACTGTTAAACGATAAAAGGTTGTAACTACGAAGACATCTGGCAACAATGATAACAATCGAAGCATATCTGAAGCACAGAAAAAATTATTAATATCATCTTGACTTAATAAACTCTCAACATCTGGCCTGGCTTAGTTTAAACCCCACTCACCATGTCAAGGTGCAGGCTGAGAGTGGGGGCACAGAACAAGACATGCAGAAGGATACAAGGATATTTCTAATTGTCTTGTCTAGTTGTAAACCAAAATGTTGCTTGCAACTCCGTTCTGCTACGTGGCAGAAGTAGTCCATCAAAAGGTAAACAGAAATCAACTATAGCATAATGAACAAATGTCACTTTTACTTAATATATAAACATAATAGATAAGGAAACAGCACTACTGAAAACTATTAATTTGCTCATCCTCCTTCTCACAAGAGCTCCAGTGATTGTTTCGGTTTCTCTTTTTGCCAAATGATGCAGGCGTATTTTGCAGTACATGGAGGATGCCATCTTAACCAAAATGTGAACATGATTGTCCTCAACACTGGTTTCAAACATGTGGTTGTGCAACTCAGGGAACAGATTATTTTATGCACAATCACACTGAACTTGAATGACAATGGAGTTTTGCTTTATAATATGCCCATGTCCAGTGCCATCTGTTTTGTTTATATGTAAATAGGTCTGTGCCACAGCCTCAGAGGGATTGGTGGAGTCCGTCTCTGCTCGGTGGGGGATTGGTGGCAGCGGCTCCACCCCGTAGCAGATGATTGGTTGCCTTCTGAGGGCTCGTTACTTAAGTGGAGAAGAAGATGGCGGTGGCCGTGCATGTGTGGGCATCTTGGCATCCTCCTCCTCTCCCAACCGGCCACAGTTTCATCTTGTGTAAGTAGGGGTGGGCCGCCAGTTCTGTTTTCTTCTGGTTTTCTCTTGTGTATTCTAGGTAGGGAGGTCAGTTGCTTGTCGTTGATTTTTGTTTGTTTCCATGTTTGTTTCCTGCTCGACGCCCTCTGCTACAGTTGCAATTGCTATTACAAGTCCTATCGCCATTATTACTGTTATTATTATTATCATTAACATTACTATAAATATCTGTACCATTTTTCATTTAGTCTATAGCACCATCACCTTTATTGTCTGTACCTCTATGTGTATACTGTGTAGGTTGCCTCCCTCTGCTCTCTCTCTCTTGCTCTCTCTCTCTTTCTCTTGCTCTCTCGCTCTCTCTCTCCCCCTCACCCCAACCGGTCGAGGCAGATGGCCGCCCACCCTGAGCCATGGTTCTGCTCGAGGTTTCTGACTCTTAAAAGGAAGTTTTTCCTTGCCTGTGTCGCCTAGTGCTTGCTCTTGGTGGGAATTGTTGGGCTTCTGTAAATAACTTCAGAGTATGGTCTAGACCTGCTCTTTATGAAAAGCGCTGTGAGATAACTGTTGTTGTGATTTGGCGCTATATAAATAAAATTGAATTGAATTGAATTGACAGGTTAGTGCTGATTTCTAGTTAGGGGTGTTTTGATTGTTATGTTGGCCTTGGCCCACCCTTAACTAGTAACCTAGTTAATCCTTAGTTGTTTTCATCTGTTATAAATAAATAAATAATTTCTTATCCCTTGATAACCTGCGTTGTGCTCATGTGGCTTCTTGGGACTTGGAGAGGATGGGATAGTTTCGTGTTGCGTCAGGGCCCCTAGACCGGGCGTAACAAAGCTTTCGACCACTGTTTTTAAGTAGTCTTTGGAAGCAACGTTCAGTAGCTTTGCACACCTCAACAATGCTTGTTGATGGATTTGTTAAGCCTCCCCTGTTCTTCAAGGCTACAAAAGCATATATGTTGGCATCTGAACCTAGTGCAAGACTACAAGGCATGCACAAGATTTTCTCCTTCATCTTTCTCACGACAAAGCCAGCAATATAATGTATAGTGGCGTCTTTAAATTCCGAGATGCAGTCCACATATTGGCAGACACTGTAGTCATGGTCAGAATCTAGGGGTGGTACTGGTGTAATGTCAAATTTCCAAGAAGCTGGCCCAACCATCACTGCCAACATGTTGGTGCCATCTCTTATGAGACAGTTTCCAGTGCCATTCTTCACCTGATGCCTCACCAGAAGACGTTTGTAAGCTGCTTTGAACTGTCTGGCTGTTGGGGTGTTGTTAAAGCCTCTGTGGGCCCAAACAGCAGAAAAGAAAAGCTTGAGATGATCTTGGCTGAATTTGTAGATGAGGAGGTACCTGTAAGGTGCACCCTGTGTTTCAACCAGCTCTTGAAAGATGTTTGAAATGCTTCTACAGCTGGCAATAAACCCAATCAAGCCTGTTTTCCTGGGACCAGTGTGCACATGTTTCCCTGTGCTGTCTCTGAGCTGTAAGAGGAAATTTTCAGCTCTCTCCAAGAGACTCAGTGTGTGAAGTCTGTTTGAACTCTTTAGAGGAGCTGTGGAACCCTTTGCCACAGAGTTTCTGCTTGTGAGAACATCAAATGCTAAATCTATTGTTCTCAGGAATTCAGCGGTCTCCTCCGAACCCTGAAACTGAGGTAAGTGAAGTTCCTTGTTATAGTATTCAAGAGCATCAGCGACACTGCTGCTAAAAACTTGAGCAGCAAGATTGACCTTCATCTTCTGGTTTCTCCACTTAATGTGGGCCATCTTCAGTTTATTGCCTAGCCTCAAGCCCTCTGTCTCCTGGAGTTTGTTAGGGTCCTCAAGGTACTACCACTTAATTTCTTTGCCACTGCCTTTCTGGAAAACGCATCCATCCGCAAAAGTATTCCTCAAGAGTTTGAGCATGTAACAGATATCAAAAACTACATGCACAACCTGCATTGGGTCTGCAGGGTGAGGAAATGATGATCTCATGTTGTCAACTTTGAGATTGGCTCCAAGAGCCTGCATCATGGCAAAGTGGCACAACGGTCCATCACATGTGAGTGAAACGACATGCACTCCAATGTCAATGTCAGCTTATGAAGAACCTAAGAGATGATGCTAGCTTGCTCTTCTCCACTTAAACCATCCACTAGAAAATAAGCAATAGGGATTTTCCAAGACCCATTGATAGCTACTACCATAAGGACCAATGCATCCTTGGCTACTGGCAATGAGTCATCCACTTTCCCACAGCCTACATCTACATAACCATGAAATTTTCCTTCAGCATATTCCACATGATTTATAATAGCCATCTCATCCATCATGAGAGCACAAATGCTCTCCTTACCTATGTTCCATCCTTCCTCCACGGGATTGGAGGGCAGAAAATGATGCCTCCGTAAAGCCAGGCTCTGCAGGGACGCTGCTGTACCATGACCTGATTGTTTGAGGATGAGGCAGAACACAATTAAAGCTTTCACGGACAAACTGGTAGGCTTTGGCAGAGTAGAAATGGAAAGTCATAGCAAAAGACCTTAGATGGTCCGAGATTCTGGCAGATTTACTGGCCTAGTAAGGATTTGTTCTGCAAATCCTTCAAACGAAGTCTCCAGCATAACTCCACAGATAGTGGAAACAGGCAACTGTTTTTTCATATCAGCAATAACTGAAGAGAGAGATTTTACCTTCTTTTTCAGTCTTCTTACTCTCTGGTGTCAAAGCCTCAGTCTCCTCCTGCAAGAAAACAATTTATTTTGAACAAGTGAGACCTTCCTCTTAAGATGTATAGGGGAGTTTTCCAGTGTGTAAACAGTATGATCTGCAGAATGGCTGCAGCTGGCTTCATCCATCTCAATAATCATTGGCTCTTGACTGTGAGCGTAGTTATGGTCACTGCAAACATGGTTATGGTCTCCACAAGCATGGTTATGGTGACTGGCTCCATCCATCTCAGTAATTATTGGCTCTTGACTGTGAGTGTATTTATGGTCACTGCGAGCATGATTATGGTCACTACGAGTGTAGTTATGGTCACTATGGTGGTGGTCACTGCGAGCGTAGTTATGGTTAGTACGGTGGTGGTCACTATGAGCGTAGTTGTGGTCACTGCAAGCCTGGTTATGGTCACTGCGAGCACGATTATGGTCACTTTGGTGGTGGTCATTGTGAGCGTAGTTATGGTCACTGCGAGCATGGTTATGGTCATGCGTGAGAACTTTAGGTTAAGAAATTAACCCCGGTTCTCTGAAAACATGAGTGAGGTATCTCACTATGGGACACACTTCTCGTGCTGTCCCCCAGAAGCTATTTTACATTACGCCAGTCCTGACTGGCAGACAGACGTGACGTCCGCTCCTCAGAGGAGGGACTTCCTCCTACTATAAGAGCTGGACGTAACGGTCTCTCCTCAGTCTTAGTAAGCACACCTCTTCCTCGCTCCAGGCAAGGAGGGTGATCTGGGTATGTTTTGGACGCACATCCAAAATAACATTTATTACTGAAAGGGAGGGACATTTGTGTGTGTTCGGGCACTGGTATGTGCTTGTGCACTGGTGTGTGCTTGAACAAGTCAGCTGCAGCTCCACAGAGCTCTCTGCAGGTCTGGCTCTCCTCCTCTTTGCGTGGCCATGAACTGTGAGCGCCGACATGGCCTCTGCACGCCTTTTGGGGGGCCTGAAACATGCCCTCTGGAACTCATTTGGGAACAGAACACAACCCAGGGGGAGCGGAGCAGGTACCCGCTGTCCTCCCCCGGCGGCAGCGCACTAGGTGGCGCGCCTCTTCTTCTTAGCCCCCAGAGCGACAGAGGGGCCTGGTTGGTCCCTTGGCGTCATACTGGGAGCAAAGGGTTTCTTCGCCCACGCACCTTTGAACTCCGGCGGCTTGCTCTGACCCCGGGTGCCAGCCTGAGGTTGGGGCTGACGTTTGGGGATGCGTTAAGCAGGGCGGGCCACGGCTTGAGCGAAGGTCTGCCTGGGCGCAGTGGGAGGGGGAGGCACCTTCCTGGGGAGACACAGCTGTAGTGCTTCCCCTTCCCTCTTCCTTTCCTCGCACCGCTGTTGCATCGTTGCTACCACCGGCCCGAACAGGCCTTTCGGGTCCACCAGAACGTCGAGGAGCTGAGTCTTCTCCTTCTGGGACAGACTGGAGAGGTTCAGCCACCTCGCTCTCTCCTGGGTGACCATCACGGCCATGGCTTTCCCAGCGGTTTGGACTGCGTATCTGTGGAGGCGCAGGCAGAGGTCTGTTACCACACACAGTTCCTCCCACAGGGCTGGGGTGGGTGCGGTGGACATGTCGTCTTCTAATTCAGCCTGGTAGGCCAAGAGCAGCGACGATGCGTTCAGAGCCTTCACCGACATAGCCACCGCCTTGTAGCTCTTCTCTGTCAGTGACGACTGAAAGCAGTCTGCCCTGGAAGGCAGAGTGGGCCCCGCAGACGACATGGAGGGCTTCTGTGAGGCGTGGAGGTGAGAAGCCAGGAGGGGCTCGACCGGGGGCATGTGGGAAAACCCCTTGTCCTCCATGCCCGCCCAAATCAGCGCCGACCCTCCCTGGACGGGATTTTTGGCTGAGAGCGGGTTGCTCCATGACCAGGTCGCCTCCTCCAGGCACTCGGGAAAAACCGGCAGCAGCTGTCTAGCCGAAGACTTGACTTTCGGCAGCCGTTTTGCGTAGCCGTCTCATAGCGAGACGTGGTGGTCTCGGTAAGGACTTCTGGCCAAGCAATACCGAGCCTTGCGGCTGCTCTTTTGCAGGTCTCGTGAAGGTCCATACTGGCAGTCGGGTAACTTTACTGTAACTAGTGTTAGTGAATGGCTCTTCCTCTGGGTTGCTGCGACTGAGAGGTGGAGAAGCTGTGTACCTATCAGTAAAAGGCAATAAATCTAAATTGAACGTTACGAAGCAAACAGCTTCTGCATCACTATGGGATAGTAAACAAATCGCTCCACATTAGCTTTTTACCGTTACAACATTTCTTGCAGGCTTTGACACTTTGACATTGTGATACAGAGGAAAGTAACATGGGTGATTGGTTGGTGAAGTAATGTGAAACACCGGACAACATTATCAACTGCTCTGCGTTAGCCGGCGAGCTAACGCTACCTAACTTAAGCCAACTGAAGCACAAAGTCAAAAATATATTTTACATGCTTTGTAGTAATGTTAGCTTAGGTGCTCAATAGGATGAAAGCCAACTCCGGGTCTGTTTTTATACCAAAAACAAAGCGGAAGTTTCTCCATGATTCAAAAGCCCTGACGATGTTGTTCCGTGTTTTCGTCAAAGGTCTATCCGATTCATATTTGGCCCGACGAGCTTCAGCAGATAAAACTTTTTTTGTTTTTTATCCGTATGTGGAGTTTATGTTGGAGTCTGTGTTGTGCTGAGGAGCAGGTCTTTCTTAGTGTTAGCAGACTCCATGTTGTAAGTTGCAGTGTTGTCGCTGCTGAGTACAAAGTCAGAAGACACAGCGAGAGGGTTGGGAGCGCGCATGCAGGTGTCAGTCACTATTCCTATTCGAAGGCTCCGGGTCAGATTTGATCAGGTGCTGTCTCTCAGATGATGAAATCTCACCTTTTAGCTTCAGCACCTCTGTAAAGTGCCGCTTACAGTCCTCACTAGAGCAAGTCAGGTCTTCAGTTTTTAACATTACATAACATTTATAGCCTAGTGAAACTACTGTATATGTGTAACTGCCTGCCCCGAGTATGTACTCGGTCATAAGTCATAAAGTAACAGAGGACTCTTATGCTAATTTCAGTCCCTCCCACGTTGATCATCTTGTTGATAGTGCTGCAGGCTCGCTACGAACAACACTCGACTCTGTAGCCCCTCTAAAAAAGAAAATACTAAAACAAAGACGGTTAGCTCCATGGTATAATACTGAAACTCACAAATTAAAGCAAATATCGAAGAAACTTGAGAGGAACTGGCGTTCCACCAAACTGGAAAATTCTCGTTTAATTTGACAAGATAGAAAACTTATAGGAAAGCCCTCCGTAATGCCAAAGCAATGTACTACTAGTCATTAATAGAGGAAAATAGGAACAACCCCAGGTTTCTTTTCAGCACTGTAGCCAGGCTGACAGAAAATCACAGCTCTGAGCAAAGTATTCCCATAGCTCTCAGTAGTTATGACTTCATGAGCTTCTTTAATGATAAAATTCTAGCTATTAGAAACAAAATCCACCAAGACCTGCCCTCAACTGGCACCGACTTAACTCTATACTCAGGAACTTTAGAAACAGCTGTAAAACCAATTATATGTTTAGACTGATTTGCTTCCATAAATCTTTACCAACTAACTTCAATAATTTCTTCATCCAAACCATCAACCTGCCTCTTAGACCCCATCCCGGCTAGGCTGCTTAAAGAAGTTTTACCCTTAGTCAGCACTTCTCTACTAGATATGATCAATCTGTCTTTATCAACAGGCTATGTGCCACAGTACTTTAAAGTAGCTGTAATTAAACCTCTTCTGAAAAAGCCCAACCTGGATCCAGATGTTTTAGCCAACTATAGACCTATATCTAACCTTCCATTTCTCTCTAAGGGCCTGGAGAAAGCAGTCGCCAAACAGCTGTGTGACTTTCTACATAGCAATAGTTTATTTGAGGATTTTCAGTCAGGATTTCAAGCTCATCATAGCACAGAGACAGCACTGGTGAAAATTACTAATGACCTCCTAACTGCATCAGACAAAGGACATGTCTCTGTATTGGTTTTACTAGATCAGGGGTGTCCAAACTTTTTTCAATGAGGGCCACATACAGAAAAATATATGAAGGGCTGGGCCACTCACTACAGGTAAGATATTTTGCCTCACCTTTAGAGTATTCAATTAAGTAATATCAATCAAATGTAAATTGATAATTGAAGATGCTTATCACAACTTTCCATTAATGGTTTTATTTTTTTTGTTACAAAAATGGTAGGCAGTTCTTTCTTAAAACAGCATATATAAGTATAACACTAGGAAGTACAATACAGTCAAGTGCAAGTTTCATGTGTGGGCCATATTCCATTATAATTTTAGAATTTACTGCGGGCCAATTCAAAACAGACAACGGGCCGCAGTTGGCCCGCGGGCCGTAGTTTGGACACCCCTGTACTAGATCTTAGTGCTGCATTTGATACCATTGACCATCAGATCCTATTACAGAGACTGGAACATTTCATTGGCATTAAAGGAACCGCCCTAAGCTGGTTTAAGTCCTATTTATCAGATCGATTTCAGTTTGTACATGTTAACGATGAGTCCTCCATGTATGCCAAAGTTAGTCATGGAGTTCCACAAGGATCTGTGCTTGGACCAATCCTCTTCACTTTATATATGCTTCCTTTAGGCAATATTATCAGGAAACACTCCATAAACTTTCATTGTTATGCAGATGATACTCAGTTATATCTATCGATCAAGCCAGATGAAACTCATCAGTTAGCTAAGCTTCAAATGTGCCTTCAGGATGTTAAAACCTGGATGACCTGTAATTTTCTAATGTTAAAGTCAGATAATTGTTCTGGGACCTAAGCACCTCCGTGATACATTATTTAAAGATATAGTTTCCCTGGATGGCATCGCCCTGGCCTCCAGCACCACTGTGAGAAATCTTGGAGTTATCTTTGATCAGGACATGTCGTTTAACTCTCACATTAAGCAAATTTCAAGGACCGCCTTTTTTCACCTACATAATATTGCAAAAATCAGGAACATCCTGTCTAAAAATGATGCAGAAAAACTAGTCCATGCATTTGTTACTTCTAGGCTGGATTACTGCAATTTCTTATTATCAGGCTCTTCGAAAAAGTCCATTAAGACTCTTCAGCTGATCCAGAATGCTGCAGCACGTGTTCTGACAGGAACCAGTAAAAGAGATCATATCTCTCCTGTCTTAGCTTCTCTGCATTGGCTTCCTGTAAAATCCAGAATAGAATTTAAAATCCTTCTTCTCACATACAAAGCTCTTAATGGTCAGGCACCATCTTATCTTAAAGAGCTCATAGTACCTTACTACCCCACCAGTGGTTCCTAGAGTCTCCAAAAGTAGAATGGGAGCCAGAGCGTTCAGCTATCAGGCTCCTCTCCAGGTTCCAGTTTGGGTTCAGGAGGCAGACACCGTCTCTACATTTACAAGAATAGGCTTAAGACTTTCCTTTTTGATAAAGCTTATAGTTAGGGCTGGCTCGGTTGAGTCCTGAACCATCCCTTAATTATGCTGCTTTAGGCCTAGACTGCCGGGGGATTTCCCATGATGCACTGAGCTCCTCTCTCCTCTTCTCTCTCTCCCTCTGAGTGCAACCTCATCCCATTAATGCATGTTACTAACTCGATTTCTTCCCTCTACCGTGGTTGTGTGCTTTCTCGTCCCTCTCCTCTCCCCTCCTGTCGCTTCCTGCGCGTGTTCCTGGCTCTGGAGCTGTGGAATCTGTGGAGATAACTGTTGTTGTGATTTGGCGCTATATAAATAAAATTGAATTGAATTGAATTGAATGCAGAGACACTTCATCACCACAACATGACCTTTGTGGATTTAAAGAAAGTGTTGACTTTGCGTATAGTAAGTGCCGGCAGTGTGAATATTTATTTGAGGACTTGTAAATGTATTTTGACGAGGACAACTTTGAGCTGAGGAAACTAGAAAGACATGTTCAGCAGTGTGGCGACATTGAGAAGCCAAATACTGAGTATCTTAGAAACAGTTTAGAAGCTACATTTGGCATCAACAGAAGGAGCCAAAACAAAACAAAGTGGAGGGGTAGCCACTATTTTAAACAAAGCAGTTCCTTGAAATGGTGTGCAGTCACTAGTGTGAATCTTGAAAAGAGGAGAAATATAACAAGTGTTACCAAAACAAGCAGACAAAAATGAGAAACTAAGAAACTATTGGGAGGACTGAGTACACTACCACGAGTGGCATGAAATAATGTAGCGATGAGTTGTGTTGCCTCCAGTGCGCCCACATATACACACACACACATTGACACAGACAGGCAGGAGGGAAGAGGAACACACAGGAGTCACAGCACGGCTGTGACATCTGTTCCAGAGTCCTGACAGCTTACCAGGACACAAGTGGAATGCAATCAAAATCATTCGTTACACCTGTGTTTAACAAGTATCAGTGACTACAGCACGCTAACGGGCTCTGAGGCTGTACTTGCACAGCAATGATTTGAGCTAATGTGAATGCTAGCATACTAACATCCCACCTGATTCCACAACCCTGATTCAGTGAATATAGGTGTGCCAGGTGTGATACATGACCCAGTTGTGAACATTTGTGTGAAAATCTGTCCAAAAGGCAACCTCAGTACTAGTCATTACCGTTCAGCTCTTTAAGATCTCTGCTGGTACACCCTAAAGACAGGAACAACAGCTGTGGAGCAGGGCCCTGGACCTAGACTGACCCAAATATGATCTTTTGATCACACCTGGCCAGCACCGTTTGCTTAGATTTTCTCCAGTATCATTTTTGTATCATTCGAATTACAGTTGGCCTTCCTGCTGCTGGAGCTAAAGTTTAAATGACTTAAAACATATGTTAGTGTTAGTGCTCTGCTTGCTGGCTGTACACTGTGGATGTATAGAGCGAACTACATACCTAGTTCCAAGCAGGTGTCCCACGTTCCAATAAAAGTTGCTCACTAGGACAAAAAAGTTATTCAGGGTCCAGATTTTTGGTCCTGTAGTAAATGCACATTAGACCCCTTCTCAAGATTTTGGTAACAGACCAAAAAAAACCTAAATGCAAAGAATGAGATAGAGCAGGTCAATATAAAGGTGGTTTAATGTAATAAGTTTCATCTAGAAGTCAAGTCAGTGTATAGATAATAGCTCCAGATCACAACAGAATTAACACGTGACCTCCTCATTCCTAAAAAACAATAGTTCAATTTCCAGTGACTCACAAAACAACAAATATGACCTTTGGAGAGTACCAGCCACCCTTATTGTGCTTAGTGGGTCATAGTTGATCCCTGATCCGTGAGGTTTTATTTTAGAAAGAGGTCGTTACTAAAGAAAGAGACATTTATGGGCTGATCGTTCAGCCTCACTAAAAAACATGTTGATTGCTCTATAATATGACTGGGAACAAATTAAAAATCTTGAAAAACTCATTTATTTCATCATTTCTAACCATGTGCAAAAAAGTGTTGCAGGTTAGCTCTATCCTGGGAAAAGTTCTAGACCCCTTGTGTTGCGTAGTACTAGCAGTGGGCATTACGCAAAACAAAATACATTTTGTGTATATGAAGTCCGCACTGAAATTACTGGAGATTGTGTTGGCAGAGTCTTTGAACAAGACAACGTCAATGCTTTACAATGCAAAAGCAATTAAACACACTTTTATTGCTCTTCTACCACCTGCTGCTGTATTAAGCCTTCAAGGCAGAGCTGCAGAGTAGTTAGTATTTAAAAAATAAAATAAAATCTTATCCCTGTGAACATACGTCTCTAAAGCTGCAGCTAGCACAGCCTCAGGGTTCTTACAAGATGACTGGGGTTTGAAACACAAGATTGTGTGTGGGTGTGTTTGTTTTTATGTGCATTGCAAATATACATGTTTGGATATAATTAATCCAAAAATATATAGGTGTGTGTGTGTGTGTGTGTGTGTGTGTGTGTGTAAATGTATGTGCGTCAAGTTGGGGAAATATCAGGAACATTTCTCAAACTGTTCTGCCCATAGATCTCACGCTCAGCCGATTTCAGCAGGAGGATCTGCTTTCTTTGCCTCATTTGACAGCACTTCCATCACACTGCACTCTTCCAAATGCCAATGTCTTCTAAAGCTGTCACTGAGGAAAGGCAGAGAGACTCTGCAGTGGGGGTTGGGGTACAATGTTGAATAATGTCCCCACTCTAAAACTCTTTAAAATATCTGCTCTTATTGACTCTTCCTCTGTTGCTCATTTCTTTTACCAGTGCAGTGTGTCCTCTGACTCATTGTCTCCTGTCTGCATAGCTCCAAACACATATTTATATATAACAGAACAATTAGTAAATGTGTGTAGAATCTTAATTAAGACTGACTCATAATGACACTTATATACACAAATTTGACTACATTTTCATCATCAGCCAACAACTTTTCTTTATTCTACTAATGGGAATTACGATTCTTTCAAGTGGAATAATGGAATGCATTTCATACTGAATGGCTTTTGAGAAGCTATTAGTGGGGGAACGAAAGAGAAGGAACGGGGAGTATCAAAAAATAAGGTGAGAAAAATGAATAGCCAGCAGAAGGAGGAGTTCCTGAGAAAAGAGAGGGAAAGATGGAGAAATCAGTATAACATCAGTAATTTGTAAGAAAGCACAGAAAGAGCCAAGAGAACACAAGAACAAAGCAAAGGATTAGTGCATATACAACCCCCCACACACACACACACACACACCAAAAAAAAAGTACAAAGAAATGATTTTCAATAGTTTCACTGATCAACCTATTTGTATTTTGTACATATGAACAAATTTAGAATTTCATGCGAGCAAAACTGGGCCAGAGGCATGTTTACCATTGTGTTTCCTTCAATAACACTTTGTAATGGTTTGGGAAGTGAAGAAAATTAATTGTGCCAGTTTTCTTTTTGAACATTGTCTGATTCTCCTCTTCATGATGTGGCATATATTTTCAAAGGAGACAGATCTGAAAGCACACATTCTACTCTCTGTTGGTCAAGCTGAGATGATCTCAGGCCCAAAGAACTCTGCTGTGTTTCTGCATACAATTGATGTTTGGCTTCCTCCTTGCATAACACAGTTTAAGGATGCATCTCTGGATGCAGCGGCGAACTGTGTTAAATGATAATGGTTCACACGAGCGGTAATATTTGTCACCGTAGCAAGAAGGCAGTGCCGCTTGAGTGCCTGAAGGTCACACACATTCAACAGTAGTTTCCGACCCTTTACACACCGAGATGTCTCCAATTTCCCTGAATCTTTTTACAAAATTATGTACTGCTGATTCTGAAAGACCTAAATGCTGTGAAGTCTTGCGTTGAGAAATTTTGCCTTTGAACTGCATGAACAATTTTCTCACAAATTTGGCCACAAAGGGGTGAGCTCCCACCAATCTTTTTACTTGCAAACACTAAGCCTTTGCCCGATGCTACTTTTATATCCAATCATGACACCTCACTTGTTATCAGTTAGCTTGCTTATTGTGGAGTCTTCCAAACAGGTGTTACTTGAATATTCTGTGCACTTTTCAATCTTATTTAACTCCATCCCAACTTCTGTTGAGTGTGTTGCAGGCATTAAAAATTATAACTTTGTTTACTTACCCAATACAGTTATGCTGGTCAGTAAAACTACTGAAAAATCTTTTCTTTGTACTTTTGTCAGTTAAATAAAGGTTCACGGGAATTAACAAGTAACAGATTTTTGTTTTGTTTTTTTGTCTTTTGGAAAATACCCTAACTTTTCTGGAAATGGGGTTCGTGGTACATGTTTAAGCAACCTATATTTGAAGAGGTTGTAGACTATGTGGTGACTATGGGGTTATGTTCGTTGCCTATTGCCTGTAAAGTCAATAAATCTCTTGTAATGTTATATTTGGGAGTTTTCCATCACTGTCATTTTTGTGTCAACACTGCCCAGCCTTGTCAACACCGTCAGATGGACTTTATGTTGTTGGGGTTTTTTTAAATGTTATGTTTTGTTCCCTCAAGAATATTTGTTTATAAATTATTGCATTTTCAAAGTTAATGTGTAGTTTTAACACTTCTAAGTATCTCTGTTCATAATGGAGATTAAATGCTACATTGGTTAATCCATAGAACATAAACTATAAACAATGAGTAATCTAACTTTTAAAAGGTGTTATGATTAATTTAAAAACATATACACACATTGTATAGAATTACGTAAGGGACGCAAGAAACAGCTAGGAGTCAAAATGTCTGTGATAAGTTAATTAAAACATTCAGAATTTCTGAATTTCTGATGGTGCTGACAAAAATGTAGTGATAATCCCACAAACATGTAATTTATGAAAAACCTGTTTTTTCCCTGATCTCAACTGTCACTGGTATACAATGGGTTAATGTACGCTAACTTTATTAAACATTGTAAGGATTGTGTCTCTACAAAAATATGTTCACTAACTAAGATATATTTTTATTTGTTACAAGAAATAATTATGTAAAATTCTTCATCTGCACTACATTGAAATATTCTGTGAAATTAATGGTTAAAAAGTGGGATGTGTCAAGAATAATGTATATGTATATCGTTATACCTTTGTGAGTACTGTCTATAGAAATAGAAACGAACCGGATTGGTGTTTGCAACACGGAGCTGCTACAGCTAATGCCCAGAGCTCCCACGTAGCTAAAACAGCAGTTATAGGGGCATTTACATAAAGAGTGTCTTTGTGCCTCTTAACAGACACAAAATACAATTAAAATGTCTGTCCAACATGAACAGGGCTCTTACATGACAACAAGATGCATTTGGAATCTTAGCCATTGTTTAAATTCACCTAAATAGTGTTTTAGACGGCGAGCTGTAGTCTCGTGCTGAAGTCCCGTGGGAACTCTGTTGTTGCCGGAAAAAGGTTCGTTTCTATTTCTATAGACAGAACTCACAAAGGTATAACGATCAAGATTAACCTAAAAATTGCCCAGAGTTCTCCTTTAACATGTTGGGTCAGACTTGATGAATTTAGAGGGAGGTTACTTGTGACTACGTCCAGTTTTCAAAATAAGGTTCCTATACAGTATGGAAATAAGATTAATTGGATTATACTCATAAAAAGTATAAAACATATTACACACGTTCATTAAAAGTAAATGGACATGTAATTTACTTTATCGGACCATCTTGGGCTTCAGACCCACCAACCATAGTCTCTCCAAACCCTGTGGGAAACACTGAGTAAAAAGCACATTTTGACTATTTAATTTCTGCAAAGGTAAAAAAAACTGAATGTACCTGTTCAGTGTTCTGCAATTTTTTCATTACATGCGGTTTGAGCCTTGGCCAAGAATTTTCAGTTCAGTGCATCCCCAGACGCCACTAATCCTATTGTCTGTATCTCTATAGTATTCCAGATACAGTATCCCCACAGAATGTTATTGTCAGTGTAACGAGCGTGGATTAGTTCAACCTACAGCTAATGAAACTATTACTGTGACGTTGCGGTGGGAGTTTCCCTGAATTTCCAGCTCTGTCTATAGCCGCTTTCAGTCTGCCTTTTTTTGGGAGTACTGTCTTAAAACCACACCGCTAGTGGCCGCTGGAAACTACATAATGCCCCTTTAAATGCTGCATGTGGTTCTCGTACAGCGTAACATGAAGACTTCACAGCCTCTATTCAGGTAGGACTCTCATACTGCAACACTTGTCTTTGTAAAGAGACAAACTGACAGGATAAAGTCGCTAACCTGCCTGTCAGCTCGCTCTGTGCTGTCTCAGTTACCATAAAGACTTAGCTTAATCACCTGCTCAGGAAGAGTGAAACACTCGAAGCGGGTCAGACCACTTGTTGCCTTCTCCAAGACGTCAGCCACAGATGGAGTGGATGTGCTAGGAGACAAATCATCAGAACAGTATCTGCAAATGGTGATTTCTGCTTCTTTCCCGTACACTTTAAAATGCTTCCTCACTGCCAACATGTCAATGTAATGGTTCAATAAAATTTAATTGGTCTTTTGACTTATTAGACCGAACACCGAAAGTTTTTGGACGATTAAATTTGGTGGCCAAATATTCGGTGTATTCCTAGTGGCGTACATGTGTTTTCCATAGCCAACTAAAATATCCCCTTTCCTTTACCTCAAGTAAACATAGCTAATGTTAAGAAAGTAACTTTCATTAAAAACAACTTAAAGTTTCACTGTTTCACTCACAACACTGAATCAGTGTTCCTCACAGTTCATCTGTGAATTTCTTGATACAAACACAATCAGCTATTTTATTTTGGTGAAATCCTCTGACTGAGTAGATTGCTCTCTGTTGGCACTCATGCAGGTTACGGGCTTTTATTGTGAAGCTTGGAAAAACAGAAGGAATAAAAACTAACTTGTGAGAGAAAAAGAAAAGTAAAGAGTCTTCCTTCTTTGTTCAAGCAATGGAGCCTCTGTGTTTTTAGAAGCAAAGGGGCAAGTGAGAAGCCTTGGTTACGTAAGTGTAATTTGTTCAGTGTCATGGTTTCTTTTTTCCATGGGGGTGGGGGAGATCGGCTCTCAGATGGGACCCATCGTTCAGTTCAAAGAGCTCATAGTGCCATCTCCTTCGCGGCAGACTTTACAGTTACCTGCAGCTATCCACGAACAAATTGTAGAATTTTATAGCAACTTCCAGAATAAACACAGAGGTGCTGTGTGTCTTGAGAAATTGCTGTCTCTTTAAAACAATGCTGGCGTGAGCAAGGATTTCCCCTTTTATAATCACAGTTTCTCCGTCCTTGCACCATGTCTTGCTATCTCTCTCTCTCATATCCCTACTGGGAGGAGCAAAGACACGAGGAAGAGCAGTGAGTGAGGGAAGCATAGAGCTTTTTGAGCTAAATGGAGAGCAGCCGTCATATCCATCTAATCCTTTCAGGCATAGACAAAGACACTACAATGCCAGTAACTATGCCCTTGCCATGTCCATTTTGTTTGCATGTTGGCATGGATGGTTCATCATTACAATCTCTTGAATCTCAGAGATATAACTCAGTCACATTTGATCACACATAAGCTAAAACTGTTCAGCATTTGAAGGGTTAAGGGCCATCCCAAATCAATCAGCGGGAAGTAGAAGTGGAAGTTTTTGTGTCCTCAGTAAATCAGCAAAAAAAGAGTGTCAAAACCAGCACCATAGTATTCTAGCCAGTAGATGAATAAACTTTAAACAAACTACAGTACAGCGTGACCCTATTTGCTCTGTAACAGCGACCGTGGGGACGGGACTTGGAGTATATCCTCCGATGAGGTAATGAGTTGTTGAAACTGAGTCAACTTCATGCAGGTTTTATATATGAAGTGAATTAGAAATGAATGTGTTGAAATAGTATTAACAGTTTTATGAAGTTCTATGGCCCAGCTGAATATCTGTATCTCTGCCATTGTCATGTTGTTTCAGGGTTATTAATGCTGTCCGTAACACCATTTTGTACAGGTACTGCACTTGCACTAAAAAGCGTAGGGAGGCATCGCATCAGCTGCTGTGAACAGGCACTGCACCACTACTAGTTATTTGCAACAACACATACTTACATACACTGAATCCCATCTGTTTTCCTACAGGATCTGCTTGTGGCAAATAAATCATGTTTGAACTTGTTTGTTTTGAATACTAGGTTTAGGTTGAGGTTAGGGAAGAGTGGAGGTCTTGGATGAATACCTAAAAAAGTCAACAGTGTTTTGAAGCATGACACACAACATGTTTACTCTATTAACATTCAACCAAAATCAGCTTTTTTTTGCCTAAACCCAACCACATGTGGGACCCGTGTCATCAGAGTTTTGTACACCTACCATCTGCCCTCACCACCTCGTAATGAATTCCTTGTGGTAGAGTTGGCACTTCCCTGGGCTGTGTAAAGTACAAAGACATGCTGTTTAGGTTTAATTGAAGAAAGTTCAAAGATGGAGGGAGAGAGTGACTGGTTGTCTGTATATGCCATACGATAAACTCTTGACCTACCTGAGGTGAACTGGGATAGGCTCCACCCCCCGCGATTATGCACGGGATGAGCAGCTATTTTCCCGTCTTTCTGGCTATGTGACTAATTGGGACATTTTCTGACATAAAAATATAGAACATTTACATTTGTCCTGTACTGATTGAGCGCACTGCAGTCTGCAGCAGGTTTTCTTTTGTCTCGTATGGTGTAGTTACCGTGTTATGTTGTATGGTGTCTTGTTTTGTAAATTGATTGTTGTGATCTTGTTTTTAACACCATGGACCATGAGAAATTTTGTTAATTGACATCGAAGGAACTTGAACTTGACCTTGAAATATTACGCTTTTTTTGTCAAGGGAGTCTGGTGACTCTGACAAGAGCAAATAGCAACTATTTTAATGGTTAAACAAAAAGGATCTTACTCTTAAAAAATGTCTCTCTCTGTTGGGATCTTTTCCATAATGTTGTGAGACACTTGCAATAACAATCTGAGCCTGTCAGTGGCATAAACAAGCACTTTAGTGGACGCACTCGCTTAAAACTGGAACAATTTCAGTGGTAAATTCATTCATGTCTCCAGTAGTCACTTAGACACAAAAACATGTGAAAATAAGGTCCAAGCTGCAAAATACTAAACTTACCCTTTACATGACGCAGCAACACTGAATGAAAATCATTTTTGCCGAATTATGCTGTAAACACAGCCTTTGGTTGTTTTTCTGGAGACTACATTGCACAGTAGCAGTGCTGCTGCTGGAGCTTTCTTTTCTGAAAGATGAGAACAAAGTGGATATTGAGACATTGAGAGGAAAGGAGAGGAAGAGACTGAGGGAGGGAAAAAAGCGAGAGAAAAAAATTGGGAGATGGAAAAGATGGATGAGAGAGAAAAGAGGCGGAAATTGAGACAGTAGAGGTGCACATGATGAGTCCAGCCTCCAGACACACACTCAGAAATGCAAACACTTTTTTTTTGTACACACACATACACGCACACACACTATGCAGTCATGGTTGAGCTAACAAAGGCACTAGCCTGGGTCCTCAGCTCTTGGGAGATGAACTGGAACTGATAAATTTAGCAAAAACATAACTCCCCTAAGGCAACACACACACACACACACAGTGACACCAAACTAGCTTGCTTATTTGTGTGTGTGTGTGTGTGTGTGTGTGTGTGTGTGTGTGTTGTGTGTGTGTGTGTGTGTGTGTGTAAGTAGGGCTGCAAAACTTGGGAGTCACATGCATCCATTCTGTGTCTGTATTTTGAAACCCCAGAGTGACCTGGCAAAAGTTTCTGCAGTAACCACAACCCAAGCGTCACTATGCTGGACATGAGTGAGTGACAGATGAAAGAGGGGGAAAAGGAGAAAATGAAAGGACTGAATACAGCAAAGATGGAAGTTTGGAGGGAAGGGGAGAAAGAAGAGACACAAGGGATGGAACAGAGGGGGAGGAAACAGACAGGAATGAGGATTGATGACAGAGGACATATGGAAGGAAAGAGGAAGAGGAAAAGAATGTTGTGCAAAACAGGGCAGCAGCATCTCCTGCCATGTTTCGTGTTTGTCACATTGATGAGGTTCATGTTGTCATCTTAAAACAACTCTAGTCAAGACTGAAGGAAGCTAGCAGAGAGCAGCACAAGAGATCAAACATTAACTGTGAATTTAGTCTATTTTTAAGGTAGGAATAACAGTTTCATCAGGTACAGGGGTAGTGCTGGAGGATCAAGAGAAACCAAAGTTAGCTGCCAACACTTTCGGCTGGTTGTTTGAAATAGAAGAAAATAGAAGTCCTATTCTAGTCCTAGAAAAGCTGGTGCTGATACACAAGTGAGGAGCTTCAGCCTGGACTTTAAAAATCTCAAAACCAAACTGTTATTTAACCAAGAAAAGTACTAACCACTAGTACACACTGGAGCACCTTTAGCATTTTATATCTTCTGTGATGTTGTGACCGCGTCACAGGAATTCCTTGAGTAACAGGAATATTCACTATATTCACCAGGATATTGGTTCAAACCAAATATTACACGCAGGCCTGATGGGGTTTTAGCACTGTTCTTTTATTCAGGTTTTGGTCTTTACAATGAAGGCTTCTCCTTTGTTCACAACCATGGTGAGGTCCCAGCAGAGCTATTAGCAGAGGGCCTGAGCAGGTGGAAGGGCATGTGCCTTTAGATTAGATTAGATTAGATTAGATTAGATTATACTTTATTCATCCCACAACGGGGAAATTCTCTTGTTACAGCAGCATACTTGGCGGAGTGTTGTGCCTGGAGCCAGATCATGACATCCCTGAACATCCATATAAGGACATTGCTGCCTAGGTGACGTTAGTTCAGCGAGAAAGTAGAAGAAAACGCTGGGAAACTAGTATTGAGAGCAGAGGACTGAGCTTTCTGCTCACAGGGATTACGTTTACATAAGTTCACCTCATTATGTGGCCAAAAACTCGGTCATAGTGACATTAAGAGGGTGTTGTTTCATCTCGATGAGTTTCCATCCAACTTTACTAATTCATGCTTCATGGTCCACATACAAATCCTGGAAACATTGCTTCTATTTTTCTAACCCACTTTCATCCTCTTGTCTCAAACATTCACCCACAGTTTGCTTCCTCATATGAAAAGAGACATCTGTCAAGCTATGAGGCATTCATGTCAAACAGTCCTTTATCTATAGACACACACATACACAGAATTAAACTGGATTAAGCAGAGCTTTTCTAAAAATTGCCTCGTCATTCTATAGAGTCACCCTACAGCTGTCACTGCTGCGTCTAAAAATAACATGAGAAAAAGTTGTTTTTCCTGTTTTTCTTATCACATCCCTCCATCCAACGTTCCATCCGTGCTCCTACAGTACATGTTATTTTTTCACAAACCATTTATCTATAGATGTATATTTAAATCATCTACACCATCAAGCCTGTTCTGATAATAATAATTATTATTATAAATAATAGTTGTAAATTCTGTCATGTGACTTCTGCTACACTTCTCTTCACCTGCAGGTGTTGTTGTTTTTGTTACATTGCTGCCTTCAAAATAAAAGTGCATTTGATAGTATTGGATACTTTTCATACAAGTAATATTCTGTCTTCACAATTCTGCCTCTCCTATATGGACGCCTGTCCCAAATATAGGCAGGGTCATTTCATTGATTTCAGCAAATAAAAGCCTAGGCTATTAATCAAAGTTTTAGGGTAAAGGATGCAATATACGAGTGTAATACTCTGTAGAGCAATGCACCATCTAAACTGGACCCTTTGTGCTGCTGTTTCTTCTTCTTCTTCTTCCTGTCACTCTTACAGCTAATGTTCTGTACTGCCACCTGCTTTACTGGAGGGGAGCATAGCAAACATTTCAAATCCACCCAGTGGGTTTTTCTAATTATTTTTTTTTAAGAAAGGTTAAAAATACGGGATATTTACAGGAAATATGTCAGGGTTGACAGGTACGGTGATGTCATGGGGGTGCATTAGTTAACATGGCATGGGAAACCCACACATTTTGTTACGGCACCATTAATGCAGAACAATACAGGTTTTGGAGCAACATGTGCTGCCAAGTAGACACCGTCTTTTTCAGGGACGACTTCGCTTATTTCAGCAAGACAGTGCCAAACCACATTCTGCACGTATTCCATAAGCATGGCAAGGTGCTTAACTGGCCTGCCTCCAGTCCCGACTAGTCACCCGTTGAAAATGTTTGGCACATTTTGAAACGTAAAATACAACAAAGGAGAACTGTTGAGCATCTAAAATCCTAAATCAAGCAATAATGGGAAAAATTCCCCTTTTGTCTCATGACTTCCCAGATGCTTACAGAGTGCTGTTAAAAGAAGATGTGGTGCAACAGAGTGGGAAACATGACCCTGTCCCAACTGTTTTTGTTGCTGGACTCCGTTGTCATGATTTGGCCTTACTACCTCCTCCATCCTCTCCCGTTTCCCCTTCCTCAGTTTTGGGTGCTTCTCAAGTCTCTTATTTGTTGTTTCCTCAATCCTCGATCCATCATTTCTATTCAGTCACACGTGAGGCTGAACATTCCTTTGTTTAGTCCAAATAGACGACAAAAAACACGTAGCCTAGGGAGAGGACAAGTCACTAAACTGCACCAAAGTCTCTAATGAAGCAAGAAAAGGACAATAAAGCATGCATATCCAGCGATCTCACCTACTGCATCTAATGAAAGCAGCCAGCGGCTCCGCGAGTAAAATCAGCTGATGAAAGAATGAATGAAAGCTGCTGCGTTAAAAAAAAAAAAATGTTGTGTTGATATGATGGAACACAGTGATTAATCTGTGACGAGTGACGTGACTTGCAAATAAAATATATGCAGTAGTGTTGAAGGATATCAGAAGAGGAAATAAAAGGAAAGACAAAAACTGAGCGTCGATCTTGATATGAGTTACATCATTTCAATTTCCCTGAAATATTTAGGCACTGTGATCATATTCTGGGTTATTCAATAATGAATTCACAATCAGAATAAATAATCTAAATGCAGATAGTATAAGCACTGTGCCAGTAGAAATGATCCTGTGCCTCTGAGCAGGACATACAGTGATCTATAATTATTCATGTGCAGGTGTTTGTTATACAGGTAACAGCTACAGAGTGAATCGTGCTGCTCTGCGGTGATAACTGTGAGACTTTTGGTGCGTTCCATTTAACTCGGAAGTCGGAGGTTGGAGATGGGAATGACGTCACACCCGAGTTGATGGCGTTTCAGTTAACAAGTAGGAAAACCTTCTTGGCCATCCATTGTTTACAACTAGCCAGGTTAGCTATTGATTTAAAAAAACGCATTGTGCAGTATTTACTCATACTAAACACTGTAGCAGTTGGACAGCACTTGTGTACAAAAAATTATGAGACACAAGTACACAATGAATTGTTAATCTTTTTTATTGTATATTTTTATATTGTTAATTTATATATTTATATATTTTGTTGCAATACGTCTGCACAACACACACGGAATAATGCACGTATAAATATCTCGACATTGTTCTTATTCTGCAAATAGTTGTGTTATTTTTCTTTTTAATATTCTTATACAACTTGCATTTGTTTATTCCATATTTGTATATTTCTACATTTATTTATGCTTGTCTACATGTAGCACCTTATCTCCAAAGCATTTTCCTTTTATGTGTAAAACACTACTTGGCAATAAAGCTCCTTCTGATTCTGATGAAGAAGTGCTAATAAACAGTATAAACTACAGCTTTCACTAACTGTTGATACTCCTTCCCATGTGAAATGGAATGCACCATTTATTAGTACCAACACGTGCACGTGTGCAGACACAACATCAAAAGTGTCCACAGCTGTTAGAGCCGACTGACAGCTGATCCAGCTGTGATCAGTTGCCGCCGTCATCAGAAACAGACGCCACTTCACGGGACGCTCCAGAGGAAAGGACGTTTCATGTCTCTAAAAACATATTTCCTCGTTCCTTCTCTTCTGGCTTGGTTTCTTTGCGTCTCCATGAATCCCCGGTGGGCGGGTCTAAGATGCAAGTGAGGGAAACTTGGATGCAATTAAGGCCCCATCCACACTACTCCGTTTTAGTTTACAAATGGAGAATTAAAATGAATCTGATCTCCGTCCACACCAGCGTTTTAGCTGCGTATCAGAGTTGATCTCCGTCTACATCTATTGGCCGTTCAGGTACACTGGGCATGCGCATGTTGGTGCAAACCTGAAGCAGATGGTCTACTCCGTAGTTACAGAAGATTTGGTGAAAGAATGCAGACGAAGAATTGGACCAGTTTTTTTTTTTGCATGCACCAATAACGAGCTGGGACTGTTACTGAATGTAACATGAAACTGTGGCGGCGGAAAACATTCTGGGAGTCTTTGCAAAGTAAACAGCGACAAGCTGTAGCCTACAAGTGTAGGCAGATGTCCTAAGTGTTGTTTGCACAGTACAGAATATTTTAATTAAAATACCAACTCAAAAACTCTGTCAGTGGCATCGTGTCTCTGTTTTGCATGACTTATAAGACCCAATCAGGGAGCCAAGCCTGAGCGGCTGCGTCATAATTTCTTAAGTCCTCCGTTTTAGGTCTTTGTTTTCATCGTTTTAGTCTGGATGGGAGGTGCAAAAGTAGCAAAACGGTCTTCTTTTAATTTGAAAAACCCAGTAGTGTGGATGAGGCCTTAAGCCTAAAATCCAATGACTCCGGCACATTACGGCTGTGCCACGGTTGCCGGAGCTAATCGCTGCCATTATAGTCTATGCTCGTGAGTCCACCAGCTGTGGCCGCAGCACGTCCCAGAAGCGGCTCTCAGCTCTGCAGAGCATAGGTAGCAGGTCTATTTTTGCCGCTAGCCGCGACAAGCAGCACAGAGCAGATCGTACCAGGCAGGAACTCAGACACAAAACGGCAGAGAGAATCGGGGAAATTTTCAAAATAAAACACCCTTTGCAGACTCCCGATCATAAAACAACAATAAACACGGTTAAAACGAACACAAAACAAAATCATTTAACTGCATAGCCTACTTCATCATAGTAGAAGCACAAAAAGCAAACTCTGATTAAAAAATCAACAAAATCTAAACATGTCAGCAAAATCAGGCAAGCAAAATCCTCTGATTCTGAAATGCTCCTCATGGGAAATGTAGCCTGAAGTTGACAGAATGAAACGGGGTCACACAGAGCTGTGGAGAAGGTAGCAGAAGCACATAAAGGCCAAATTAGTAACAAGTCAATAATGTGGGGCAGGCTGCACGCTCCGCTGCTGAAACGCTTCTAAGACGCTTCCAGTGGACTTCCAGTGGCGCAGCCGTAACATGCTGTAGCCGGAGTCCGTGGATTCCCAGAGTTAGAGACTTGAGAAGCACTCTGGGTGTGGTTGTGGACATGTCACTCTGGCTCTTCATCCACTCCTTGCCAGTTCGTCGGTTCACCTTTAGTAGTAACCGACGCTACGGCCAAGTCTGAAATCTTGAAGGCAGCTAGGTTTTCTAGTAATCTTTTGCCTTGCGATTAACGCTCTTGCGTCACTGCCTTGCCCTAGTTTGCCATCCACGCTTGTAGACTCTGCCTGCCAGTGCCGAGCCTAGTTTGGATAAGCACAACACTCCAGCCTAAAACTGTGTTCCAGGAAGCCTCTGCCTGCAGCACTCTGGGAGTCCCCTCACCTGCCTGCTACCCCACTCCTCAGTTCATCTGTTATTTGCTCTTTGCCTTTTGCTGTGAATAATCTAAGTGGGTTGACCGTTGACCTGCCTGGTGTCCGCTCCAGGTTGCAAACTATGTACAATGTGGTTTGCACATATTTAGCTCATTTATTTGTTACATAGCTTACAATTTCTCATCAACCTTGTTTCAGCAGCAGCTGTTTTCAGTAAAAGATAAAACAAGACTGAGATGAATAACAGCTATATGTACTCGTGGGACCTCACCAAATGGGGAAACAAAGGAGAGGAGAAACAAAGCTTTAACAAAGAGGCCTGCATGTAGAAATAAAAAGCTGAATGAAGAAACAGCACCAAAACTACCCAGATCTGCTGAATCCAAATCCTGGGCTCCTACTGGACAAGCCCCCACAGCGGCCATGACGTTATCAAGCCTTTAAAATGTAAAGCGTCAGTTTAGCAATGGCCTTACAGTCTGATATGACTGTAGGAGATCAACAGATTCATTTAGTAACAGTAACGACAAAGTGCATGTATGTAACTTCTGTGAATCCTTTGTGGGTTTGTAGATAATATGAATCATTTGTGGGAAATGCTGACTCAGCCACTAATGATAAAAACTATACAGCATAGAAATGTATTTGCAGAATGTAAATATATTGGATGGCTATTGCCAAAAAATGCACAGAAAAGATGACCTATCACAAAGGGGCTTTGATATGGTGAAAAGTATTAAAGAAAAATGATTAAAGCTTTAATGCAATTTCTTTTTCCCCTACCATAGCCCATTCAATATTTGCTATGATCTATTAATGAATTGTTATCAGTATATCTTATAGCAGCGCCTTTAATTAGGTTACCACATTTTGTGATATTTCAATACCTTTGTAGCACTGATAAACAAACCAAGAGCAAGCTTCCATGTGTGTTGATGAACTTCCTGTTCAGTTCTGGCCATCCATCAGCCACATATCTGTCAGGAACATGTTTTTTTTTCTTTCTTTTTTTTTCAGATATATGGTTATGGACCAACAAAAGCCTTCAGTGTCTGGAGTCTTAAGGATTACCTCGCTCTCCCTCCCTCTTTCTCTCCAGTGTAAATGTCTTTCTGCTCTTTACCTTGGCTAAGCTGCAGGGAACTGCAAAATGGCTCTGGCTGATGATATTTGGCCATGTTTGTTTGATGTGTGTGTGTGTGTGTGTGTGTGTGTGTGTGTGTGTGTGTGTGTGTGTGTGTGTGTGTTTGTAGCCTGCAGTGACATAAAGAGAACAAGCAAAAACAGAAGGAACAGAAAAGGAGGGAAATATGGACCAGTGTTAAAGCTGACCAGTGTGTTTAGTCTGGTCTTTCTCTTCCTCCAGCAAACATCTACCATCACCAACACCTTCTCAGTACGCACGCCATTCGTACATTCATTTTTTAACTGGCAGGTTAAATTATCTTTGTCCACTTCAGCACCCAGCCATGCTGGATGCAACTAGCTGTGCAAATAAATACCTCGCTCCCAAGGAGGCTCTGATCTTCCTCTGCTGCTTTTTTATTTATTCTTGTCGCTAAGTTTATATACCATTACATTTCAGGCAGGCATTCCTGTGTGCTGCGCATCTCTGTGTTAAATTGCTCTCAGTAAATGCTTGCAGGCTTGCATTTGTTACATTTACTGCCTGGTTTAATTAAAGAGAACATGAATATTATGCCCCAGATCCAGAGTGCAGTGCTTGGAGATTGTCAGCTTGGACCCAAGCAGCTACCTGCATAAACTGACTGTGGGGGTGCCTGGTTTCCTGTTTTTGCTAAATGTTTTCATCCTGAGACCCCGCATCCTCATATGAGGACATTACATTTTTGCTGTTCTGCACCATGATACTTAATTTGTAAGAATTTTGACCAATTGGCCTCATCTGGGGGCCCTGCCTGCACCACCTAGTGGTCTCATAATGAAATTACACTCATTTGAAAAAAAGCAACATGGCAGGGATGACAGCGAACGTCTTCTACGGCAGCTCCCGACAGAAACATGGACAAGGTAAAAATCCTAATCAAATTGTATGATTGAAACTAGTTTATTTATGCACAATAATGTCTGTAGCTTCACGTGGCATGCTTATTTGATATATTTGAGTAATATTAGCAAGCTACAACGTCTGTAAACATGACGTACTTCTTTAAGGACATCAGGTCTACCTTCAGTGCAAAAACGTAAAATTTTTCAAAGAGCATTTGTGTTTATTTCTAGTCAAAATGTCTAATTTCTAGTCAAAATAAGTCTTATTACACTTAAAATAAGACTCATCCTGTAAAAAGTAACTTGTTTTTAGACAATCACCACTTGTTTCAAGCGAACTTTCACTAAAAAATAAGTAGAATAATTTGCCAGTGGAGCAAGTTTTTATTTCCTATTACAAGGAAATAGATTGTGCATTTTTATCATTACAGGGGGAATGTCCTTTTTGAGAGCTGAACGATTGCTAAATGCAATCGCAAACGACTCTGAGATTGAAGATTTGTCAGATGGTGAAGAGGATGATCCTGCTGTGGGTGAAATCGCTCCATGTGAAGCAACTGTGGAGCAACCTGATGATTCTGATTCAGATTATCAACCTGATGTTGCTGACATAAGTGAAGATACTGACAGCGATGTGAGTGAGCCACAACATAAACAACAGCATCTTGAGAATGATGGTGAGATATAACCTAATTCCCATGTTTTTGCTCCGTAGCACTTTATTTCATTCAGTTGAGTATATTGCAAATAAAATGTATTGTATTTTTATTATCAGAACCTGACCAGGATGTGCAAGGTCGCAGGGCAGGACCAAGAAATGGAAATAGAGAGTACTGGAAGTCTGCTCCATTCAACCCTGTCTTAGTCCCATTTCAAGGAGCTGATGAACAACAAGACGAGAGAGCAGATATGTCGCCGGTGCAGTACATGGAACAGTACGTTGACATAGAGCTGATGAAAGTCCTTGCCGACTGTACAAATTCTATGTCATTAGCTAAAAGTGGGAGATCTCTCAACACATCGGTTGAAGAGATGTACCACTTTTTTGGAGCATCCATCTTGATGTCCTGCATCCCTTACCCACAAATCCGCATGTTCTGGTCCACTAACCTGAGAGTCCCTGCCATTAGTGACACAATGAGACGCCGACCGATTCTTCAAGCTGAGGAGCCATCTGAAGGTGGTAATTGATGACGACATTCCTGAAGACAGGAAAACAGACAAATTCTGGAAGGTGAGGCCTTTCATGAATCGCATACTCAAAGGCTGCCATGCTCAGGCCCGACCAGAATCCGTCTCAATAGATGAACAGATGATACCATTCACTGGAGGCTGTCCGTTCCGCCAGTATGTGCCGCTAAAGCCAAATCCAGTTGGCATGAAGAATTTTGTCCTGGCAACAGCAGATGGCGTCGTTCTCGACTTTGAAGTTTACCAAGGTTCAAAGGAACTGGCTGCACAGGTGCTGGACGCAGAAGGATTGGGTTTGGGAGCCCTGGTCCTCAAACGCCTGACAAAAACAGTACATCCTGGTACAAAGGTGTACTGCGATAGGTTCTTCACCACCACATCAGCTGCGGAATCCATGCTGGAGAAGCAGGTATTTATTTTATATAGTTTCCCAAGTACTGTTCAGTTTGTTATTATTATTTTTTGCTTTTTCGGTTTCACAGCAGCAAATGATAACATTCATCAATCTGTGTCCATCTGTTGGTCAATTGTTGTGTCAGTCTGGTTCAGGGTGCAGGTTTACCCTGTTTTCTGTCAAGATGGCTGCCATAAAAAAATTGTCCTTGCTACATCACTTTGAGATTATATAATTGGTTTTGTTTTTAGGTGTACCTAACTGGTACAGTCATGAAGAACAGGATCCCAAAAGCAATGCAAAAGCTTCCAAGTGACAAGATCATGAAGCAGCAAGGCAGAGGTACCTCCGCATCAGTTGTCAGGGGAGATGGGAAACTGAATGTTGTGAAATGGTTTGACAACAAGCCGGTCCTGATGCTCTCTGCTGTCCACACTAAGGAGCCAGAGAATACCTGCCAGCGGTGGTCCAAGAAGGACAAATGCTACTTAACCATCAGACGACCAAATATTGTACAGGAGTACAATGCAAAGATGGGTGGGGTAGACTTATCAGACAGAATGATGAGCTACTACAGGATGAGCGTGCGAACAAAGAAGTGGACGATTCGCATGCTTATGCACTTCATGGATCTTGCTCTGGCCAACAGCTGGCTGCTGTATCGCAGAGATCATCAAGAACACGGTACCCCAAGAAAGGCTATCATGACGTTCCTCGCGTTCTGCATGGACGTGGCTCAGGTGTTCCTCAACAAGTGTGATGTCACGCATGCAGAGGAAGAGAGTGCATGCTGTTCACAACCTGGCCAAAGATCCCTGGTCACTCCAATCCCCCACATCTCAGCGCGCACAGCTTCTGCTGCTCATCTGCCGGAAGTTGCTGATCTCAAGAACCCGATGCGTTGCAGACAACAAGGCTGCCCTGGGAAATCCCGTGTACGCTGTCTGACATGCAATGTGTTCCTTTGCCTGCAAAGTCGGCGCAACTGCTATGAAGCCTTTCACGGAGGCCAGTAGGACTACTTGAATACTTGAATGTTTGTTTGAGTTTGCTATGACACGTTCATAATGATGTTCATAAACGTTGCACTTTTCCATGCAAAGCCTTTCACATAGGCAAGCAGGAATACTTGAATTAATGACTGAGTTCGCCATGACATGTTCATAATGAAGTTCATAAAGTTTGCACTTTTCCATGCAAAGCCTTTCACAGAGGCCAGTAGGAGTACTTGAATGTTTGTTTGAGTTTGCTATGACACGTTCATAATGATGCTCATAAACGTTGCACTTTTCCATGCAAAGCCTTTCGCATAGGCAAGCAGGAATACTTGAATTAATGACTGAGTTTGCTATGACATGTTCATAATGAAGTTCATAAAGTTTGCACTTTTCCATGCAAAAGCTGCACACTTTTATCTGCACTTTTATGTTTGTTGACAGTATAAAATAAAGTTTTGTACTTTGTTAACCAATGGTGTCTTCATTGTGAAAGTCTGGACAGAAAGCAGCGTAAATGTACATACTGTGAAACACAGATGTAAATAATAACATTGATTGAATGGTCTTATCGTCACACAGATAGACCCAATGTCCTCGTCTGAGGACATTGGGTTTTGAGATAACCACTTATTTTAGAAAGCTAAAATTTCATTTTTAGGCTAATTGGGTCCTTATGATCCCAAATGACAAGGAAAAAATGTATATGCAAAAACAGACCCATTGTCCTCATATGAGGGCATTGGTTTTGACATAGTTCAAGAGCACATAGAAAGCTAAAATTTAATTTCAACTAAAATTAGGTCATACTAATCCCAAATAGTAAGGAGACATAAAAAATGCACATCAAACAAAAGCCCGGGTCTCTGTAGTGTTTGTAATCTGTTTAACAAGTGGACTTTGCTTTTAGCACAGACGTTTCCACTGTTATTTTGCTTATGATAGCTTAGTTTTGCCTTAGTATTGCAATGTTACCCCTTCTTTGCTTTTTGGTCCCTTTATTGTTTAGTATCATACATTTTAATTCTGATAATTAATTGCACTTAGGCTAAACTATTTGTATTTGGCCTAATAAATGTTGCTATTGTATGTAAGATATGTATATATAAGGTAGGCTCCCTGTTTGTATTTCAATCATTGTATCAATCAATTTTTGTAGTTTATCATTAGTGAAGCAGATTAGTGTTGTCAAAATGGTGAGGGGGGGGGGGTTGTCCTGATGGACAGATGGTATAAAGAGGTGATGACTATTTATTGACATTAATGCATCTGAGCTATTAGTATGTGGCTTTCCCATTTTGTAATTTCCTATTAAGGAAACAATAACTGAGAGAAGTTTTTCTTCTGTTTTCCTGCAGAAAGCATCTAATGGCCATCTGAGGAAGTGTAGCTTATGTCAGTCAGTGTTAATGAGCCACAGTTGTTGCTGAGAAGTTTTTTAAACAGAAAATTGAAAAAAAAATTCAACAGAAGTAGAAAAAAGGTTGTCTTTCCCCTCATCTGCTTTCTCTGTTGTCCCCCACAGAGCTAACGTGGAGAAGCAATCTTCCAGTGATGAACCATCGATCGTTCAGCTCTGACATAGGTGCGGTTCATAGCCTGACATGTCAGGGTACATATAACCTTATCTGTATGACTGACAGCACTCACCATGATATGCAGCTTCCTGCAGAGAACTATGACCTCTGACTGTGAGCAAGGACAGAGATAACGATTAACTGTGAAACACATATAGGGTGCTGCCCTTCAAGGATGAGTACACAGGGAACTGACCTCTAGCATGACGCAACTTGTATGTACAGTAGCTTGCTTTGTGTGTGTTGTGTGTGTGTGTGTGTGTGTGTGTGTGTGTGTGTGTGTGTTTGCAAGCCATCCCACTGTGATAGGGCTCTTCTCCATGCCTCATAAAGCCTCCTTACTGGCTCATCTTACTGCTATCAATCTCTAGTTGGTGTGTGTGTGGGGGGTCACTTCTCTACCTATCCAATAGTGCAATTTAGTTTCCACGTAAACAGGAACCCCCCTGTTCCCTATCAGTGTGAGTTTTCTGAGAGGGTGTGTAGAACTCAATAATGTAATTATTTTGCGATAATGTAATAACTCCCAATAATGTAATAAAAATCTCCTCTTAACTCCATCAAAAATGTAATAAAAGCTGAAATAACCTGCCAATAATGTAATGAAATGTATTAACCAACAATGTAATTATCTCTGTACTAATAATGTAATAAATTGCACCTACTGCCGCCTGTCCCAAAGCTCTCCTTTGAAAAATGAGGAGAGGACGCTAGCTAAGCGCTACCGTGCTGCACAGTTTGTGGGTGAAAATCATTAACATTAGTTGCATATTGATTTATTGATCATGTGAAAGTTTTGCAGCAGTCACGGCAGTCACTTATTCAACAGTTGCCTGTCTGTGCTGAACAGGGTGAACACGTCTCTGTTGTGTGCACACCACAGACAGTCCAGTGCTGCACTTCTGCCTTTTCATTCTGTCAACATTACGCTATCAATTATTTGTGAATCGATTCAGAATCGTCCAAGGCCGCTTCGCAATGCATCTGAAAATCTATTTCCCACACCTCTAGTTTACAGCCTGGTTCAAAAAATGGTTTTGCTGTGTATATAGTTAATTTTACCCTTCATGACAACTGTGAGGGGGTGAATTCTGCTTTATTAGGGGCGTGGTCGCTTTGCGTGACAGCTGGGTGCTGTCACTGCTAGTCGTCTGCCTGCTGTCTGTTAGTTTCACTCAGCTAAGTTCAGTCTGGGCTCTCCAGCCGTGTTTGAGCCTTTTTCAAATTTCTTCATGCAGATACCAGACAAATACCGGCTTGCTGTACCGTTAATTGTAGAGACAGGCTGTCCAGGAAGCCTGTGCTCCAGTTGGTAAGTAAAATTTTAGTATTTTATTCATGTGATAGCAATAATTAGCAGGCATTGGTGTCTGCAAACATGCTTGTAGCTTGTTAGCTTAGCTCGTTGAGCTAATTAGCCAGCTACAAGCGACCCCAAACTGTGCTAACGATGCCAAGTTAATAGAAGTCAAAATGTATAAAATAAGTTTTAGACATTAGTGTGATAATACTTTGAACAAAAAGTGTCTGTGTGAAGTTGGAAAGTTACTCAATGATTCAGCTCTCAGTTAGCTATGTTAACATTAAACAGGCAGTTATTAGATTTGGCTTCGTACTGTAACGGAGTGACTGGTAAGGTAGATACTAGTTAGATGCCATTACGATTAAGAAGTAGCTGCACCTGAACGGGAGGTCCTGAGGTAGATTATATAAGTTAGAGTGAGAAATTAGGTGTGTTCTGAGCTTGTCATTTGGTAGATAACAAGTATAACAGTTTAATAATTATTATTTTGGTACCAGTATTTCACATTGCCACTATAATTATTGTTACATGACAGAGCAGTGCTTAACTGTCTACTCATTGTTGTCTTTCCAGGTGGTTACTGTTACTCCACAACACCTGAACACTACTGATGTCAAATTATGACATTTGATTCCCATCCATAATATAACTGTTACAACACATTATTTCAAATCATACAAAAAACTTTTACATTTTAATATACGTAAAAGAAAATCCCACTCTTCACTCATCAGTTTCTTGTGTTAATTGGAAATAGTGTGATTAAACTTAACAATACTAACCTCTAACCTCTAACATGCACTTCCTATGCTCTTCTTCTTCTATCTCCTTACAATTCTCTTTTATTGATTCTTGTGGGGCACAGTCAGGGCACTATTGGCTAGCGCGTGGTGGTCGGTGCGACCCTCCAAGGATATGCCTCTCAATGCCTATATCATACATCACTGACCCACCTCCAAACTGGTCATGATGGAAAATGATTGTACTTGGCCCCAAACAACTTCATCGTACATGCTCAGATCTGTACCAGATCTCACATGTTTGATAAGGGTCAAGCCCTGAACACATGCCAATAATCTCTTAAACTCATAGCCCCACCTACCGGTAACCACCTAACACGATGTGATCCTTCAATGAAGCAGCCCCTGTGCCCCGTTTCCCCTAGATGCACAAAACGTTTGTTGCACATACATCATCCCAAGCCTCCTGGAACTATACCCTAAACCCAACAGGAAATCTGCCATTTTGATTTGACCTATTTTTTAAGTTTTTGTTGAAGGCTGTGTTTGTGGTTGTGTGGTGTATCATTTTTAATTATTTGCGATGTCATGGCACAACATACTGGCAACAGGAAGTCAGCCCTTTCTGACAAAATAATTTGATTTACATTAAATTTCACAGCGTGGTCCAAACTTCATGTACTGCTATACAACATATCATTATTGGGCGCCAACTTGGAGACCAGGAAGTGACAAATCCGAAACATAAGATAATTCAGATCTGCATCTCCCGACCTCTTAAGGCTATCGCTATTGGGTTTACCCCTCCACTCGTCTGCGCCGCACTGAGAAAAGTTGTCTACACCCACCCACAGCGTTACACCCATGCTGGGTGCACGTGGACCGTAGCAGTGCCAGACAGATCATTTTGTCAGTGAGGACAAGGTGGCTTGGTAGTCCACCCACTCCCTTGACGAAGCCCTCGACCTGTTGCTATCGGATGAGCGGGAATCTGCTTCCCCCGTTCCAACCTCTGGTGACGCCGGACGTTGCTATGTTGCCGCGGCAAGGCAAGCGATTGTTAAGCAACAAGGATGCTACCGTCAGGCTAACGTTGAGCTAACAGGTATCTAACGGTAAGCTAACATGTAGCTGACATGCGGCCTGTCCCTGGATCAGCTGACCAGGGAGACCCCATTTGTCCACCATGTGTGCACCACATTAGCTGCGGCTAATGACATCTAGCAACCGGTTTCATTGCTGCTGGCCGATCTCATCAGTCAGAGCGGACCACTGGTAAGCTATGGGCTAAATAAAGATGTCATAATATAGTATTTCTACATGCTCCCCATCTCCTTACAGTGCACATGGAGTGAGTAGTGGTGCAATATAAAATGAGTAGTGGGAGCATTATTTGATGGGGGATATTAGTCATCAGAATATGCTACCCCTGAAATTATGTTATAATATAATCAAAACACAGAAGACATAATACTTAAGAGAGTTATACCTGTATGGGAATGGAAAAGGGAACACATAAGGTAGCATAGATGGCCAGAACACCGCCATTTTAATCACCGGGGAAATGTTTCCTTTCATATCTCCTATCACATAGGGTACACTGGACCATGCTTTACAAAAGGAAATCCATTGACCACATCTAGCAAAATCCTACCATTACAAGATGCACATTATGATACTTGAATAAGACTCTCACAATTTCCTTCTCGCTTTTGGTTTGTTTTCTTTTGGCTTTGCTGTAAGCTGATGCTGTTTCAAAACTTATCTTTTCAACTTTTTCAACTTATTGTTGAAATATACTATAAAGTGTTTTCTACAATAATAAAAAAAAGAGAAATCACCGACCAATGACAGATAGGCTAAAGGATGTTGATCACCATGTAAGTTACCATTGGCTATTAAGCCCTTTCTCTCTTATGCTATAACTCCCTAATATCCATATGTCTTGAACTGTCAATAATAACTGAAACCCACGCCAGCTATGTTTCTAGTCTAACTTGATCAAAGTGAGGGTAATGTTGCAGTGTGTAGGCTCACGTTATGTATTTCCAGCCTTCAGCTCCCTCTCACTCTCTCCACAGTTGCGCTGCCATTCTGTGGGAAACACTGTGTTTACAAACAATAATTGGGATTCATGTTGATAAATATGGCTGGGCAGGAGAGTGAATGTGAGCAAACATTCTCAATGTGACAACCCTGTCCATTATTTGGTGACTGTTACCCTTTGGGCTTTTTTGCTACCTTGATTATGGAGTAATATATTTCACCATGTTGTCCACCTTAAGATGGCCTGCATCAAAACGTCACGTCAGTAACATCTGCCGTCGCATAATTACGTTGCCTAGAAAAGGGCAGTCGGATTCTCTGAGCCCTGCGGACGTCTTTTCCTAAGTCCTTATGGATTCTCCTTCACCTCTTTCCTTGACCTCATGACTTTTTCCATCGAGGTCAAGGAAACGTGGTTAGGAAAGGAGATTTTTTTGACTTTTCGGACACAGGCTTAGTCATCACGTACTGAAGTCTCATTCTGGCGTTAGCCACTGAAGCCTTAGTATAATGCATAGAACGCCCTCTGCTGACCATACTTTCCATAAATCAAAACATAATTTAATTACTTTGTCACATGAATTTTGCTGTTCTGTTACTGAGATGTGATAATGCCATACTTCAAACAGTGCTTGGAACAGTGTCATAACCCGGCTCAAAGGCTATGACAAATACGGAGAGGACACGGAAGATTGCCAAAAAATAAACATTTATTGTACCAACTTAAATAACTAAACTAATAATCAATGATGTAGGGTGTGTTAGTCAGTGAAATCAGTGGTGTAAATGTGGATGGATGACAGTATGGCGCTTGGGTGTTGAGGAGTGGTAACAAACATAATGCAAACAAAACAAAGGATTGCTGCGGTGGCGGCTGCTGCAGGAGTGGGACCAGATCAGAGAGAGAGCCGAGAACAAAAGGGCGGATTATTTATACTCCCACAGCGTCTGGCCCAGGTGCTCCCAATCTGGCTTGGGTGCTGATACCTTCAGGGACACAAGGACATGAGTAAACTAACCCACACCACACAGTTAACCACCCAACTAGGCAGGGTCGTCACAAACAGACCCGCAAGGAACCGTGACGTGCATGCAGTTGCCAGCAAGTTGGCGGACATGCACAACTGAATGGCAGGCGAGCAGAGAGGAAAGGGTCACAATAAGCCTCAGTTTAGCTGTAAATGTTAAGTGTAAGTTACAGAGACTAATGAATGCAGCTCTGCAGCTTCTCAAGATTAAAGCAGAGCTACTGTGTGTACCTCCCAACACCCCAGCACACACACGACTCAGTCGACCATAGGCAATCCTTTACAATTCAACTGGATTCGGCTATGTATATCATTAGTCACACACCCCTACATTCTACTTTATACAGCTTAGAGTTGGAAAGATTCATAAAAATGATGATTTGGTCAAAATACTCACTTGCCTAATAATTGTGCACAGTATAGGCTTATGCTGACATTTATATTTTTTGCAGTTCTCCCCGTGTCTGTGCCTGCTTTAAATGTATCTTGTTTTTTGTCTGTTAACGGAATGTTAGACCGACACAATGGTGTTTCTCTCCAAGCTCCTCCAGTCGTCAGTGTACAGGTGAGATGACTGAAAAACTAAACATGTATGTATGTATGAAATAATAATGTAATAAATCCCACCACTAAAATGATGTAAAGTAACCAATAACTGATATACAGCAGAAAAAAATGATCCCAAAGTTGTGTCTGTGGGGAAATAAACAAACCTGGAAGGGTTTGTTTCCTTCCCAGTGAGGGAGGGAAGATAAAACACAGACGCCTGTGTCATCTGCCATGTTGCTATGGTTTCATCTGTAAGACTCAACACATGATGACTGAGGGCTTGTTTCCTCATCTATTTTTTTCTTTCATTTTGTCAGGGGTTTTTTCTGCCTCTCTTGAATGGTAACTCTGACGATGCTGAAAAGCATTCCAGTAAATCACCTGGGCCAAAATTGTAGTTTCTGTCTGGAAAGTGGCTGCCAGCATAGCTCCAATGTCAGGGAAGAATGATACAAGAAAAGATGCAGAGATATGAGAGGGAACCCAAGGAAAGGAAGAAGGAGAAAATGGTGATTCTGAAAGAGAGGACAAAAGGATTACAGGGAAATGGTGAAAAGAAGCATTATATGAGGGAGGTAAAACTAAGTGGACTGATGAGAGAAATGAAGCAGGGAAGGAGGGGTTAGGAGACTGGGAGATCGAGGAAAGAAGGGATCCAATGAGGGAAGGAAGGAAGCCTAGGCACTGCAATCCACATGAGATAATTACAAAAAGAAAACAGAAAGGTGACGGCAAGAAAAAATTGAAGGGGGAAATAAAGACATTACAACCTGGAAGAGAGAGACAAAATGAAAACGATGGAAGGGTGAAGAGAGGCGAAAGAGAAAACAAAGCTGCCAGTAGACGCCTCTGTGGGGACGAGAGAGCAAACAAACGCAGTAGGGAACGAGTGTTTCATAGAGCCCCCTGGTTGTTGTATGGCCGGGTGGAAGGCAACGATAAGGAAAGAAGTCAGACGGAGGTGTGTGTGTGTGTGTGTGTGTGTGTGTGTGTGTGTGTGTTTGTAGAAAGAATGTAGAAGGAAGGAGGAGAGAGAGGAATAATGACAAGGATGGCTCGAGGCTTGATATGGAAACTCTTATTCAGTCATATTCACACACAGCACCACCTGGTGCTGGGAAAACATAAATTAAAGCTGCAAGCAGCGCTAGTGGCCCCTGCGCATGTAGCCTGTCGGGTGAGAGGCGCCGTGTTGTATATTGTGGAGTTCTGCCAGTTCAGCTGTGAATTTGCTACGTGCTTCGGACGGTGCATGAAGGTGTTATACATCACTTTCTGTGTCCCATTTGTGGCGCAACATAGCACTTGGCGCTATTAATATAAATTAATATTGGTGAGTAGATGTCTTTGGGGCGGTTATCAAGTACGTAAAGTTTTGTTCAGATGTGAGCATGTACACTGAAGTTACAAACAACTTCCTTTCCATGACAAAGAGTTGATCTTTGATGCCACGCCACGGACACGCCCATTGATGAAAACTCACAGATAGCACAACTTTTCATCGTTAATGCCTTTAGAAGGCACAGCAGAAATTTGAAGTCGGTCTGACTAAATCCCTAGGAGGAGTTTGTTAAAGTACGGAGTGTGTAAATCAACAAAAATAAGCATTAAATCCAAAATGGCCGACTTCCTGTTGGGTTTAGACAATGGCTCCAAGAGTTTTTTTGTGTGTCTGGAGATGATACATGTACCACAGAAATTTTGTACACATAGGTGAAACTTTGTCCGGTTGCTGCTCTGTAGGGGGCACTAGTGAGCCATTTTGCCACGCCCATGCGTGAAACCCATAAATTACGAAATTTTTTGCCGCATCTGAATTATGTGCAAAGTTTGGTGAGTTTTCAAGTATGTTTAAGCAGCCAAAATTGAGCTTACTTTGCAGGGGGAAAAAAATCCTTACAATTTCAATAGGGTCCTCGCACGGTTTGTGCTCGGGCCCTAATAAATACACACTGATCCAAGGATCTCATTATAGAAATGACTAATTGGGACAAGATTTTTGGAAACCTAGCCTACCTATTTGGCAGTTATTTTTGAGTCTTAACATAATTCTGTAGTTAGGAAGGTTCTGTAATAGCTAAATTCCTATCCTAAGATAAGATAGGATATTTTTCCCAAATGCTATTAGGTTTCTGTTTCTGTAATGCCAAAAATCCTAAATGTCATCCTAAACTGAGAAAGATAGGAGTTCAGACATAGAGGTCCCAGGTTCTATCCTGTACCACACTGGATTCCTATCACAGCACCTAATGTAACTGAATTTCTTACAATTTACTGTATCTACCTTATTAAAGCCCCTCCAGCCAGTTTTAACTGCCGTTTTTGGTTAACGTTCTTTCTCAAACAGATAATGGGGGTGTGGTTAATAGTCGGACGCAATCAATTACCATGACAACCAAAAACCGACCGGCTGGAGTGTTCACTAACGATATGCTGTGTTAATATCACTACACTGTAGAGTTTAGTACACTTTACTGTCTGGCAGGAGTAGCTATTACTTACCCATGATAGGAACTAATGTGGCGTATCAGCTGTTATCAATCACACAGTCGATGGTGCTGTCACGCACTGCACACGATAACTCCCACTACGTTTTATGCAGTGTTGGGCAAGCTACTTGGAAAATGTAGTGAGCTAAGCTACTAGCTACTCTACATTAAATGAAGCTTCACTACACAGAAGCTGCCCCCCAGTGAAATGTAGCAAGCTAAGCTACAGCAATGTGGCAAAAGTAGCTTAGTTACATCTAAGCTACTTTTTAATTATTTTTTATATTGAACAAACTTCATTCCAAGTCAGTGTTATTTTAATGATCAATAAAACTGTTAAGACTGTAAACAGATAGGAAGGCTAATTGGTTAAGTTCAATTGTTTATTAAACAATAAGCAGGTCTCACTGTTCCAAAACCACTTTGGCAATATAAACAAACAAACAAAAAAACATGTACTCCACATAATGACAAAATCAGGTGTTAAGAGTGTGTGCGTGTGTATGCAGTATGCACCTCTGTTTGCATCAGTATGCTCAATTTAGACTTGGGCCCATTTGCAGGACAAACTTTAAATTAACTCAAAATTCAACAGCTCAGCTGAAGCCACAGTAGCAAACCTAGTAACAGTAACAACATGGCAACAATAAACATTTCCTCTAAATAACATGAGGTGTGTGTGCTTGAGATAAAGGAATCTATCTCTCTTAATGGAACAAGATTCTTCCACTACAAAGTTTCCTCCTCATAAGAGGAAAAGGTGGACATGCTGGACTCAGATCCTTCTCAAAAAAGGTGTTTGTTCACCCGACACAATAAGAGCTTTTCAAAATTTCCATCAGAAAGATGGTTTCTCTTTGGTCGAAAAATGTCTTTTCCTACACTAAAGAGTCGTTCACAAGCTGCACTGGCAGGGACTCCCGTGTTGTACTTCAGGAAGATCTTCTTCATCATTGGCAGGTTTTGGAATGCATTGACAAGGTTGGTTTCGGTTGATTGCAAGTAGCTGTCCACTTCATTCACAACTGCTCTTGCTCTCAGTGATGGGAAGTATCCAATTACCTCATCACCGTCATCAGTTGGGTCCTCGACATCTGTCTGCATGTGATCATCTGGAGACTGAGTTTGAAGCAGGTTTACTTCTGATTTCAAGTTAAACACAACATCATCTTTCTTTTCACTGGGGATGTACGCCAATCTGAACATAGGATGAGCTGCAGAGGCTATGAGCAACCTTGCATCTTGAAAAATGTATCCAAACCTCTGCTTCACCCCATTGATGATGGTATCTACCAGTGGGTTACAGTGATATAGGTTGGTCTCATGCTTCATTTGCTCCATCTTCTCAAGGAGAATTGAGATTGTTGGTACCAACACTCCTGCGTAGGCCATTCTATCGGACTGTAGCACATCAAGGGCCTTGGCCAGGGGTGCCATAACCTAAAAGATCCACAGAAAAAGACTAGGAAAAATTACAATTACTCAAACGTAATAATAATAAGCAATATAAGATCAGTATTTATAATCATCATTATCCTTATTATAACTAGTAGTAGTAGATTATAACATTCAGTTGATAAACTGGGGGAAAAAAAAACTAGTTTATGTTCAGGCAGATACATGGATTACAGCACCTGAACATTAGTTAACCCAAACCCATAAATGTTTCTTTGTGTGTATATGCTCAAGTGTAGAACATGCACTCCCAAAACAAAATGCTTTCAATGTATTTAACATAATAACAGCTGTCATATTAAAGTTTCTTTCACCAGTCAGTACTATGAAAGCATAAATATTGGGGAAGAACTTAGGGCTGGGCAATGAAACAATAATGTTAATTAATGTGATATAATATCCTCAATAGCAATCTGCTAAAATAAATGTATATAAATGTTTGATTTAATTAATTTGAATCATGAACAATTTTTTTCTATTAAGATATTAATTTTGTTGAGGAAAATGGACTAAAAAAGATTTTACTTAATTTTACTGAAAAAATTATTTTATTATATTTGTTTTGATTAATCTACCTCAGATCTATTAAGTGATTCATTGTTTGGCGTAAGTGTTCTGACCAATAAGAAAAGTTTAACCATCTGGTTTCTTTAACTTTCACACAAGAACAAAAATCAGCCTGAACACCAATTAACTTAAGTACATATCAAATTCAAGGTAATATTTACCTGAACATACTCCTGTATGTAGGTCAGTTCTGCCGCTTTGAAGCGAGTCACTTGAAGCTTCTCACAGGTTTCCTGGAGGTCTTGTTCCTTTGTCAGGATACAGGTATTCAAGCGCTCCATGGCATGGTAAGTAGAGTTCCACCTTGTTGGACTGGGAACTATCAGCTGGCACCCTAGCTTCTCTTTGATGATGTCTGATGCTTGTGTGCTCCGGTGTTGCTTGTTCCATAGTGCCTGGCATTTGCCAATCGTTGATCTTGATATTTTTTTAAAGGGCTCTGACTGGGTCAAAGCACCCTCAATGTCTCTTGTTGCAACCAGATTGAGGGTGTGGCAGGCGCATCGCTGATGAGGTGGGAGACTGTAGTCTTCTTCTGGTTCATTTAAGATGTCTGTGACATTGAAGAAGACAGTGTGTCCGTCCTCTTCTTCCTCATCCTCTTCTTCTCTGTCTTGAATGGTTCTTTGAACCTCAGCAAAGACACTGAAAGCCTTCACAAAATTTGAGCCATTATCTGTAGTTGTAACAGTCACCTTGTCTTTGATGTTGAAATCTCTGTGCACATCTTCCAACATCTCAGCCAAAACATCATATGTGTGGCGCCCTATGATCCTACGACAGGCTAATGCCCCTGAGCAGATGCTTAAGGTTTCTTGGTTTATCCAGTGGATTGTCACCCCAAGGAAGCTCTTGTTGTTTGATGACCACGCATCTGTTGTGGTACATACATGGTTCTGTTTGGACAAAGTCTTAGTCAGTTTGCTTTTCATTGATAAATGCTCATCTTCAAAAGCATTCTTCCCAGTGTTCTTCTGGACATCAAATGCCTGGAGGGCAAAATCTCTCTGAATAACTCCACGTACTCTGGTCTCTCCACAGTGTGAAGTGGATGCAGTCCTTGAATAATGAAGTTAAGGATCAACTTGTCAAATCGCTCTTGGGTTATGGTTGGACTAACGTTACCGCCCCTGAAATACTGTGGTACACTGCCTTGTATGAGGGGAATAGGGTGTTCATCATCCTCATTCTGGGGTGCACTCCGCTTCTTGGCGTGCTCACGTTCCATTTCCATGGAGGCCAGTTTAGTTGGGTGAACCCTCTACAAAATTAAAACTACAAGTCATATTTCATAATGTAATAAGAATTTCCTAAAGTAATCTAAACTTTTCCTCAGTTGCCTCATTCTTTCCCCACCTATTACATCCTATATACATACAGTAGGCCTATATGTACTGTATTTGAACATTTAAGTTCATCTTTTGCACCTCTTAAAACTTAATTTATTTTATTTTCTGCCAACAGGGAAAAATATTTAGCTAGCTAGTAAGCTGTTGACAAGATGCTAGCTGGTATTTGCAGACTGCATTGAATTGTGATGATTAGCTTGGATTAGCTTGGCAGGCGAAGGTTTTCTTAGTTTATTCGGAAATCACCTGAATGTGTGTTCTCAGATTCGTGTTTGACGTCTTCGAAGTTGATAGCAGGTTCTTTTTGGGGTTGCACAGTAAACACCGGAAAACATACTTTTTCTCTGTTGTTTCAATCAATGTCATGTATTTATCGAGGTATGGCCACGGAGACTCCCTCGGGATCAATTCCTCGCCTTCCTCACTCTCTGCCATCTTTCCGCCAAGTAAACTCGCGTGTCCTCCTCCCCGACATCAGCCCGAGGATCGGCACGTGATGTCACGTAACACGGAAGTGCTGTCGGCTACACATACAGGTCCGTGAGTTGCGGTGGCGTCACTGTCTGATCCTTAGTAGTTGTATTTCAGACTTGAGCTTCAGAAATGCTTGGGAAAATGTAGCGTGTGTGGAAGCTACCGCGCTACTCGGCCAAAAAAAGAGCTTCGTTACTGTTTTCTGAAGCTCGAAAAGCTATTTGATTCAGAAAACAGCGACGCTACCACCAAGCTACTGAGAAATGTAGTTAAACTACTAACGGCGCTACTTGTAGCGACGCTACTGCCCAACACTGGTTTTATGGTGCGCTTACTTTACCGCGAAGGTGTGTGGGGGTGTATTTCTCTGCAGACTTCTGATACCCTCCACCGACGCATTGGTAACACAGCCGTCAGTAAAATGCATGTTGCAGACTGTATATAAGATGGTGGCAGGTGAAAGTGCGATGCGTTTTCTGTCATCTGTCCAACACCGAACATACAAAAATGCCATAATGAACATACCTACTGTAAGTTCTAAGTAAATTACATGATAAATTGGTTAGCTAGCTCACAACGATGTTTATCGGTTTGATGATCTGACTTAACGAGACGTGACGGCGTGACAGTTTTTTAACGAGGCGTGACAGTGCGCCTGCGCAAGCTTGGAGAATGACGTATGACTTATGGAATTATGCTGCGTTCCCGGCAACTCGGAACTGGGAAATTTCCGACCTCCAACTAGGAAAAGTACCCCAGAACGCCACTTGAAGTCGGATTTCCTACTTGTGAACTCCGGAGAAAAATTTGTACCCCGACTTCACGAGTAGCAGCTGAATGACGTCAGAAAACAATGTCGAGCCCATGGAAGCACACTTTGTAAATGGTAAACCATAAACTAAGCGGCAACAAAGCGATATATTTGCATGTATTTGAATTAAAATAATAAATAAATGCAGTATTAGAAAAATAAATGCAGTAAAACTTGTTCTGCATGTATATTGATGTAGAAATATGTTTTACACATACAGTAGCTGGCTACAGTAAAGAATCTCATAAAGTCATCTTTTCTGCATAAAAGTTATTGTTAAAAAATGCCAAAACATTAGGAAGTGTAACGGACAACATTTACTTCAGGGCTACCAACTTGGGGTACACATAACTAGTAATGTATGGGCTATTTATTTCAGTTGTTGCAGTTAAACTGCCATCCTTTTAATTAATACCTAAAGCACTGCTGAGGGTGCAACTGTGTGTTCACTTTGTCATGGTCACCCATGATTTTCGTTCACTTTCGCGTCATGCACCACCATGCACCTGGAGCGGCTTTGATGTCGGAAGTCGGAAGTTTCAACTGGGAAATATCCCAGTTACGACCAGTCTCGAACGCGCCATTACTATAGTCATACGTCACCAACCCGTTTTAACAACTAAGCAACTTTCGAAACTTTGAGCACAAAATTACGCTATTTGTCAAAAAAATATTTGGCGAACTATGTGGGTAATCAACATTGTAAGGAAATGACTCAGAAAAATATGAAATATCATAGAAATGTCAAAATACACTGGAGGGGGGCTGTATTTGGCTTTAACACCTTACAATGAACATTTTCATGAAATGAAGATTCTCAATCATCCAGGTCATAATTATTCAAGGTGGGTTGAATCAAGGTCACTAGGTTGAGGATTTGTTTGTAATTTGATCTCATTGATATCAGAGATGCTCACAAGTCTTTTAACTAGAGTCCAAGTCTAGTCTCTAGTCTCTCGTGATTCTAATGTATCACCTTCAAACTGGGCTGCTTATAGCATAGCTACAAGTGATTCTGTAACTGTGACCAGTTTTTCACTTACAGAGGACAACCAGACTCCAGTTTAACATTCCACACGATCGTTAATGATTGTTAATAGTTTTACTTTTTATTTATCGACAGAGCCGTGCTGCTGTTTCACAGCTCTTGGCTGGTGAACAACCTGCAGTGTTTCAGATTATTATTAAATTTGTTAAATTTTAATACATTTTTTTCCAATTGCTAACACACTAAAATGACATGCACAGCACAATTATTTAAACTGACACACAGAGAGCAACACTTCTTCTCAAGTCTCAGAAAGTCTAAACACAGTTCCTGCTTTACACACATTTTGCATTTCAAAATGCCACTTTTTAAATGCACTGAACGCAGTTCTCTGCATAAGACACAACAATCTGACATAAAGTCACATGTTTGCCATTTCAAAACACTACCATTCAAAATGACACTACATAAGCTAATTGGCAAATTACATGTGCCACCTGGCCAAACACCTCAATGGTTAATTGTTAACACTGCAATCAGATTTTAAGCACTTTGAAAAGACCACAGGTGAGCACCTTTTTTTACAACAACAATGGAAGACGTTGCAGAGAGAGGAAGATGAAGAAAGAGGTTGAGAATAAGAGGGGGGGGAAGAGTGAGAGGTAGGGGTAGAGCAGGTAGGAGTTCATGGCCAAAGAAGACAAACACTTTCAAATGAAATCAGAGCAACATTAGTAGATCGTGTCATCAACCACGGGCTGACAATGTGTGAGGCTGGACAGAGAGTGCAGCCAAACTTGAGCCGTTTTACTGTCGCCTCTGTCATCAGGACCTTTAGACTGGAGAACAGGTATGTAACCAAAATTTCATGTATTACACCCCATGTCATAGTGTATCAGTTGGGTGACCCCTGTTTACTTAGGGTATGACATCAGCCATTCATGAACTGAACAAGTTTCCTGTACAATGTACTCTACTGTGGGGAAATATTTAGGCTGCGTTGTCCAAGCCCAGTATATATTTTTATTTCATTTTTTCTAAAGGACTGAGAGACGACACCATGGTGGAGGAAGGGGCCAAATGTTCACCAGGGTACAGGAAGCTAGCATTGTAAACTTGGTTTTGGAACATAATGAAATCAGATTACGAGAAATTCAAAGCCTGTATTGAAAAATAAAATAAAGTTTCAACAGCATGTGTGTGTATCTGCAAATATGTCTGTGCATGTGAACAATCTGATACAGATTTTAGTATTATGGCAAAGCATACAAAAGATGGGGGTGCTTTTCATTATGCCCAACAGTGTGTAGTTGGTTAGGCAAAAATTTGGTAATATGAATGAAGTGTGTGCCATTTCATGCAAAAGTTTGATTTTGATAATGCTATGTGTAGTTTCGGTTGCAGTGCTTCATTTTGCAGGATATATGAGGTATTTTGCAGTTTGGGTGTGTGGTTTTGTGAATTGTGTTAAGTATTTTGATAAAACCACACTAGTTTGCAAAATTGTGTGTTAGCAATTGGAAAAAACTGTAAGAGTGTGTTTTATTCATCCAGTGTGTCAAGCTTATTACTTCAATATATTCCCGGTAAATCTGATGTTAATAAATAAATTTTACTCATGGATAGGCGTTAGGCTACTGTATGAATGAGCACTTTAGAGATATAGTGATAATAATATAGTAATTATAATTATATATATATGGCTGGTATACTCAGGAAAGATTGTGAAAATGGACAGATTTAGTCGGAGTAGTGGCTTAATTGATTATTGACAACATATTTCTGTGGTTTCTCCATGGTTTGAATTTGGTTGTGGCTCCATGGGGCTTTTTTAGAACCATGATAGAGAAAGATCAAGAGGTGAATTTGTGCATTATACTTTTTAAATTATAGCAAACCAGGCAGCCATCTGTGTTTGAGAACTGCGCTGTTTTTTAAAAAATCGCCCACTAGAGGGCTGCAGCGCCGCAATAACCAGCCTAGTTACAGTTTTTCTGATTGCTTAAGCACAGTTTTTGTAACTATTGGCTATTTTTGCAAAACTCTACACACAAATAAGAAAACCTTTCATCCAATTATCAAAACATTGTAGTTCTCTTGCAAAAGCGAACACAGCTAGATTAACTCTTCACACCTTCGTAAAAATGGTGTTTTCGTATCAAACAGTAAACACAAGCCATCACACTAAGCACACAATGTGCCAACTACACACTGATGGTATGAATACAAAACACATCTGGCTTTTGCTTTCTCTGTGTACAGATGTCAATTTGAGGTCATACTTTTGTCATAGTGTCATGTAAACATACAAGGATCCAAACTTCAAGTATTGGTGTTTATTCACACTCATCAAAACCAAGACAAAGTCAGAACACAAAATAGTAATTTCACAAAAAACAAACAAACAAACAAAAAAACATTCAGCCCACATCATGTCGTCTTTCTGGGTCCGGCCACAAAATTTCGTCCACATCGCATGCGATATCCTCCAGTCCAAGGCACCGGGGAAAATATGTCCTTGAATGCCGTATCCAGGCCTGACATGATGCCTGGTCAATATCTCCACATGCCTCCTCCATTGCCTGTAAAAGGGCTGCCTGTTGATGAGGATGACGGTCGTACACTTTCCAGCGCCAGGCAGAGAAGAACTCCTCGATGGGATTTAAGAATGGAGAGTATGGAGGGAGGTTGAGTGCCATGAAGAATGGGTGGTCTGTAAACCAGTTGTGGACCAAAGCAGCCCTATGGAAACTAACATTGTCCCATATGATGACATATCGGGTCTGCTCTGGTCTCTGAACAGTGAGCATGTCATGTAAGGTGTCCAGGAATGCAATAATGTGTGCAGTGTTGTATGGGCCTATGGTTGCATGATGGTGAACAACACCATTTTGGCTTATAGCTGCACACATGGTTATGTTACCACCACGTTGTCCTGGGACATTGATGATGGCACGGTGTCCAATAATGTTCCTGCCACGTCTCCTGGTTTTACTGAGGTTAAAACCGGTCTCATCTACAAAAAGTAGCTCATGTCCCATGGCATCTGTTTCTAGTTCCATCACTCTCTGGACAAGACAAAACAAATGCAACACATCAGGCCCATGCACAGCACTACAGTATGCACTTCCAAATTCAGAACCAAGGACACTATAGCTTATCTGCACATAGTCATATCGCAGTTGCTTTACACGTTCTGTGTTTCTCTCGAAAGGAACTCTGTAAATTTGCTTCATTCTTATTCTGTGGCGCGCAAGTACACGACTTAGTGCAGAAATGCTTACACTGTGTATATTTTGAAAGATGGTGTCATTATCAATTATGCACTGCTGTATTTCGCGCAGTCTTATTGCATTATTGGCAATCACCATGTTCACTATATGGGTCTCTTGCTCTGGAGTGAACATTCTTCCTCTGCCCCCAACATGTGGACGTCTAGCAATTCTGTAAAGTAACAATTTCAGTATTTTTGCATGTATGGTACTGTTGTGTTTCTCATTAGAGTATGGCAGTGCTACAAAGTATTTACCGATTCTCATTTCGAAATGTCCTAATGATGCTTGCCACAGTGTAGCGGCTCAAATTAGGCTGAACCCGTTGGCCAGCTTCCCTCAGGGTCATCCCATGGTTGATGACGTTCCACTATTGTAGCTCTGATGTCATCAGTTATTCTATTTCTTACTCTTCTTACTCTTCCTCTTTCCCCTCCTCATCCTCTTCTTGCTCCTCCTTGTCCTCTTCCTCTAACTTCCTCTAACCCTCTCGCTTCTTCAACTCCACGTCCTCTCCCTCGGCCTCCTCTGATTCTCACTCTTCTCACTCTTCCTGCTCGTTCCATTGTACTCCACACAGACAGCTTACCTGTGGCTTATTTATACTGCTTAGGCTGATTGCAAAGTGAACTAATTATCTAAAACAGTTTTCACATGTGAAAGTGTGCCAGACAGTTGGCAAAATAGTGTTAATGATAGCCATACATGTGTATAATTGTGCTAGGAGTGTGTTGGAAATTTGGTAATTGAGTGTAAGCAGTGAGTTGTGTTTAAAGTTCTGCAAAAAAGAGTGTTGTGCAGTGAATTGTGCCTACAGTTTTGCAAAGTGTGTGTTACAAAATTGCAAACTGAGTGCAAAGCAGTGTTTGTGCTTTTAGTTTTGCAAACCCAGTGAGTGGTTTTGCTATACGTATTAATAGTTTTAGAAATTGTGCTACAAGAATCACGATTAGCGCTTAAGCATTCAGAAAAAACTGTAAAAAGAACAAAATGGCACAAAAAAAGATTAGTTCATTTTAATGAACAAGATTTGGTGATTCGAGTCTTTCAAAAGAGTGACTTTTCCCAGAGACTGAGAGAGGTGGGGAAAGCCGGTGTGTTTGCAACGAGAGACCAGAGGTAAAGGTGTGTGTGTGAAGTAGTGCAGGAAGAAGTTGAAGCAGGTGCAAAGCAGGTCCATTTAAAAATAATAAAAAATAATGTCCATGAGAATTAAAACATGCTTTCACAGAGCAGTATAATGTAAAAAATTAAGATGGTATTTTTGTGTTGGTGGTCATCCCCCAAGAAAATCTTTTCCACTACAGAAATTCCACATAATTTTGAAGCATTATTATTACCATCTGTGAATAACAGGGAATTCTAGAACAGATTTTCAATAAGCTCTCCACAATGATTTTACATTCATAGCACAGCACCAAGCAGTTTGAGCCTCTCCACCTTAAATTAGCAGGAAAACACTGTTAATATGACAGGGTTGTTGCTACACATAAAGCTCTATTGGGGCACAGGTCCCCACATCCCTAATGTAAATTTTTGATTTATTTTTGATTAAAGTGTATAACTATGTGTCTTACCAGCCTCCCTTGCTTAGCCCACTAATATTGGTCATGTCAGAAAGGGATCTGACCAGAACATAAGCACACATACCTATTTTATGTATGCTATGTTACCTGTGAGCCATGTAAACAATTTGCCACTGCTGCACAGTCACACCTGACACTGCATTGCTGTCACTGCCACACTGCTAAAGTTTTGGAACAGTTAGGCAAATTCCTTTGTTTTTGTTGTTCACTGAAGACATTTGGGTTTAAGATCAAAAGATGAGTAGGCTATGAGACAAGAGTTCAGAATTTCAGCTCTCATTTTGTGGTATTCATATCTAGATGTCTTAAACAACTCATGACATACCACCCTTTGTTTGAACCCACTCATTTTTCAAGTGAGCAAACTATTGGAACATGTGACTGACATGTGTTTGATGCCTTTTAGGCTGATTGTCCAAACAATAAATAGCTCTGTATGTCTTAGGGTGCTTTCACACCTGGCTCGATTGGAGACGTTGTTCCGAAACAAGGGGGCGTTTGGTAATATGTGAACACAACAATCTCACGCTGAACCGGAACAAAACAACCGAGCCGAGATCACCTAGAAGAGGTGGTCTCGGCTCAATTTCATATGAACCCTGGAGTGGTTCGTTTGCAGTGAGAACACAGCCGGCCCATGAACCGGAACAAATTAATGTGTTTCCTGGCAACCGACGCCAAAAGATCACTTTTCAACAGCTTCGGCAGCGTATTTTGCTTATTTGTTGCAGTATGTTGTTGTGGTTTTATTATGTAGGCCTACTGCACTGCTCGATGGAGCGTTCACAACCCCTCTTTCATTTTATCACTGACCCACTTGTAGACAGTGTTCTTGTGTGTAATGTGCAACATCCGGGAGATGTGTTGTTCGAGCAAACATCTATTTCAATTCTTTGCAACGCCACCAGCGATTCATTTTGTGTTGCTGTTGTCATGGAGATGTCCCCAATGGAATGCGCTGACCGCACTACATGAGGTAGTGATGTAATGGCGTAAGGAAAGCCCTGGAAGGGTGTGCGATTTGGACCGCTTTACAACAGTGTGGTGTGAACACAAGTGGCGTATTTAATTGATTCGGAACAAAGTATCTGTTCCGGAACAAAACAAATCCACCCTAAGTTTTCATCCTTAGTTCAAACCTATGAAGACTGCATTTCCTGTTAAAGAGGATAAACCAACATGAAGACCAGAGAGCTGTCTATGGGAGAAAAGCAAGCCATTAATATTTATTGATGATGTAACTGATGATGGCAGCTGCAGAATGAATTCAGAAGCGGACAGAAACAATTTGTCTGGGAATTTAGGGGGAAATGCATTGAAATTAATGGGGAGGAAGTTTCTCATGCAGCAGGACAATGAGCCAAAGCACACTGCCAACAAAACAAAGGACTTCAGGGGAAAAAGTGGAAGGTTTTAGACTGGCCAAGTCAATCACCTGACCTTAACCCATTAGAGCATTTCACCTCCTTAAGAGGAGACTGATGGGAGAAACACCCCCGAAACAAACAAGAACTGAAAGCAGCTGCGGTAAAAGCCTGGAATGGCATCACAAATGAAGACTCCTGTCCCTCCTAGTTTTTTTGGACTTTGTTTTGTGGGGTGGGTTTTTTGTTTAAGAATGTCTGGGGATGTTCTTTGAGAGAGGGGTACTGTTAAGGTGCTTTCAGATCAAAAGCAAAGCAAGTGTTCGGGGCGGTGAGTCAATGCAAAGGCCCGTAGAGCCGCGATTTCCCCGTTGGGCGAAGCGATGCAAAGGAGGCAGGACTGGCAACACGAAGGCAACGCAAAGGAATTCGCGTGAGTATTCAACTCATGTCTGTCTTGTCTCTTACCTTGGTTCTGCGTTTTAGTTCTTTGCCTTAGTTGTTAGTCCTGTGTTTTAGTTCAGGTTTAGTGTTTTTCCTGGTCTGTGTACTTCTGTGTTTTATTATTTTGGTCTGTGTCTTAGTCTTATGTCTCCATGTTTTAGTGTAGTCCTGTCTCCTGTTTGGTCCAGTCTCTGTCCATGCCCTGATTTTGCAGTCTTACCGTGTTTTGCATTTTACTTTGGTAGATCTGTCCTTGTGTGTTTTCATGTGTTTTACTTACGGCTTTATTTTGTAGTGTTCTGTTCTCATGTGTTCTTGTCCAGCTTTGTTTCTGTTGTTGTTTACCTGATGTGTTTCAGCTGTGCTTCCCTCCCTGCTTGTTTGCCTGTGTATATATTGTCCTGTGTTCAGTGTTGGTGACGTCCTCCTCTATGTTGAGTGTTCCGCCATGCTCAGAGTGGATTTCTTTATTCCCTCGTTTTGGATTTCCCTGTGGATTACATTTTGTTTGCCTTAAGCACCATATAAGCCTGTTTCAGTTTCACTAATAAATATTTGAACTGCATTCTCCTCGCCTCTGTCTGCATTTGGGTCCACATAAATATTGGAATATGGGGGTGGTTTATTACAGTGGTAATCAGAGGGCGTTGGGCGTGTTTGCTTTCTCTAGAGCTGTAGGAAAGGGGTCGAGGGCAGAGGTAAAGGGTTTCATCCTTTTCATGATCTTCTCAACCTCTTGCTGTGAGATTTCTGGAAATCTTACTACAGTGCTCCTCTATAGTTTCTGTTAGTGAGGGGGTTTGTGTTTTGAGAAGATGATTTATGGTGATGACGTTTTAGTGGAACAGTGAACTGTGCCTATGTAAGTGACTTTGTATAGTCCTTTTGGGCTTTGTAAGGCTTTGTATCTCCACTCGATGGCATGCCCAGCTACCATCATTTTCCTTAGCTCACCAATGTACCAGGGTACTCATCGGGAGAGAGTGACTGTTCTGGTTTTGACCAGGGTGTGGAGATCCAGAACACTCCTGAGGGTGTTATTCTAATAATCCTCTGAGTCCATGGTTGACAGTTTACAGAAAGGAGATGCTGGAGGTCGGATGACATAAACTCTGGGTTGATGTTTTTCAGATTTCTGAAGCAGATTTGGCGTTTGGGCTTGGTGAGGGGGGACAGTGAGGACATCTTCATGGGTATGGCTTTGTGGTCGGACACATCCAGATCATACAACAGAAGATTGCCGAGATGAGCAAAGTTCCTGATGCCTACGACGTGAATGTTTCCCCTGGTGTGAGTGGGGGCATCAACAAGTGGTGCCAGAACAGTCGAGTTAGCCAAGATTTCTTTGTGTTGGATTGTGCATTGAACAGTTCAATCTTGGTCCGGACCAAGGGAAAAATACTGTTCACACTAGCTTTTCACAAACTATCTAAGAGGAGTAAACATGAAGTCATACAGACTAACAGGTAATTTATTGAGAGGACAGTTTTCCTTCCTCATCAGGACCCACATGAGGAAATTAGAAACTTATGGATGTGCCTGCGCCTGATGATTAAATGATTTGACAAAACCTCAGTTTACATTTACAAGACACGTTTACATTACATGTACATTTACAAGGCAAAGTTTACCAACATTAAATTAGTTCTTTCTACCGTATCTGTGCACGGCTGAGGAAAAGATCATGGTGGTGGTTTTCAAAAAGTGAAGACACACACACACACACACACTCGTCTCCAACATGATTCCATCCATACCTCTCTACCATACCGACCTTCACACACTACATAATGCCTAAACAGTCATTGTAGCAACAGCAGAACATTAGCAGATCAGCAGCAGCTACAGTCCTCCATCGGGCTGCATGGGATGCGTTCAGGCAAAGTATTTGGTGTAGGTTATTCCTATTTTGGCAGCACTCAGAGCTCGCTATAGTTAAACTGAGGGAAATTGACTTGAAGAGTAAAAATATACTTTTTTTGGAGTGCCATGGGATTGGGACAGGACAGGAGTATTTTTGCAGTTGGGTTGGGGCAGGATTGATCCACTGCTGTGTTCTACTGTTGACCTCAGAGCCAGCAGAGTATCAGATTTTGATATTGGCATGATTACAACTGTGCATCTGCCAAATAGTTTTCTGCTAAGATCTGCATATTAACTTTTTGATGAATACCCTACACTAAACTGATTGCTTGCTGATCCAACAAATCCCACACCCACAAATAAGCTGCTTCGACTGGTGTTCTTACTTGCTGCTAACCTTAAACGCCTCACATCCGAGCTCAGCCTGGACGAGGAGCAGTGAACTGGAATAACCCAGATGTCAAAACACATCAAAAAGAAACAGGAGCGGTAAGGAGAGGGAAGAAGACAGGACATGTAGGGAAAGAAGGGAGAAGGAAGAGAGAGAGAGAAGCGAAGAAGAGAATTAGTGAAGAGAAGAAGGGAAGAAAAAGGTAGGAGTGTGTGTGTGTGTGTGTGTGTGTGTGTGTGTGTGTGTGTGTGTGTGTGTGTGTGTGTGTGTGTGTGCGTGTGTGTCAACAGAATTAAAGAGTCTAACCATAGTTTCTCAATCTTTCAAGTCTGTATTAAAAATAGTCAGGTCTCCATATCCACCTAGTCTCACACCCAATAGCGTACAAATTACAGGGGTTTACACTTTGAAAATACATGCAATGTGTTTACAAACCAAAGTCAAATTTTTGGTGCAGTTGATACACTGAGCGCTTCACTGATGACCTTTCAAAAACTGGTGAGCTATCCTGACCTACGAGAAGGTACACGAGTATATGAGAGATAAAGGAAGAAAAAATGTGGAATGTGGCTCTGATAATCTTAAGGAAAGGAAAACATCAAAAACCTTCAACTATGCCAGATGTGTCAGGTCTTTAACTCTTAAACACTTGAGTTTGAGTTCAATGCAACAAAGATTTCCTGTCATTTCAAAGCAGAGTACAAGTTATATCGAGTTAGTTCTAGGAAAGACTCCCAGCTCTCAGTTGTGCGTTTACTTGCATTTTCAAAATATGTTCCTCCTGACAAGTTGTTTGGGATATTCCCATTGGGCCATACTCAAAAACTGGAAGTCATTGACAGCCTGTGTGTGATTATAAAATTAAAATGGGGAAACGCTTTTACCCACTTGGCAGTGCAATTAAATAAGGAAAGCTCTGGTTAGAGACACGACAACATGATTACCTCAACTGTGTCCTTCAAAGGATACCCGTTCGTATGCAGCTTTCACTGCCCATGTATAGGATAGATAAACTGTTCCTTGCTCACAGTAACATTTTCTTTCTTTAGGACGAAAGGATCCGGGCAAATACAGCTCATAGGAAAAGCGTATTTTCTGTCCTTTTATGAAACTGTTTATCTAGGGTAACCATATTTTGGTTTACAAAAAAGACGGCAGGGTGCAGACGGATATGGAAAGTTGGGGCTGGGGGTGATTCAAGTAATTGGTGGTACCGTGGAAATGAACTTTAACAGAGCCTGTGTACTGCCCTCTAGTGAGTTAAGTAAAATTAGGTTATGGTTTAAATTAGTGTACTGCAGTGCCTCCTGCTGGTTAGTCAGGAGCAGTGGTGGTAGAACAGGGATTTCCACAAGGCCAAGTAAGCCAGGTGAACAGTGGAGTGCTGTTGCCTTCTCCTGCTGTAATTTTGATTTGTGGATTGTTGCCTTGGACACTATTTGTCCGTAAGTATTTTATTACTGTTATTGCCTTTAGTACGATAAGTACTGTGACCATGCTTTGTTTTGTGAAAAGCTAAACACTTTAGTTTATAGCATTGATAGCTAGCATAGCTGGGAGTGGCTATCACAATGACTGTGCATTTTTGTTTCATCCAGTTGTGTCTTACGTGTGTATGGTTATATTCTAATTTCTGTGTACCATTTGTGCCTTTGTTACAGTTTTACAGTATGTGATACTTCATTAAACTATCAAGAAAAGTTACGCCTTGAGTTTATTGGAGGACTTCACCCTGTTAGCTAACTGTCTAGCATTGAAAACATGCAACTCATTGTGAGGACAGTATAGTAAAAGGACAAGAGCGCGGCGGGCACAGTTAAACAAGATAAATACAGCAACAATGAGTTTACGGTCAGGCAAACCGTATCAACCAGCTTCTCAACAACAGGATGAGACAGCAGAAAAGCAGAAAGAGCCTAAGCAAAGTGCTGATGCCCAGTCTCAGTCAGTACATTCCCAGGCCTCAAAACGATCAAGTCGAGCGTCTTCTAGCTCATCAGCTATCAAAGCTCGAGCTAAGGCAGAGGCTGCTCGTGTTCAACTCGCTTATGCAGAAAAAGAAGCCAGCATCATAAAGCAGAAAGCTGACCTTGAAGCAAATCTTCATATCTTGCAAAGTCAGAAAGCTGCTGCTGCTGCAACAGCTGAAGCGGCTGCCTATGAAGATGTTGATGAATCTAGTAAGAGTGAACTTAGCCAAGAGTTGTTAGAACTACCTAGCTTTTCAGCCCAGCGCACCGCTGCGTATGTGCAGCAGCACTCAAAAGCATACTCTGGGGAATTCCCACTTGAGGTTGATCCACTAGGCTGCCACAAGGTGGCACGTGAGCAGTGTGAAACGGCCATTAAGGAAGAAGCTTCTCATCATGATGAGACAAACAAAGATGTTGATAAAGGGAAGGCTGATGTCAAAACAGAACAACAAAAGGAGAGATTTGACGATAAAAACTATTCCTCTGGAGTAGCGGGACAGTCATTCCATCCTCTAAGGGAGCTTTCTTTTGAGCCTCAAGGTGTGCAAGACATAACAAAATATCTAATTCGACGGGAAATGTTGAGCACAGGTCTCTTAAGATTTGATGACCGCCCTGAGAATTACTGGTCATGGAAAGCATCATTCCAAAGTGCCACTAAGGACCTCAACCTTTCTGCCAGAGAAGAAGTAGATTTAATGATAAAATGGCTTGGTGTGGAGTCTGCAGAACAGGCAAAGAGAATTCAGCTCCGTGCATGTGTTCAACCCCACAGCAGCTCAGCTTAGTCTGGAAAAGACTGGAAGAATGTTACGGGGCACCAGAAGTAGTAGAACATGCTCTGCTGAAAAGGTCCAGGATTTCCCTAAACTCACCAACAAAGATAATGCCAAGTTAAGAGAGCTGGGTGACATTCTTCAGGAAATAGAGTGTGCAAAGGAGTGTGGATATCTACCAGGCTTGTCATATTTGGACACAGCCCGTGGAGTGAATCCGATTGTGGAGAAGCTAACTCACAACTTGCAAGAGAAATGGATTGCCGTGGGATCCAAATATAAAGAGGATTATAGAGTCGCATTTCCCCCTTTCAGTTTTTTCTCCAGCTTTGTAAGACAACAGGCAAGAGTAAGAAATGACCCCAGTTTTGCGTTTACATCTCCCAGCAGCCAAAGCCCTAAAATGGAGAAATACACCAGAAGTGGAAGCAGACCTTCAGTGTATGTAAACAAAACAGATGTTCCAAAAGAGTCTTTACCTATTCAGCAGAACACGGCTGTCAAGGAAATGGAAAGTCCTGAAAAGCAATGCCCCATACACAAAAAACCCCATCCTCTCAGAAAATGTAGGGGCTTTAGAGCTAAACATATTGAAGAGAGGAAGTTATTCCTGAAGGAGAATGGCATTTGTTTCAGGTGTTGTGGCTCTGTGCAACATGTGGCAAAAGACTGCAAAGTGCACCTTAAATGTATGGAGTGTGAAAGCGAAAAACACATTGCTGCACTACATCCTGGTCCTCCTCTCTGTACAGCACAGGGCCAAGAAACTGATAGAGATGATGGCGGGAGGTGAGTGAAACTGCTTTCACACCAGTAACATCCAAATGCACGGAGATTTGTGGCGGTGAAGACAGTCAACATTCATGCTCAAAAATGAGTCCGGTGTTAGTCTATCCTGTGGGAAAAAGAGAGGAAGCAAAGAAAGTTTACGCAGTGCTAGATGAGCAAAGTAACAAGTCACTTGCCAAATCTGAGTTTTTTTCACATGTTCAACATCACAACCTCATCAGACCCATATACACTGAAAACCTGCTCAGGGGTAACCAAAACCGCCGGCAGAAGAGCTACAAACTTCATGATCGAATCTGTGGATGGTAAAATACAACTCCCCCTACCACCTTTAATTGAATGTGACATGATTCCTGATGACCGCAGCGAGATCCCATCTCCTGAGGTGGCACGTCATCACCCACACCTACAGCGAAGTGGCAGATAGGATACCTTCTGTGGATCCAGACGCTCCGATCCTCATACTCTTGGGTAGAGATATCCTGCGCATACACAAGGTGAGGGAGCAAATCAACGGACCCCACAGTGCTCCTTATGCACAACGACTGGACCTGGGATGGGTCATCGTAGGTGAAGTCTGCCTAGGGACAACTCATAAGCCTTCCAGTGTTAATGTCTTAAAAACGCATGTGCTCAGTAACGGCCGTACATCCCTTCTTCGTCCATGCCCAAACAAAATCCTGGTGAAGGAGACATTCAACCACATGCCAGCATTTTGTGCCCAGGAAGAGTGCCTTGATGGGAGTGTAGACAAGCTAGGAACTGCAGTTTTTGTCAAGACCAAGGAAGATGACAAACCAGCTCTTTCGGTGGATGATCGAATCTTTCTGGACATACTGAATAGAGATGTTTATCAAGACGAAGGCAACAGCTGGGTGGCACCATTACCATTCCGGTCCCCCAGACAGTACCTTCCAAGTAACCGAGAGCAAGCTATAAAGCGTCTTAGTTCTCTCAGGACAACACTGGACAGAAAACCTGACATGAAGAAGCAGTACATTGACTTCATGCAGAAAATGCTGGAAAATGACCATGCTGAGCCTGCCGCTCCACTGGAGAAAAATAAAGAACACTGGTACTTACCTTCATTTGGTGTATACCACCCCCAGAAACCTGATCAGTTGAGAGTGGTGTTTGACTCAAGTGCTGAATACAGAGGAGTGTCCTTGAACAAAGTTCTGCTTAGTGGCCCTGATTTAAACAACACCCTTTTGGGAGTTCTCCTCCGTTTCAGGAAAGAAGCCATAGCGTTCACAGCTGATGTACAGCAAATGTTTTATTGTTTTTTGGTACAAGAGGACCACAGGGACTACCTTAGATTCCTCTGGTACGAAGATAATGATCTCAGCAAAAATGTCATGGACTACAGAATGAAAGTTCATGTGTTTGGAAATAGTCCCTCACCAGCAGTGGCTATTTATTGCATGAGGCGTGCGGCAGCTGAGGGTGAGAAAGAACATGGCGCTGATGCAAAGCAGTTTGTAGTACGACATTTTTATGTTGATGATGGCCTTGCATCTGCACCCACTCACGAGGAAGCTATTGAAATCTTATCAAGATCACAAAAGATGCTCGCGGAGTCCAACCTGAAATTGCACAAGATAGCATCCAACAGCCACGAGGTCATGGAAGCATTTCCGGCTGATGAACGGGCAAAGGATTTGAAAGATTTAGACCTCAGACTGGATGGGCTCCCTCTACAGCGCAGTCTGGGAGTCCTGTGGAACCTGGAAACAGACAGTTTCACCTTCCAAGTGTCCCAAGAGGAAAGGCCATACACGAGGAGAGGTGTTTTGGCCACTGTAAACAGCTTGTATGACCCTTTGGGATTTGTTGCACCTGTAACCATGCAAGGAAAAGCCCTACTCCGTGACCTCTCAACTGAGCAATCTGACTGGGATGAACCACTCCCTTCAGAGAAGAAGGAGGAATGGAATAGATGGAAAGAATCATTAAAAGATCTCCAACATCTCCAGATAGCACGATGCTATGTTCCGGTCTCACAGTCCACCGCCCAAAGAAGAGAGCTGTGCCTCTTTTCAGATGCATCCACAATCGCAATTGGAGCTGTAGCCTACTTAAGAGTAATCAACAGTGAAGGTCAGTGCTACAGTGGATTCATCATGGGGAAATCAAAACTCGCTCCACGGCCTGCACATACTGTCCCACGACTGGAGTTATGTGCAGCTGTTCTTTCTGTGGAACTGTATGAGCTAGTGAGAGATGAGATCGACATTGATGTTGATGCTGTCCAATTCTATACTGACAGTAAGATAATCCTTGGCTACATACACAACACTTCCAGGAGGTTTTACACATATGTTGCCAACAGAGTGACTCGCATCCACAACTCTACATGTCCGGAGCAGTGGCATTACATCTCTACGGAAAACAACCCTGCAGATCATGCCACTAGACTCATTCATGCTTCTCACCTTCAACACACAAACTGGCTTTCTGGACCATCATTTTTAAAACAAACCAAACCAGAGCCATCACAGTCTGACATCTTCAATCTAGTGGAACCAGAAGCGGATGTTGAGATACGGCCTGTTGTTACAACTCTGATAACCAAAACCTCAAAAACCCAGTTAGAGTCACATCGTTTTGAAAGATTTTCCCAGTGGATGACCCTGTGCCGCACCATAGCTTCACTCATTCGTGTCGTCCTGTCATTCAAGAACACCTCCGAGCAGACAAAATGTCATGGCTGGAAGTGTTACACTGAAGCAAGCACCGTAACGGAGATGTCCCGTGCAAAAGTTGTAATTGTTCTCACTGTGCAACGTGAAATCTTCAAAGAAGAATACAAATGCCTTGAAAAGCTGCAGGCATTACCAAAGCACAGTCCACTCAAAAAGCTCAACCCTATCATTGATGAAGATGGATTAATCAGGGTTGGTGGTCGTCTGGCACCTGCATGTCTGACAAAAGAAGAGAAGCACCCAATCATAATTCCTCGAACCCATCACATCGCTACGCTTTTGGTGAGATACTACCACGAGAAGATGGCACACCAGGGACGTCATATCACAGAGGGAGCAATCAGAGCTGCAGGATTGTGGATCATTGGAGGCAAAGGCCTAGTCTCATCAGTTATCTACAAATGTGTCATTTGCCGTAGGCTCAGAGGAACACTGCAGATCCAAAGAATGGCAGATTTACCGGCTGACAGGCTCTCTCCAACGCCACCCTTCACCAACGTGGGTCTTGACGTTTTTGGTCCATGGATGATAATGACACGTCGCACAAGAGGAGGCAGTGCTGACAGCAAAAGGTGGGCGGTGCTTTTCACATGCATGGCAACAAGAGCAGTGCACATTGAGCTGGTCGAATCCATGTCCACATCCAGCTTTATAAATGCACTGAGAAGATTTTTCTGTGTTCGTGGACCTGCAAAACTTCTTCGCTCTGACAGAGGCACTAATTTTATTGGCGCATGTAAAGAGTTGGATATCGACCACAGCGACGCCACACTGAGCAGCTACCTTCGGGAAAAAGGCTGCACATGGCAGTTTAATCCCCCACATTCCTCACATATGGGTGGTTCGTGGGAAAGGCTTATTGGTGTTGCAAGACGAATCCTGGATGCGATGCTTCTTCAGTCAACAACTACTCGACTCACACATGAAGTATTGAGTACCTTGATGGCTGAGGTAATGGCCATAATGAATGCCAGACCATTAGTACCAGTATCTACTGACCCAGACATGCCAGCTGTTCTCACACCAGCAATGATCTTAACTCAGAAGACAAATGCTCTATCAGCACCCTCTGGTGACTTTGATCCGGCGGAGCTCCATACAAAACAATGGAAACAGGTTCAGTGTCTTGCAGACACTTTTTGGAAGAGATGGAGGGGGGAGTACCTTGCCACTCTTCAGAGCCGAAGAAAATGGACAAATGACAAGCCCAACATCAAGGTTGGAGATGTTGTTTTGCTCAAAGATAAACAAGCCCATAGGAATGACTGGCCTGTGGGACTTGTCATCAAGACAATCCTCAGCACCGACAACAAGGTTCGCAAGGCAGAAGTAAAGACAGTAAAAGAAGGGACTGTGAAAGTGTTCCTGAGACCAATCTCTGACATGGTTATCCTTTTCTCTGAGTAAAACGTTTACTGATATGTGCATATGTATATTTGTATCTTGTTTGAATGTTTTAGTGGCCCAATTGTATTGTGCCAGGCGGGAGTGTACTGCCCTCTAGTGAGTTAAGTAAAATTAGGTTATGGTTTAAATTAGTGTACTGCAGTGCCTCCTGCTGGTTAGTCAGGAGCAGTGGTGGTAGAACAGGGATTTCCACAAGGCCAAGTAAGCCAGGTGAACAGTGGAGTGCTGTTGCCTTCTCCTGCTGTAATTTTGATTTGTGGATTGTTGCCTTGGACACTATTTGTCCGTAAGTATTTTATTACTGTTATTGCCTTTAGTACGATAAGTACTGTGACCATGCTTTGTTTTGTGAAAAGCTAAACACTTTAGTTTATAGCATTGATAGCTAGCATAGCTGGGAGTGGCTATCACAATGACTGTGCATTTTTTGTTTCATCCAGTTGTGTCTTACGTGTGTATGGTTATATTCTAATTTCTGTGTACCATTTGTGCCTTTGTTACAGTTTTACAGTATGTGATACTTCATTAAACTATCAAGAAAAGTTACGCTTTGAGTTTATTGGAGGACTTCACCCTGTTAGCTAACTGTCTAGCATTGAAAACATGCAACTCATTGTGAGGAC